>BLSH010319753.1:630655-643928 GCA_018402905.1 Glandirana rugosa | reverse complement strand
GGGGTGCGCATCGCGGCGATCGGTGGTGTGGGGGGGTCAGCGTGACCCGCATTACCGATCTCGATCCATTGGAAGCACTTTACCATGTGATCAGCCACGACCAATCATGGCTGGTCACACAGTGTAAACAGGAAGAGCCGTTTATCGGAATTTCCTGTACTCGGGTCTGCAGACCTGAGCAGTGGAGAGCCAATCGGCTGCTCTCCTGACAGGGGGGGGGGGTCTGTGCTGATGGTTTATTAGCGCAGCCCCCCCTCACCACCCTAAACCACCAGGGAGCCTGCCCAGGGACCACCAGGGATGTGCCCACCCTGGACCACCAGGGAGCCGATCAGGATTACCAGGGAGACCACCCTAGACCACCAGGTAAGGGCACAGTGGCCAATATGGATGGCACTCAGTGCCACCTTCAGATGCCACCCTGGACCTTCAGGGGTATGGCCCCTATCAGTGCATCTGCCCACCAGTGCCCCTATCAGTGCGTATCAGTGCCACCTGTCAGTGCCCACCAGTGCCACCTTTGAGTGCCCATCAGTGCCACCTATCAGTCCCCATTGCCGTCTATGAGTGCCAATCAGTGCCGCTTATCAGTGTCCATCAGTGCTGCATATCAGTGACCATCAGTGCTGCATATCAGTGCCACTTATCAGTGCTCGTCAGTGCTGCTTATCAGTGCCGCCTATGAGTGCCCATCATTGCTGCATATAAGTGCCTCAAAATCAGTGCCTGTCAGTGCCACCTGATCAGTGCCGCCTCATCAGTGCCCGTCAGTGTAGCCTTATCAGTGCCCATCAGTAATGGAGAAAATGTACTTATTTACAAAGTTTTGTGACAGAAACAGAGAAACTTTTTTTCCCCGTAATTTTCGGTCTTTTTTTTATTTGTAGCGCAAAAAATAAAACCTGCAGAGGTGATCAAATACCACCAAAAGAAAGCTCTATTTGTGTGAACAAAATGATAAAAAATGTGTTTGGGTACAGCGTCGCATGACCGCGCAATTGTCATTCAAATCGTAATAGCACTGAAAGCTGAAAATTGCTCTGGTAGGAAAGTGTTCTAAGTGCATGGTATTGAAGCGGTTAAACATTCAGTTACAATTATGTTCATACCCATATTCCTATGTGTGAATTACATAATTAGATTGTATGGAAGCAGTGAGACCCAACACAGGTCTGTGTGGTTTTCTTTAGTCAATGAACACTGAGTATAATATACATTCTCTGATCATCTGCGTGTTATATACATACTAACTATATATATATATAATCTCCCAAAAGTGAGTACACCCCTCGCATTTTTGTAAATATTTTATTCTATCTTTTCATGTGTCAACACTGAAGAAATGACACTTTGCTACAATGTAAAGTAGCGAGTATACAGCTTGTATAACAGTGTAAATTTGCTGTCCCCTCAAAATAACTCAACACACAGCCATTAATGTCTAAACCGCTGGCAACAAAAGTGAGTAGACCCCTAAGTGAAAATGTCCAAATTGGGCCCAAAGTGTCAATATTTTGTGTGGCCACCATAATTTTCCAGCACTACCTTAACCCTCTTGGGCATGGAGTTCACCAGAGCTTCACATGTTGCCACTGGAGTCCTCTTCCACTCCTCCATGATGACATCACGGAGCTGGTGGATGTTAGAGACTTTGCGCTCTTCCACCTTCCTCAGCTTCTTTAGCAAGTCAGTGGTCGTTTTGGAGGTGTTTGGGGTCGTTCTCATGTTGGAATACTGCCCTGCGGCCCAGTCTCCGAAGGGAAGAGATCATGCTCTGCTTCAGTATGTCACAGTACATGTTGGCTTTCATGGTTCCCTCAATGAACTGTAGCTCTCCAGTGCCGGCAGCACTCATGCAGCCCCAGACCATGGCACTCCCATCACCATGCTTGACTGTAGGCAAGACACACTTGTATTTGTATTCCGCACCTGGTTGCTGCCACACACACTTGACACCATCTGAACCAAATAAGTTTATCTTGGTCTCAAACCACTTGACATGGTTCCACTAATCCATGTCCTTAGTCTGCTTGTCTTCAGCAAATTGTTTGCGGGCATTCTTGTGCATCATCTTTAGAAGAGGCTTCCTTCTGGGACGACAGCCATGCAGACCAATTTGATGCAGTGTGCGGCGTATGGTCTGAGTACTGACAGGCTGACCCCCCCCGCCCCTTCAATTGTTGCAGCAATGCTGGGAGCACTCATACGTCTATTTCCCAAAGACAACCTCTGGATATGATGCTGAGCACGTGCACTCAACTTCTTTGGTCGACCATGGCGAGGCCTGTTCTGAGTGGAACCTGCCCTGATAAACCAATGTATGGTCTTGGCCACCATGCTGCAGCTCAGTTTCAGGGTCTTGGCAATCTTCTTATAGCCTAGGCCATCTTTATGTAGAGCAACAATTCTTTTTTCAAATCCTCAGAGAGTTCTTTGCCATGAGGTGCCATGTTAAACTTCCAGTGACCAGTGTGAGAGCGATAACACCAAATATAACACACCTGCTCCCCATTCACACCGAGACCTTGTAGCACTAATGAATCACATGACATCGGGGAGGGAAAATGGCTGATTGGGCCCAATTTGGAAATTTTCACTTAGGGGTGTACTAACTTTTGTTGCCAGTGGTTTAGACATTAATGGCTGTGTGTTGAGTTATTTTGAAGGGGCAGCAAATTTACACTGTTATACAAGCTGTACACTCACTACTTTACATTGTAGCAAAGTGTCATTTCTTCAGGGTTGTCACATGAAAAGCTATAATAAAATATTTACAAAAATGTGAGGGGTGTACTACTCACTTTTGTGAGATACTGTATATTTCTCAAGGTGTTATTGACATGAAAGTTTCACCACGTCAGTAACAACCCATGCGATCCATACATACAAAGAAACTAAAACAAATAAGTTCAGAAATTAAGTTATGTGTAATAAAATGGAATTACACAGGGAGAAAGTATTGAATGCATGAAGAAAGGAAGTTGTAAAAAGGCATGGAAAGCCAAGGCACCAGCTGAAATCTATCAGTAATTAGAAAGCAATCTTGCCCCTTGTCAGTGCAGGTTCAGTCATAACTGATGGCCTATGAAAGGTGTCTCACTACCAAGGTGTCACACAAGAAACATCTCATGATGGGCAAAAGCAAAGAGCTCTCTCAAGACCTTTGCAACCTTATTGTTGCAAAACATACTGATGTCATTGGTTACAGAAGGATTTCTAAACTTCTGAATGTTCCAGTGAGTACTGTTGGGGTCATAATCCGGAAATGGAAAGAACATCATTTCACCATCAACCGGCCACTACCAGGTGCTCCTCACAAGATTTCTGACAGAGGAGTGAAAACAATTATCAGAAGGGTTGTCCAAGAGCCAAGGACCACTTGTGGAGAGCTTCAGAAAGACCTGCCATTAGCAGGTACAATTGTTTCAAAGAAAGCAATAACCATGCAAGACTCCATTGCTTAAGAAAAAACATGTTGAAGCTTGTTTAAAGTTTGCTGCACAACATTTAGACAAGCCTGTGAAGTACTGGGAGAATATAGTCTGGTCAGATGAGACCAAAATAGAACTCTTTGGATGTCATAATACATACTATGTTTGGAGGTCAAATGGCACTGCACATAGCCCCAAAAACACCTTACCAACAGTGAAGTTTGGAGATGGGAACATCATGGTGTGGGGCTGTTTTTCAGCATACAGTACTAGCAAACTTCATTTCATTGAAGGGAGGACGAATGGAAAAATGTACCAAGGCATTCTTGATAAAAAAATCTGCTGCCATCGACCAGGAAGATGAAGATGAAACGAGGGTGGACATTTCAGCAAGACAATGATCCCAAACACAAAGCCAAGGAAACTCTCAATTGGTTTCAAATAAAGAAAATAAAGCTGCTAGAATGGCCCAGCCAATCACCCGACTCAAATCCAATAGAAAATCTATGAAAAGAACTTAAGATCAGAGTTTATAGAAGAGGCCCACAGAACCTCCAAGCTTTGAAGACTGTGTGGAAGAATGGGCCAAAATCACACCTGAGCAATGCATGCGACTAGTTTCTCCACACAAGAGGCTTCTTGAAGTTGTCACTACCAACAAAGGATTTTGTACGAAGTATTAAATACATTTGTTGGTGTGTTCACTATTTTTTCCCTGTGTCATTCCATTTTATTACACATAACTTCATTTCAGAACTTGTTTGTATTGGTTTCTTTGTATGTATGGATTGCATGGGTTGTTACTGGCATGTGGTAAAATTGTAATGGTAATTTACCTAGAAAAATTGTGACGTGTGAAATATTTATTTTACCCGCTGAATATACAGTGTATATATACAGCACTGTGCAAAATTTTTAGGCAGGTATGAAAAATACTGTAAATTAAGAATGCCTTCAGAAATAGAAGTTTATAGTTTATTTTGATTGATTAACAAGTAAAATAAATAAACTGAAGATGAATCCAAATCAAATCAATATTTGGTGCGACCGCCCTTTGCCTTCAAAACAGAATCAATTCTTCTACGTACACTTTCATACAGGTTTTGAAAGAACTTGGCAGGTAGCTTGTTCCAAACATCTTGGAGAACTAACGACAGATCTTATGTAGATGTAGGCTGCCTAAAATCCTTCTGTCTCTTTATGTAATCCCAAACAGACTCAATAATGTTGAGATCAGGGCTCTGTGCAAGCCAAACCATCACTTCCAGTACTCCCTGTTCTTCTTTACACTGAAGATAGTTCTTAATAACATGGGGCTGCATGTTTGGGTCATTGTCCTGCTGCAGAATAATTTTTGGGCCAGTCACACGCTTCCCTGATGGTATGGCATGATGGATATTTATCAGCATTGAGGGCACTACTGATCCCGGCCAAATCTCCAACTCCATTTGCAGAAATGCAGCCCCATTCTTCACTGTTGCCTGCAGACACTCATTATTTTACAGTTCTCCAGCCATTCACAAACAAACTGTCTTTTTCTATAGTCAAATATTTCACATTTTGACTCATTAGTCCAGAGCACCTGCTACCAGTTTTCTGCATGCCAGTTCCTATGTTTTCATGCATAGGACAAGGAAATAAGGCTAACCAACTCAACTATCTGGGATTACATAAAGACATAGCAGGATTTGAGACAGCCTGCGTCCACAGAAGACCTGTGGTTAGTTCTCCAAGTCATTTGGAACAACCTACCTACAGATTTGTTGCTGTTTTGAAAGCAAAGGGTGGTCACACCAAATAATAGTTTGATTTGGATTTTTCTTCTGCTCATTTAGTGTCCATATTGTTAATTGATAAATGTAAATTATGAACACTTTTGTTTCTGAAAGCATTCTTAATTTACAGCATTTTGTCACACTAAAACTAACAATATGCTTTCTCTCAAAGAGAATTGAATAATTTTGCCTTTTGTTTTGTACAATCTGTGAGCATCCTTAGTGGCAAAGTCATGCAGTGAACTACATTGTAAAATTAAATTAATCATTCGTCCTCGTTATCATGCAATTTATCCAAATGCCAAAAAAATTAATCAGTAAAATTCTAAAATTTGTTTTTGTTACCTCAGCGGCTCCTTATTGGCTGGATGAACCAAAAAACTTGATCTTAGCCCCAGGAGAAAATGGCCGCTTGGTTTGTCGAGCCAGTGGCAACCCCAAACCCATCATTCAGTGGCTGATGAATGGAGAAGCAATCTCAAGTAAGGTTTTATGGAAAAAAAACTATGGAAAGGACTGTGTGACACATTTTTTTTTACTTTAATATTTAAAGCGGTTGTCTACCCCCAAAAGGCATTTTTACCTACAGGTAAGCCTATATAGGTTTAGGAGATATTCCACTTGCATGCAGCCGCTGACATCACGGCGCATGCACAGTAATGTCCCAGCGAAGGCCCGACGCATAGCGCCGGACCTTGCCGGAAAGTCTGCCTGAAGGATAGGCTCCAGTGCGCAAGTGTGGGAGTGACGTCTCGCGGCTTCGGCCACTCAGCACTGGAGCCGTGAACCCGGAAGAATCCCCACAGGGAAGATGTCCCTCCCTCTGCGGGCTTCGTTCTGAGGTGAATATTTCATAATGAGCTAGTATGCGATGCATACTAGCTCATTATGCCTTTCCCTTGCCTTTTTGGATAGACAACCGCTTTAACGGCACATTTTATTATTTATTTTATTATTTTTTAAATACTGAGAACATTATTTACATATGGATATGCTGTTTATATGCTTGTGTCAGTTTTATATGTAGATTACAGCATGGATGATATACAAATACTCCAAAACCTCTCTTACTTCTAATCAAATATAAAATAAAATAATCCATTAATGTTCACCTTTGCCAATACAAACTGTGTTAGAGTCAGTGAATAAGTAAATATATGTAAAATCTGCTCAAAATTCAAAAATAAATAGATAAGCTTTTTGGGTTTTTTTCATATAGCCACAATGTCCATTACTGCCTATTGTGGCGAAGCCCAATAAAGTTGGCTGATGCTTAAAGGCTAAGTTTACCATTTCAGGCAGACTGTCACGTTTCATAACAAATAAAGCATTTTATAATGTAATTTCTGCCCAAGCCATCCCAATTTGCTAAGTTTCACTTACCTCATCTATAGCAGCTTTGAAATTTCATCTGTCCATTTCAATTTTTAACACCTTCCTGCCCAGCCTATAGCAGATTGACAGCCCCACAGGGGCTTTACCGTTCTGACTGGACGTCATATGACATCCTTCACATCGCCCCCCGGGGGCGCGCAGCACATCTCTGATCAGGGTAGAGAGCCGATGACGTAGGCTCTTTGCCATGTGATCAGCTGTGTCCAATCACAGCTGATCACATGTAAACAAATGTTGGTTGTCAAGACTTTCTTTCCTCAGCGCTGTCAGTGTCTGAGGAAAGGAAAGCCGATAAGTTACAGGAGATATGTACACTGTTAATCAGGGCACTGATCATCAGTGCAGCCCCATCCGTGCCCATCAGTCCAACATATCAGTGTCCATCAGTGCAACATATTAGTGTCCAATAGTGTAGCATATTAGTGCCCATCAGTGCAGCTTATCAGTGCAGCCTCATCAGCGTGAATCAGTTTCAAGATGAAAAATTACTTATTTTCAAAATTGTATAACCGAACCGAAGAAAACTTTTTTTTTTTCAAAATATTTGTTTTTTTTTCATTTGTTTAGTAAAAAATAAAAAAAACCCAGTGGTGAATAAATACCATCAAAAGAAAGCTCTATCTGTCTCAAAAAAATGTTAAAAATTAAATTTGTGTACAGGGTTGCATGACCGCGCAATTATCATTTAAAATGCGACAGCACTGAAAGCTGAAAATTTTCCCCGGGCAGGAAGGGGGTGAAAGTGCCCAGTATTGAAGTGGTTAAAATATGCTTTCTGCTTCCATAACTTTGTGTAGATCATGTGGCATCCAGGAAGCTTTGCATCCTATCATGCATTGCTTACTGCATCACAGAATAGTGCGTGATAGGGTATTCACCACTCTGGGCCACACCTCCCTCATTACTATACCACCTCATGTTTTATTGCCATCCACTTTCTGTACAATCTCCTTTAGATCTACCATCAGCTATGTAGTGCAAGAGCCTGTCTGATGTGATACAAATTGAATAGATTGTTCCTACTTTTCCATAGTTTTTGATTGCATAATGTATGGGCAGCTTTATACAAGTACATATGAGGACTGAGAGGACAAAGACACTCAGCTGTCAGTCCCCATTTACACCTTCGTATAGCAGGAACCTGTTTTTACGCACAAGTTTTTTGGGGGGCGTTTTGGAGCGTTTTTGTTCTTCATCCATAGGGAAGCCCATTCACTGTAATGGGTTGCCCTATGCACGGCAATTGCTCCAGGATTGTTTTTGGAGCAGAGCGTGGTGTGTTGTCTGTGCAGTTTGCCGTGCATTCAGAAACGCGCAGATGCGAATGGAGCCTCATTGTTCTTGTGTAAACACACCACCACTATTCACACCTAGCGTAGTGGGAGCTCACATTTTTGGCTCATTTTTCTTCAATACGCATAGAGCAGTTCATTGATTTCAATGGTCTGCCCTACGCTTGGTAAAGTAGCTCATGGGACATTTTGGCATGTTGCGGTTTGCATCTTTTTTACTGTGCATTTTGCTGCATTTGTCGCTTTTTTCTTTTCACGTGGCAAAGTGTGTGTTTGCTTCTGCATATGAGGAACCATTGACAATTAATGGCCAAAAGTGCATCTAGTTAATTTTGGGTGTATACAGGTGACCATACACTATACAATCTTATTGTGCAATCTCTGTACAATCTTCTTTAGATTTACCAAAACTACATAATAGGAGGACACACCTACAGTATCTATAAAATCACTCTGTATCCAATCAAGCAGGCCCTTGCACTACATAGTTGATGGTAGATCTAAAGCAGATTGTACAATCAGATTGCATAGTGCTTGCTGAGCTTCACAGACTTCCAGAGTCACACATCTCCTGTTTTCAGTACTACAGTTCTGCTCCACATAGGCTGTTATCTGATTGCTCAAGTCCTGCACATGCTGACAAATGAATGATTGATGCAAGATGAAGAAAAAATAGAAAAAATTTGGTGGTGGATTTCGTGAGAACAGTGATTGGTGATTGTATTGGAAAAGCATGCACCTGCAGAGGTGGGTGGGATCGATCTCCTGGAAGGGAAAGGCAGGTGCAGGGTGTGCGTTAATGAGGTCAACTGGTGAACTCCTTCCTGCATCTTAAAGGATAAGTCCACATTCGGGGTGTAACATGTAACATGTTATGAATGCACCGGCCGCCTCACCTCCCCAATCCCCACTGTGCCAGCTAGAGGGGGTTCTTCTCTACCTGCAAGCTGTTAACATTTTTTTAAAAACTTGGCCATGTGGGGCTCCACCCACCCGGCCACGTCACTTGTTCACAGTGCTCTGTGAATGGATAACTACAAGGTCTGTCAGCCTCTGTGGCTGTCGGCTTGTAGTTCATTCATTCTTCCTGTCAGCATGTGATGGCTTCCTCGTCAAGGTACGAGCAAGCCTACACACTTGCAGGTCTGCAGGAGACCTGCATGGCATCAGTGATCTGCTGATCACTGGTGCAATTCTTTACAGGCTTCGGCATCAAAAAAATAATAAATGCACATTTTTTTTACCTGCAAAAATATGTACATTTATTTTTTTTTTTCTGAAAAAGTGAACTTGTCCTTACATGGCTTTCCCAACCTAAGGGCTGTCCAGGAAGTAATGGTGGAGTTTTTGATACAACAAACTGAACACTGATAGACACTGAGGTAAAGTATGGTCTAGCACATATAGAAAGCTTTTTCTTTTCTGCAAAAGAGGAATATTAATATATTGGTACAGTACATAGGGAAGCTGGAATTTAGAAAAAAAAAAGTGAACTTGGCGTGTAAGGGACCAGAGCTGATGAAACAGTAATATTTACTATTGCATTACCATGTTGTCCTTGGTCACTAATGCTATGATATATTTGATGAATGTGAATGTACAATATATATTTAAAGTGCTGCGTATATTGAAATCGCTATATAAGTACCTGAAATAAATAAATGTTGTAGGAGGAGTCTTGAGAAATTTTCACTAAAAAGGAATTTGCTGTAAACAATTGTTTACTATCTAATGTTATTATGCTATTCCATTGTAACAGCTCCAAACCCAAATTTTGAAGTTGCTGGCGACACTGTCATTTTCCGAGAAGTGCAGACTGGTAACAGTGCCGTTTTTCAGTGTAATGCTTCTAATGCCCATGGTTATCTGTTGGCGAATGCTTTTGTCTCCATACTTGGTAAGAAAAGTAAAGCGATTTTTTTTAACATAGTGATTATTAATTAGTTTTGTACTATATTAAGACACCAGGTAAATGTACAGTTTTGTTGACTGATGTCATTTTTAAATTGTATTTCTTTATTTATCTATGTTCCAATTATCAGACAGATTTGGTATGATCTGTTGATAAGTGATTATCAATGTGGCAGAGACACGTATCTATAGGATAGTAAAAAATTATTATATGAAATGCGATCAGTTTGTTGATGTTGATGTATACGTTTACGGTTTTCTTGCAACAGCTTCTGTTATTCCACATGGAATCCAGAACATCGGCTTATATTTTCTGGCCATCTGTAGCTGGTGTAGTCTGGCCATATGAAGTTACATTAGAAGTACCTGATTATCTTCTTCAATTAATAGAAGAGAGGAGGATGAAAGAAAAAGTGAATCCCATGTTAAAATAAAGGCAGACATACCATATAATAGGAGATGGTTAGTCAGAAAATAAAATGATATAATGTTATATGATAAGCAATTACAGTGTCATAAAACAGACTATAGCCCCCTGGGGCAAACTTCATCACTGAGAAGCTGCAGCACATAGCGTTGTGTGTGGCCACATCAAGTTGAACAGTTTGCATGGCCTAAAGAAATATACTTAATGTGTATGTATAGCCAAAACGTGTTTTTTTTTTCTTTTCCAAGTATTTTATTCAGTTTTCACGTAAATGGTGGTACAGAGGAGAAACAAAACAGCAACATATCAATTAACGTATGGAGGATCAGGCCTCCCATTGGGTAACACAAAACTTTATTTTTCGTTTTGGATAGAGTATGGAAAGGTTAAAACTAGAGTTGAGACAGTTCGGGTTCGTACCGGACTTTAGGGTCTCCGTGTCCCGAACCCGGACATTTGAGAAAAAGTCCGGGTATTTTTTCGCACCTGTTGAATAGCTGTGTGCCCTTAGAAGCCATCACAGCCATGCCTACTAATAAAATGGCTGTTATTGGCCAGTGCATCATGTGACCCAGCCTCTATATAAGCTGGAGTCACGTAGTGCTGCATGTCACATCATCCCATACTAGTGTAGGGAGAGGATGCTGCTGCTGCTGCGAGGGACAGATTAGCTTTAGAAAATCTGTTAAAAACAGCGATTTATTGGTAGGTGGGTGCTAGAGGAGATTTTTGTTTGCTAGAGTACATTTTGTTTGCTAAGCAAAGTGCCTCATATAAAACCTAAGCATTTTTCTGTTTGTTAGGTGTGCGTTTGCGGCCATTTTTGCAAGTGCAGTGCACTTGCAACTGCTTGTGTGTCAGGGACACTACTTTAATCGTGTTCTGTTAGTTCAGTTGGCAACATTTTGGCATATTTAACCACTTTGCATCTGGGCCATTTCTGACACTCCTCTCCTTCATGTATAAATCATAATTTTTTTGCTAGAAAATTACTCAGAACCCCCAAACATTATATATGGTTTTTTAGCAAAGATTCTAGGGAATAAAATGGAGGTTATTGCAACTTTTTATGTCATGCGGTATTTGCGCAGCGATTTTTCGAACGCGTTTTTTTTGGAAAAAAAACAGTTTCATGAATTAAAATAAAACAGTAAAGTTAGCCCAATTTTTTTTCATAATGTGAAAGATGATGTTATGCCGAGTAAATGGATACCCAACATGTCACATTTTAAAATTTTAAAATTTAGCAAACTCGTGTAATGGCGCCGAACTTTGGTACTTAAAAATCTCCAAAATCTCCATAGTCGATGTTTAAAATTTTTTATAGGTTAGGTGTTTTGAGTTACAGAGGAGGTCTTGGGCTAGAATTATTGCTCTCACTCTAACGCACGCGGCAATACTTCACATGTGTGGTTTGGACGCCGTTTACATATGTGGGCGCGACTTACGTATGCGTTCGCTTTTGTGCGCGAGCTCGCGGGGACGGGGCGCTTTACAAAAAATTTTTTTTTTATTTCTTATTTGACTTTTATTTTTTTTATTTTGACACTTTCACTTTATTTTTATTTTTTTGATCACTTTTATTCCTATTACAAGGAATGTAAAAATCCCTTGTAATAGGAAAAGTGAGTGACAGGTCCTCTTTATGGACAGGTGCAGGGTCTATAAGACCCTACATCTCTCCTACAGGCTGGAAAGGCTGAGATCAGAAAAAAAAAAAACAGACAATCTCAGCCTTTCCTTCCCCTTTAACAGCTGTTGTTTACTTCGGAGACCCGGAAGTGACGTCACGACGTGCGCCCGGGCCTCCGAGAGCCATAGAGATGACCGAGGGACATCTGTCCCTCGGAAATCTCTGGCACTAGCATCCGGCGGCAGGCGATTCCTTCTCCCGGCCACCGATCGTTCAGGTGAGTCAGGAGAAGCACCGGAGGGCGGCGGGAGGGGGGGTTGTCCCCTCCCGCCGCCTGTAAGAACGATCAAGCGGCTGACCTGCCGCTATGATCATTCTTAGGGTGATGGGAATCGCCTGCTCTAAAAAATGATACCTCAATGATGCCCGCAGGTGCCGGCATCATTGAGATATCACCACTGAAATCCCAGGACGTCAATAGACGTCCTGCGGATGGGAAGTGGTTAAATACTGCTTTTACATTGCAGTTAGACAAATTACATTTTTTTTTTTTTTTTTTTTTTGTGCAAAATATTACATTTGCGGCCAGCGGGGCATGTCTTGCACAAAATTAAAAAGTGCGTCTAAATTGCTGGTTTAAAATATATATATATATATTTTCTAAATACTACATTTGTGGCCAGCGGTGCATTTCTTGCACAAAAATAAAAAAAGTGTGTCTACATTGCTGGTTTAAAAAAAAATAATAATAAATACATAGTACATTTGCACCTTGCTGTGCATTTCTTGCACAAAATTAAAAAGTGTGTCTACATTGCCGGTTTAAAAAAAAAATATACATTTGTGCTAAATAGTACATTTGCGTCCAGAATGAGGAGAGCGTCAAATAAGGGACGTGGTCGTGGTGCTGCTGGTGTTGGTGGTGTTGGTGAAGCTCCTGTTGGAAGGAGAGGGTGTGGTCTATCTGTGCCAGCTACACGCACAAGTGAAACACCTTCCTCAGGTGCGAGTAGCTGACAGAACCTTCAACGTTATATGGTAGGCCCGAATGCCGCTCAATGAATGGTGAGGCCTCCCTGACCCACCCTCTGTTACACTTCCTTGACCTCCGTAACAGTCGGTGGGTTAGATGATAGCGGACATGAACAAGACCGGAGTGGTAAGTAACTCGCCGTAAGCCCGGATGGTATATTGCAACTTCCAAGACAGTCGATGAGCGTGGACTCCTTCCACAAAGTGAACACGCACATCGACCGTGTCTATCTGGTGTGGGAGAGGAAGGTTGTCCTCGAAGTGGTTGTGGTGGTTGTGGTCGTCGTGGTGCTGGTGCAGGGAATAAACTGCGAGAGGAGTAAGACCTGCGTTTACATGATAAATCGTGTTTACATATAAAAAAAAAATTTGGCCGT
>BLSH010319753.1:529839-540439 GCA_018402905.1 Glandirana rugosa | reverse complement strand
ACAAGTAATTTGGAATGGTGAGATCTTTGTTCATCATCTGAAATCCCCAAGAGGGCCAGGGATGGTGTAATAGGTCATTTAATCTGGAGCCTAAGATTGATTTTGTCAAAGACCTCCTTCCAGAATGACATTACTTGGGGACACTCCCAGAACATGTGCATGTATGTACCTTCGCAGGTCCCACAGCGTGGACATGAGATCACGTCCAGGATACATCCTATGCATCCTTACCGGGGTATAATAAACCCTATGGAGGATATTGACTTGGATCGGTTTATCCCTAGAAGAGACCACCAACCTTGGGCCCTGTTCCAGACTATCCTTCCAATCTTCTCTATCTAAGATTGGGATGTCATCCCTCCAGTAATCCCACAACTTATCCAATCGGGGTATCTCTTTTGTAAGAAGAGCGCCGTATAGAGTGGACAAGGGTTTGGCCATGTCTCCCTTAACCATAATATCTTCAACAAGATTCCACTTTATATCAGGAGGGTCGGGGAATTGAGCTCTAACCGCATGGTGAATCTGGTGATGCCTAAAAAGCATCCAACCTGGCAGGTAGAACCTCTGAGACAGCTGTGCGAAACTTAGCATGACCCCTAATGGCATGATGTCTCCAACGGTTTTTATTCTGTATGTAGCCCAAAGGTGAGGATCCTGTTTGGAGCATAGATGTGGAACCAAGGTTGCCCCACAGGGGTTGGGCAGGTGATAACCCATTTGGGGTATTGAATCTTTTTGTTGCAACCTTCCATATTCTCAGCGTAGGCCATGTAGGCCCAGGGAGAATATCATATGCCCGTTGTCCCCTATATATCAGGTTACGGAGTTCCATCAGGGATCCGAGGAATGCAGCCTCCAGACATGTGGCCGCATTATCCCTGGAACCCTAGATCCACCAGTAAGCCGACACCAAAACTGCCGCCCAAAAGTATGTCTTAAAATCTGGGAGTACCAGCCCACCTATTTGTGTAGGGAGAGACAGTATGGATTTTGGATTTGGCTATGCGGGGGGAGGCCCCATTCCAAATAAAAGAGAGCACTGCTGTGCTTCATTTTCATCTTAAAATCATGTATACTACTTTTTCTTATGTTTAACCACCAAATGTTTTAGGCTTTATATTATAACAACCACTTGACAGGTAAATATAAGTGTATATCCATTAGACTTAGAAAAATTTGTTCCTTTTTTTATTTTTTCAGGAATTCGAAAAATTTGGAATTCGGAAATTCGCGGTACTTCGGCAGTTGTGGTAATTCGGCAATTGCAGTAATTTGGAAATTTGCGGTCTGAAATTCAGACGAAAATCCGAAATTCGGAAATAAGAAAGAACATTTGAAATAATAATAAATAACTATTAAATTATAGGTATTGAATTTCCTTGAAATTTGGCTGTTAGTGAACTTAAATATGAAATTTATCACTAACAGCCATATTTTCAAGGAAATTCCAATACCTATAATTTAATAGTTATTTATTAGTTAGTTAATATTTCAAATGTTCTTTGTTATTTTCGGATTTCCGAATTTTCAGATTTCGGATTTTTGGCTGTTCCGATTGCCGAATTTCCGAATTACCGCTATTGCAGAATTACCACGAATTTCCAAATTACCGCAAATTTCCAGATTACCGCAATTGCCGAATTTTCAAATCGGAAAAACGAAAATTCTGAAAAATTTGAAATTTGGAATTCGTCCGAATTGCAGAATTTTGCAAAATTCTGTAAAAACAAAATTCGGAAAGAAAAGAATTGCACAAGACTAATATCCATTCAAAACTTTTTCTTAGTTTTTCATAAATCTGGAAAGAGGTACAACCCCCGAAACACTGCCGAGAGCCATATTGTCCTCACTTTCTGCCCTGCTGATATTTTATCAGACAGCAACACAGACAGAAAAATAAAATTCTTTAGTACAGTAGGGACCCCCTAGTAGAACCCATGTTAGATTTCTATTTGTGTCTGGATCACTGTTGCAGATTCTCTATATCTCTAGAGAGGAACAATCGTGTATTTCTTATCCTGTTCTTGCTATTCTGTGTTGTGAAATATTCAGCAATATTCTACAGCATTTCCATATAAGAACCATTTTGTCTATGAGCAAAGAACATTATGGTTTTGATACCCTTTAATGATAGAAGGGTAAGAGTACAATTTAATGTAGCTAGTAAGACAAGCTCAATAGTTTTTACATGGACACTACATTTATATTTGTGTATTATTTTTCTTTTTCTTTACGACCAACAGCCACTGAACTCGACACAGGCATATGGGCCAAACTTGCGATACAATGTGAAATGGCGACAGCGTCAATCAGGAGAAGCCTGGAATAATATCACTGTTTGGAATAACAGGCATGTTGTTTGGAACACCCCTGTGTACACACCTTATGAGATAAGAGTACAGGCAGAAAATGAGTATGGCAAAGCTCCAGAGCCTAACACTGTCATTGGATACTCAGGAGAAGACTGTAAGTACTAGAAGACACAGTAACATAAAAAGACAGTTTTAATTACTTTGATATAGTGTACACCTTATGTTGCTGTATATTTACTTGCAAAGCAGGAGGGCTTATGTAGACACCAAGAAGTCAAATTCAGTATGCTTTCAGGTACTTCTGCTTTGCTGTACATTGAGTTGCATTCATTTGCCTTGCAGTTTGCCTTGAGAATTTATTGAAGCTGCTGTTAACCTTCATTGAGCTGCTTATGCATTGCATTAAGCTGTTTTGTGTTGCTTTTTCTATTCACATTGACTTCTGTGGGGAAGGTGATCAGCTCAGACACCAAAAAGGTCCATATACTTTACCCCTTATAAGGTTTTTGATTCATGGTACAGCTTGGAGATAAAAGTATGAATATTTATGTTACAGCTGAACCCTAGTCAGATATAAAGATCCCCAATTAATAGTCGTTAACAAGTAATTAAATGTATTTTAAATGAACTAGTGCTTTGTTTTGAAATGACCTCCTGTAATTACTTCATCAGAATATTGTTGATGTTTCATTGGCAATTCAGGAAGATGAGGGTAGGCCGCACAGAATCTGTATTCAGTTTTGTGTTTAGAGGCTTGCCTGTAGGTCAGCTTTATTGTCAAGCCTTTTTCCATCATCATTTCTATTTGACTGGTTAGCTGTTAAAGCAAATGTGTTACATACAAGACCAAAACATGATGTTATACAGGAGATTGTAAAAAAATAACTTTTAATAACTTTGAAATCCATGCTCCGATTATGAAGAGCATAAAATAGCAGTTCCAGCTTCTTTTGGTTATGTTCAACACTGCTCTATCTGGTTTCTCTTTTTAGTACATTGGGTTATTGTCTTTATGATCGGTTTTGTTTGTGAGTTTCTTCCAAAAGCAGTAGCTGCATTTAAAGCAGACCTCCACCTTAAAGGGGAAGCTCCTCTTGTCTGCCCCCCCCCCCACTCTGTTGCCACATTGGGTACCTGGTTTTGACAGGTACCCGCTCGCACTTCCTGCTGAGCTTGCCACGGCAAATTGAGCTGGAATTTTGGCCCTCACGGCAGCCCATTGTGAAAGTGCAGCACGGTTCATGCATGCACAGTAGGTAACCAGCTGTGAAGCCGCAATGCTTCACTGCCGGTTTCCTTTTCCCAAGATGGCAGCTCCAACACCTGAGTACTGATTTAAGAATCATAAAAAATTTAGAAATAACACGCTTACTGAATGGATATATAAGTTACAGCTGCTAGCACAACAATTAGACAAAATAATTGTAACAAATGAGGATATAAAGTGCAGCGCTTAAAATTAAATGATACGTTTCCACTTCTTATGTTAGAAATACCACATATAAATCGTGTCCAAAGTGAAAAAATCCAAAGTATGAAAAAATTGTATACAATATACGAATAAAAGTGTCCAGTGCATATAAATCATAATCAGTGCTACTCATAAAAAGTGTCTGTCCATATAACAAGCAATAGAATGCCCGGGTTAGAAAGGTCCTTGATGTGGACATAAAATAACACTAGGGCATATTTCGATTCGTGGATGAGTGAACATAATTTGATGCCAAACAACATTTAAAGTGACTGGTGCCTGATTAAATTCCAAAGTGATTAGTGCCAGAGTTCTGGATTCCGTGACAAATCCACCGCCGTGTTTATTTAAATGCTTACCAGAAGCTGGTAAGCCACCAGCAGAGAAATGAAGGTACGGTATCCTCTAGACAATGGATAATGCGATCATTCACAGGACCATCAATCCCTTCCATTTACAGTGCCAACCGTGACCATATGGGCATCCACAGTTCACATCACGGGAGTTCCAGGATTACAGAGATTATGCGCCTGTATCACTCCACAAGCAAGGATCTCTTCCACTGGGGTAGTTTATGATCTTATTGGAGCCACACTGACCTCACCACACATGGATGTCTCCCCAAGACTTTAACTCAACATCTCCTCAAACATGAAGATCCCAACAGTCATGCAAGCAAAAAGAAGCTCCACTGTGTGAAACCATAAGGATAACATTTATTTAAAAATTAGAAAAGTTTCATCTCATTAGACGTCTTCCGGGGTGTGCACCCCGGAAGATGCTTGAAACTATTGCGTGGACACTTTTATTCGTATATTGTATACAATTTTTTCATACTTTTGATTTTTATAACTTTGGACACTGTTTATATGTGTTATTTCTAACATAAGAAGTGGACACTTATAATTTAATTTTAAGTGCTGCACTTTATATCCTCATCCTGATTTAAGAATCAGAGTGGGTGAGGACACAGCAGGATCCCTGGACAGGTAAGTGCCCTAATAGTAAAAGTCAGCAGCTAAGGATTTGTAATTAAAGTTTTTTCTTTTAGTTTTACTATTTTAAGTATTTCATTTTTTGGATAGATTGGAGAGGGATTACAATACCTGCCAGCTTTTATCACTGTCTGTGCCCTCATTTTGTCCTGTTTATTCTTATTATCTTAGCAAATATTGAAACATCAAATAATAGTCTATTTAGGTGAAGGTGCTCAGTGTGCAATGTAATTCCAAAGTGCTGGAGTGCTCAAAGGTGCTCCTTTAAAGAAGATGGCCGCTTACCACACGGAATGGATCCCGAGTTACAGGGATCAAATAGGCATGTTATCCATCCAGCAATAGGTGACGCCCATCTCAGAATTGCATCCAGTAAGTTACTCCACATATACTCGAGTCTCATAGGATCAGCTCTTATATCTTCCTTAGAATGCTCATCACCAAATCACGTATAGAAAGCAAGCAGGGAGAGACTCATAGCCTAATACAGCAAGTAAAATTTAAACAATAATATCCACTCACAGTTAAGCATTGAATAGCAGGCTCCACAATAAAACACGCAGGTTGTGGTATCTCACTCCTCGCTGGAATGCGGTGACATCCTACACACTCTCCTTCGGACGCGTTTCCCCAAAACTGGCGTCTGGGATTTGAAGGTTTGTGTGCAATGTCAGCAGTCACCATTTAAAATGACCATGACACCAGAAGTGCCAGACCGAGACAGAGCAGCTTCTCCAGAGAGAGCTCGCTCCAGAATACTCTGGAGAAGCTGCTCTGTCTCAGTCTGGCACTTCTGGTGTCATGGTCATTTTAAATGGTGCCTGCTGACATTGCATACAAACCCTCCAATCCTAGATGATGCCCGTTTTGGGGAAACACTTTTGTTTTATTGTGGAGCCTGCTATTCAATGCTTAACTGTGAGTGGATATTATCATTTTTATAACTTTTTACATTCTGTATTACACTATGAGTCTCTCCCTGCTTGCTTTTTGTACATGATGTGATGGTGAGAATTCTAAGGATGATATAAGAGCTGATCCTATATGACTCGAGTAATATGTGGAGTAACTTGATGGATGCAATTCTGAGATGGGTGTCACCTATTGCTGGATGGATAACATGCCTATTTGATCACTGTAACTCAGAATCCATTCCGTGTGGTAAGCGCCCATCTTCTTTAAAGGAGCACCTTTGAGCACTCCAGCGCTTTGGAATTACATTGCACATCGAGCACCTTCATCTAAATGGACTATTATTTGATGTTTTAATATTTGCTTACATTTTGTTTATAATTACGCTTAGAGGACATTTAAGGTCCATAACATTGTTGATGTTGCACGTTGTTCATTTTGCACATAATTTTTTGTTTGCACATTATCATTAGGAGATATTCAAGGTCCATAGCGTTTGCCTACTTTGCACATTGCTTACTTTGTGCATTCGTGTTTGCACTTTATAATCAGGATTTGCTTATTTGCCCAGTGTCTAAATAAATAAACCAGACGGGACTCCTGCAACCTATGTATTATAAACCTTGTTTTTGGTGCACCAACAGCAAGATCATTTTCTATATTTTTGCCATTACTGTTTTTATCGCAAGCAAAAATAAAATACAATCAAACATTTTGGGTGGACACCAGAACAGTAATAGAAGGGAAAACGTCTGGTGACACCCTAGGATTCCTTCACTTTGTAGGGATTTCTTCTCACTTCCTGTTTTGGCTATGGGACAGGAAGTGGAGGGAAATCTCCCCAATAGGGCACAGATGGCAACCAAAAACTGATAGGGGTTATAACCATCCCTTTCTCTATCCAAAATGAAAAAAAAAGTTCTTCCTTTTACTTACACTTCCTGAGTGTTTATCTCTTTATGGTTAGTATGGGGGGGGGGGGGGGTGTCCAATAGTAAAATGGTTTTCGGCATGCCCACTTTTAGTCTCCACCAAGGGAAAGTTTAATAAAAGCTGTAGACATAAAACATTGTAAAACAACTTTTGAAATGATATGAACACATTTGGTTATTTTGGTTAGGTTGAATTTAAACATTAGGTCTATGTTTAAGGGATACAATGAGATTAGGAATCTGTATGTGTTATTTACCCTTTTTGAGTGTGATAAATTAACTTTCCAGTGGCAATAAGTGTAAAATATATGTGGCAAAGGGTATTTGTGCCAAAGTTTAAACTGAATTAATCTGCTCCAAAATCACCCAAATCAATTTTGAGAAGTCAAAAAGTATAGTAAAAAAAACTCTATGAAGACAGATATTTAACACAACCAGATTAGAACTGAAGGGTAATTAAGAGCTTCAATAAAGATGACTGTGAAATGCTTGTTAAATATTTGCTGAATGTAAGATGTATTATTGTAGTTTGAGTGTATTTAGAGCCCATTGACGTTATTGCAGTACATGTGTTGCGCTCATTGGTGCAGTGTGCTGTCATTCATTCTAAATATCACCCATGCACACCTTTTTGGCTGTGTTAGGCAGGCCAGTCAAATAAATGCAATGTACATTATTGTACCATAACAAGCATTAATGCATGTTAATGCATTAATGCTTTAATGCATGTGCGCCACACATTAATGTGAATGGGCTCTAAGTAACTGCAGTAACTGAGATTAAAATTTCCTGCCACCAAAACTTTATAGAATTACATCTTAAAGTGATTGTAACCCTAAAAAAAAATATCCTGATACTTTACAGCAGGATACACGCCATAGTGCTTGTGTTGTGTCATTTGTCCCTCTATGTTCTAAAAAACCTGGTTGATCCTGCCAGTTCCTGTGTCCCCCTGTGTCATGCACCTGGTGCGGGAGTCTGTCTTATGCAGGGAACAACCACTCTTCCGCACCTGATTCGGGGACCCTTGGTAGAGCAAACACAAGGTCCTAGAGTGCAGGATGTCTCTGATGATGGTGTGAGAGGTCCCAGAGCGGCTCGTACAGATATGAAGGAAGGTGGTACAGGCTGGGTCGGCAGCTGGCGGGCAGTGCTTTACAAGGAGTAGGCAGAAGAATAGTAAGGCCCAAGCAGAGTTCATAATCAGGCGGGCAGCAGAGGTACAAGGGGTCAGGCAGGAGAATGGTCGTGGGTAGCCAGGGGTCGGTGCAGGCAGATATCAAGCAGGTCAGGTCAAGACGGGTCTTCAGGAAACAGAAACAAGTTAGCAGGAATAGGGCCGGGGCTCATAGGTACACTGGACGGTGTAGAACGGACAGCACTGGTTGCAGGGTGCTGTTCACTTAAATGGGCCGTTTGGGCGCCAATGCCAGTGCAGACGCGCGCACACGCTATGTGCTTCCGGAGGCTTCCAGACCCGACTTCCGGAGCAACAGTTGTTTCCAGACACCCTGTCTGTGCTTACCACTATAATCATGGCTGCTGATCCCTGATTACCGTGGTCAGGTTACGTGCCTCCGTCATCCCGCTGCTCTCCTCTCTCCCCCCTCCCTCCCTGCCTGTCAGCTCGGGAGTCTGCGTTAGCCATCTCTTCCCAGTCCATCCGGCTGCTACAGCTGTTTGAAAATACTAATGAAACCTTCCCTTCCCTTTCTTACATGGAGATCTAATGTGTAGTATCTGTGTTTTCTAAAAATGATTCAGAGAAATACCATAATTACAGCGCCGCAAGGGCACTCACGTGACCTCCCGTGCTCTCCTGCTCTCTCCCGGCTGACATCAGCTGGGAAACAGAGCCCTCCCACTGTAGGGCTCAGATCAAGGAGGGAGAGTGGCAGGAGGTTATGTGAGCGCCTTTGCGGCGCTGTAATTAAGGTATTTCTCAATTGTTTTTAAAAATCGCAGATACTGCACATTAGATCTCCATGTAAGAAAGGGAATTACATGATTTTTCATAGGTGATATAACAACCACTTTAAATTTATTTTTTCAGATACCAATCCTTATACAGTAAATAAAGCTATTAATAAGTAATGAAGAGTGCTGAGGGTCCCTTAAAAATATTCAGAACATCAATAGCCAACAAACCAATTCCATTTACAGTGAATTAAGCTGGAGAGAAGAACGTTTGAGAGGACTTTAAGTGATCCTATTACATCAGGTTCTGTCTGTAAGCATTAAATTGTTAATATCTGTTTATAAATAATACTCTATACCTTGGCATAGTGTGGTACATTTTTGTAAAATACTAGCTGCATTTGAAAAACATATTTCAATAAAAACAAAACCGTTTTGTTTAATACCAGTCTAATTGAGAAGTAAATAAGGAGAAGCAGGAAGGAACAGTATAGCAATGTTAAAGAATTAGAGTAAAAGTCTCTATAGAACTGGAACTATTTTATAGTTAGCTTTGTTTAAAGCTTTTATTTGCCCTCAGATCCTAAGGCTGCACCCTCTGACATTAAATTAAGGGTCATGAACAGCACTGCCATCTCCCTTCAGTGGAGTCGTGTGACCCCTGCTTCTATCCAAGGAAGCCTCATGGAATACAGAGTGAGCAGAACCTCCACCAACTACTTGTAACACTCCACTGATATCTAAATAACATGAATATGGAAAAAACAACCTTATTAATTTTTAACAAATTTCCACCGGTGTGATCCAATTACCAGCTAACCAATGTTGAATTGATAAATAATCTTTAAGACAGTACTGTATTTGCTCTTATACCATCTGAGCTATGTCTAACCATTGTGCAGTACCAAGGATGTGACTGATGTTTTTTCAAAATCAGAATGGTGCTAACCAGTGAACCCTTAACTCCCCGAGAACCCAATCAACTTCCCACTAATATTAAAGTGTTAGCTCTTAAATTATTGAGTTGTGTATCTTGAAGGCCTATTACTGGAGGGAGAGTAGTTTGCTGAGGGGACACTGGGTCTCTCGAAAGAAGTTACAGCAAAGTTTTATCGGAGATCGCGTGCGGGGGATTGTGTCATTCCTGATACCTTACAGCAACTACAAATTATACATGGTAGCAGTGAATGGGCGAGGGGATGGCCCGAAGAGTGATATTAAGGAGTTTACTACACCAGAGGGCGGTAAGTTTTTCCATATAATATGCAGAATTACATTTTGTTAAGATTACACATGGGAACCTTCATTTGTTATCTATGCTGATAAATGTAAGAGCTTCTTTTCTTTTTACAGATATGTGCAAAAGGTTAATTATGGTTTTATTTTAAAAAGAATATTGCATTCCAAAACTTAAGCAATATACTGTATCTCACAAAAGTGAGTACACCCCTCACATTTTTGTAAATATTTTATTATATCTTTTCATGTGACGACACTAAAGAAATGACACTTTTCTACAATGTCACGTAGTGAGTGTACAGCTTGTATGACGTGTACATTTGCTGTCCCCTCAAAATAACTCAGCACACAGCCATTAATGTCTAAACCACTGGCAACAAAAGTGAGTACACCCCTAAGTGAAAATGTCCACATTGGGCCCAATTAGCCATTTTCCCTCCCCGGTGTCATGTGACTTCAATAAAACTCCCCTGTCGTTTACATGTGCAGTATGTTCGACATGTGAGTGATGCACTGTAACATCTTTTCACAGTAAAGAAATCACAGCAGTGTACTTTTCTATATTATTTTATAAATGTTTTTACACTCCCCACATGAGTGAAAACACTCTATGTCATATAACGAATTCAAAACCTTACGTTATAAGAAAAATTTTATTTTGGTATTAATTGGAAAACGTGTATAGACATTTTTCTTTTCTTCGAGAATGTAAATAGTCGTATCTATTGTTTACTTCCAAGGGTACACATTAGAATTGTTTTACATTAAGACGTATAATATACCTTTTTGAATGGCGGGAGACCACATCATTTGAGGAAT
>BLSH010319753.1:504209-517091 GCA_018402905.1 Glandirana rugosa | reverse complement strand
TAAGGACGGCCCCCTGGGAGGGACCAGCCTATGCTTTTGTTTGTTTTGCCTAGGCTACTCCTAGTAGGATGAGCATAACCCCATAAGAATGCTGCGTCTGTCGGTGAACGGAAGAGAAAAATAATTTGAAAAAACTCACAAATTATTTTTTTTTCGCGAGATCACTTTTATCAGCAGCGGGAGAGGTGCCCCCCCCCCCTCCCGCCGTTTCCGGTCATCTCCGCGGCTTACCGGACCCGCCGGCAGCGGCGGAGATGATCCGATCCTCTCCCCCCAGTGTCCGGGATCTGACTGAGTGGCTGAAGCCGCTTACTACACGGCTCCATAACATGGCGGGGCGGAAATGATATCAGAAGTCACGTCCGCCCAACGCTCTTAAAGGGCCTGTTTTTTTTTGTTTGGGCTGTCATTTTTTTCAGATTTTTTTTTTTTTGCATTTTACTGTAAATATGAGATCTGAGGACTTTTTGACCCCGGATCTCATATTTAAGAGGGCTTGTCATGCTTTTTTCTATTACAAGGAATGTTACCATTTCTTGTAATAGGAATAAAAGTGATGATTTAAAAAAAAAAAAAAAAAAGAACCGTGTAAAAATAAAAAGTAAAAAGCAAAAAGCAAAATAAATAATTAAAAAAAAAATTTTAAAGCGCTCCGTCCCGCCGAGCTCACGCGCAGAAGCGAACGCATACGTAAGTCCCGCCCACATATGAAAACGGTGTTCAAACCACACACCGATCGTTAGAGCGAGAGCAATAATTCTAGCACTAGACCTCCTCTGTAACGCAAAACTGCTAACCTGTAGAATTTTTTAAATGTCGCCAATGGAGATTTTTAAGTTGCAAAGTTTGTTGCCATTCCGTGAGCGGACGCAATTTTGAAGCATGACATGTTGGGTATCGTTTTACTCGGCGTAACATTATCTTTCACAATATGGAAAAAAATTAGCCTAACTTTACTGTTTTCTTATTTTTTAACTAAAAAAAACTGAATTTATTTAAAAAAAAGCATGCTTGGAAGACCGCTGCGCAAATACGGTGTGACATAGTTTTGCATTGACCGCCATTTTATTCTCTAGGGTGTTAGAAAAAAAAAATATATAATGTTTGGGGGTTCTAAGTAATTTTATAGAAATAATAAATATTTTTAACTCGTAAGCACAGAATTAAAAAAACAGGCTTAGTCTTGAAGTGGTTAAGCTTTAGTGTATATCATTCCCTTAGATGCCACACAATGTCCCTATTCATTTGTAACAAATGCCTAAAGTCTAGTTAGCTACTTAGAAGGAAGCCCTTTAAGTTGGCATTTCACCTTAGCCCCTTTCACACTGCCGCAACTTGAAAGTCGTGCGATTTTTGATGCGATTTTGCGGGCACAATTTTGATGCGATTTCAGCGAGATTTTGATGTGATTTCAGGGAATGCCTGTGCAAACTTGAGGTCTATCGACCTCAAATCGCATGAAAGTCAAACCAAAGTAGTGCAGGGACTACTTTGAAGTCGGCACGACTTGAAGTCCTACATATATGAATGGTTGTCATTGGAAATCAAGGGAAATTACTAGTCTAAAGTCGCAGGACAAGTCACACAAGTGTGAAAGGGACCTTAAGGTTACTCAGCAACCTTTGCCTGTCATTTATCATGTTCAGCTATATATTTAAAGTGGCATCAAACCCCAAAACAAAAATGTAATATATTGCAGCTTGCCAATAATTATGTGGTGACTTCATTCATTTTCTTTTTTAAGCTTTTTTATCCTTTATTTCCCTTGGTGATCCATCCAGTAACACACTTCCTGTCTTAAGGTGTCTGCATTCTGGATAAATAGTAAACACCTTTGGGCAGCAGCACTGTCAGTCTTGGGAGAAGACAGTGTTAAAAAACACAGCTTTTTTTCTGCCTGTATTAAAGGCCCCTCTATGTTAGCCTATGTGTCCATGCACACATAGGTGTTTACAGGCATATTAGAAGAGAAACGTTTACAGGCAGAAAACAAAGAACACATCACAAGTGCATTCAGAAGAGGAGCTTTTGGCCAAAAAAAATGCTTTACGCTTTTACCACTCAACCATTCTTTCATTCTAATGGTCAGAAAATATTGATATAAAGGCGTTCAGGGTTGCTGAGCAAATGCTTAGTGTGCATGAGGCCTATGATGGACTTGACTAACAAATTGAAGCTGAACTCCAGCTGACAATTTATAAGCAGTTTCAGCAAACTTTTTTTTCTTTTGTGATAAAGGTTTTACATAAACAAAAGCTGACTATTGTAAGCTTCCCTGCCAGTGTTCATTGTTTTATCTCAAGCTTCTAAATGATACTTTATGTGGACAGCTTGGTCTGTTAAAGTAAGTTGAAAAATAAGAGACTTGCTAGCTGGATCACAAGGTGAAAATAAAGGAAAAAGGCCTAACAAATAATACAAATGCAGCCATCAAATCTTGAATTGATGTGCTGCAATTTCACCACTTGCCATCCAGTCACGCAGGACAGCCAAACAAAGTCGAAACCTGTTCGCTATAGTAACCTAGAAGCAATGACATGACATCACTTCTGGTTTACCCGGATGTCAACGCCACCATTTAAAAAAAATCAAAAGCATTCAAAAACCCTGATCTTGGTGTTTTGAATGCTTTTAAGGGCATAGGAGGGATTTGGGATCTTATAGATCTCAGATCTCTCCATAAAGAGTACTTGCCACATGCCTATTGCTGTCACAAAGATGATTACATTCCTTGTGACAGCAATAAAAGTGATAAAAAAGCAACATTGTAAAAATAAAATAATAAAATAAATTAATAATTAAAAAAAAAATTAAAGTGCCCCCGCCCCTCGTGCTTGCGCGCAAGGGCAAAAGTATGCGCCGGTCCTGCACCCATGCAAACAGTGTTCATTCCGCATATGTAAGGTATCACCACGAATGTCAGATCAAGGGCAGTAACTCTAGCACCAGACCTCCTCTGTAAATGTAAATTAATAACCTGTAAAGGCTTTTATAGCGTCACCTATGGGTAGGAAAATTTACATTGTTTGTTGCCGTTGCACGAGCGTGCACAATTTTAAAGCATGACCTGTTTGGTATCTATTTACTCAGTGTAACATCATCTTTTATATGTTACAAAAAATTTGGTTAGGTATTGTGTTTTTTGCAATAAAATTTAAAAAAGTGTATTTTTTTTTCCCCCAAAAAAATGTGAAGAATCGCTGCACAAATACCTTGTGACATAAAAATTTGCTAAACGCACCAATTTATACCCTAGGACCTCTGCTTTAAAAAAATATATATCATGGTTGGGGGTTCTAAGAAACTTTCTAACCAAAAAAAACTGGTTGTTACATGTAAGCAAAAAGTGCCAGAAAAAGCCTTAGTTGTTGGGTTTAATACTGCTTTATGTAAAGGAGGGTGAAGCCCAGCAGTGGTTGATGGGCAACAGAGATATAATGTGAATTTTTCCCTTGGTGAGACAGAGGTCAGTACCGTGTCAGTGCATACATGCTGGGATGTGCATTCCATTTCAGGAGTAGCATTTGCACTACTTCTCTATGGAGGGAGTAAGGTGTAAACTAAACTAAACTGTAACTCCTTAGCTGAGAACAGTATTGGCTCAAAGAATTAATGTGTGAACATGGGTTCCCTCCATGAGAATTTAGCTGTTTGAAACATTACAAGAGTAAGTGCTGCGGAAGTAACTGAGTAGTTACAGATACCTCTGTGGATTCTGGAAATGTACAGTAAAGTGCTGATCATTCATTATGCAATCCAGCCTGGACAGTTGTTTATAAAGATGGAGAGCTCAGCTTTTCTAGCAGCCTAGAAAGCGATGCTAGTAGAAGCTGAAAGAGAAAAAAAGGTCAGTGTATTAAACATCACATACATGGGACTTTTGCAATGGGCATATATTAGCACCTATAAAAAAAAAGGGTTACTAGACTGTTTTCACACTGATCCACAGGTGTAGTGTAGTGCATCTGTGGCTTTCCTGTGGGTTAGCTGCACTGAACCATAGACTTCTATTATATTCTGCAGGTTTGGTGCGCTTTCTGAATGTACACCACACCTGCAAAATGTAACAGAAGTCTATGGCTTAGTGCAGCTAACCAGCAGGTGCACGGCGCTGCGTCCATGGTGCGGTTAAACAGCAGCACATCAATATGAAAGCAGCCTTATAGAGGACAGTAAGGGCTCATTTACATTTGGGGTTTGAGGGTGGTAGAACCCCATAGTTTATTGTGGCCCGCAAATCACTTAAGTGACCCTCACTTTTCAAAAGGTTGAGCACCCCTGTGTTAAAGCATTTGTAAAGGCAATTTTTAAAAATTTTAATAATAAACATGTTGTACTCACCTGTCTGTGCAATGGTATTGCACAGAGCAGCCCCAAATCCCCTCTGGGATTCCCTGCTGACAATCTTGACTCCTCCTCTTCTGTGCCTGCTCCATTGCAAGAGCTTGCTGTAAGAGCAGTTGTGCAGGCTCTATCCCAAGCTGGGCTATGTGCATCCATTGACCCCGCCCCCCACCAAGCTCTCTGTTCACAGGATTGACAGCAGCAGGAGCCAATGGCTCACTCTGCTCTCAACCAAACTTTTGAAAGTGGGGAGAGAGGAAAGACGACCGGCAGATGGGCACAGTGCTGGACTGATACAGGACTCAGGTAAGTATTTGGGGGGGAGGGGGTAGGGTAGGGCACAGCAAATAGCATTTTTTCTTTAATTCTTTATTTGATGGGATGCAACAAGAAACAATAGCATAGCATGGCATCATGTTCATGGTCAATTAAATCAATGGCAATTTGCATTAGATATACAAATGATGAATGGTAAGAAAGAACTGTACTGACAATGCTGTGCACATTTTTTTTTCTCTCTTTCCCAGTGTTTTAGCATTGCAAAAACATAGTAGGGTTTAGTTCCACTTTAAATGGTACTTTATATATTCCTAATGTTCAGCATTAAAGTGAAAGATCAGCCAGTTTTCATATGTAGGGAATTTGCAACAGGAAGTGAGGAGAAATCTCCCTAGAGAGGGCATAGGCAGCAAGAAAAACTGACAGTGGTTCTAACGCTCCCATACTCTATCTAAACAAAACAAAACAAAAAAAACAAAATTTGGCTGGGATTCAACCATTATTGTGAAATAATTTTATGTAAGAATGAACTCTGTGCAGGCAAAGGGGGTGGAAGGAGGATTACATACAGTATAAGGATATACTGTATCTCATACTGTCTAAAACTACAAGATCACTATACAGGCAGTCCCCATGTTACAAACAAGATATTACATAGTTACATAGTTAGTGAGGTTGGAAAAAGACACAAGTCCATCAAGTCCAACCTATGTGTGTGTTTTTATGTCAGTATTACATTGTATATCCCTCAATGTTGTGGTCCCTTAGGTGCCCATCTAATAGTTTTTGAAATTATCTATGCTCCCAGCTGAAACCACTGTTTGTGGAAGAGAATTCCACATCCTTACTGTTCTTACCGTGAGGAACTCTCTACGCAGCTTAAGGTTAAACCGCCTTTCCTCCATTTTTAATGAATGGCTGCGTGTCTTTGTGTACTCCCTTGCGCTGAATAGTATTGTCCCTATTGTGGGGTCACCAGTACAGTATTTGTATATTGAAATCATAAACCCTCTCAAGCGTCTCTTCTCCAGAGAGAATAAGTTCAGTTCCTGTAATCTTTCCTCATAGCTAAGGTCCTTCAGTCCCTTAATTAGCTTTGTTGCCCTTCTCTGAACCCTTTCTAGTTCCAGGACATCCTTCCTGAGGACTGGCGCCCAGAACTGGTTGGCATACTCCAGGTGCGGCCTCACCAGAGACTTGTAAAGGGGGAGAATTATTGATTTATCCCTGGAGTTTATCCCTTGTTGATGCATGCGAATATTTTGTTGGCTTTGCTTGCCGCAGCTTGGCATTGCATGCCATTGCTGAGCCTGTTCTCTACTAGGACCCCTAGGTCCTTTTCCATCCTAGATTCCCCCAGAGGCTCTCCCCCCAATGAGTAGTTTGCGTTCATATTTGCGTTCATATCAGGTTTTGTAGGTTTATTCTTAAGTTGAATTTGTATGTAAGTTGGAACAGGTTCTTTTACAAAGTGTAACTCCAACCAAAAAAAAAAAAATTTTTTTTACATTTTTTGAACAGCATAGGAAAGGGTTAACACCCCTGTAATGTTTGTTTTGCTATCTGTGCCCCTGTTCAAAAGATTTCACCTCACTTTCTGTCCCTGTGACAATTGGATTTAGAAAATTTTGGGTTGTTGTGGAAAAAAGAATTGGTGACAAAGCTCCAGTGGAGGCTCCTTTTTCCCATGATCACTCTTACAGAAGTGAATTTCCCTTCCTAGGAGTAGATTTCTTCTCACTTCCTGTTGTCTCCCTCCTCTTGTAAATATGAGTCGTATGTAACTCGGATGTTTGTAACTGTCTTTTGAATTGCAGTAAAAAAATATATTCCTAACCTTAGTACACAGTTTTAAATTTGGTTCAAAGGTTAATGCATAGCATATGAGTTGACCTCACTGGAGATATTGCCAGATTGTATTATTCACAAAATAAACCGGTGCAGAGACATATAATATATAATTGTTGGGTAAGTTGGTGTAAAGTAATTACATGAGCTTGATTGGTCATGCCCTTTTCTTGTTTGATTCTTGATATTTTTTTTTTTTTTTTTGCATGCCATACAGTTTTTGTATGCTTGCACTCTTTATAGTTTGATAAGTAATTACCTTTGCTCTACATTTTACCTAACTGTATTTTTTACTTTAATGATTTTTGTATTTCTTAGTTGTATCCACACGTGAGGCTTAATCTTTGTACCTTTGTTAGCTGGTATACTCCAGAATTTGAAGGACAACTGTATAAAAAAAAAAAAAAAAAAATGCATTTTTGCCATAGGCAGACTGTATGTTGCTAAGGTATAAAAAAAAACATTTCTTTGAGCTGCACAGCAAGTATTGCACTGGCCCAGTGGTGGCATCTTCAAGGTCTCTTGTGTAATAAACACAAAAGGTAGAAGCAGGAGGAAGATGATGTAAATGGTTTGTACCAGAGTGACCAATAATTGATAACATCCAGCTTAACACTCCCTCCCTTAATCTTCCTCTACCTACCCTTTGTATTGTTATGCAGTTGCACTGAAAATGTGAAATCATGAACTGCATTTTTATTGAAAGTGCATTTTCCTTAAAAAGGTGATATTGTATTAAATGGATTATTGTGGGTTGAATCACCAGCTAGCTTCTTAAATATTTTATGGATTCTGTTGAGGAGGTATCCTTTTTATAACTAAGAAGTTATAACTTCTCCCATGTATTACAAAGAAAGTATTCTGCCATTACAGTGATTAATTTACAATATAAAGAGTGATGCTTTGTTCTGACTTTATAATGGACATGATATTATGGCCCAATGCATGTAATACACGTATTCGCTTAATTTCAGCTAAAGTAAACATGTTGCAACAAATATATTCGAAACCCACTTAAAAGACACAGTGCATGTGTGTAGAATTCAAACGTTTACATTCATGAATTGATCTTTGGACCTAATATCTCAATGTATGCTTTATACCTCTTGTATAAGGCTTGCATCTTTCTCTTCTGCTTTCTCATCTTATTCTTAGTTGCCCCTACGTCTCCAGTATCTCCCACAGAGGCACCTACAGAAATTTCAACTGTTCCCCTGACCACTCCTGGTACTACCACCACTGTTACTACTACAACTAGCACAACCACACTCTCTACAACTACCTTAATTACTGCTACTGAAATCAGCCAAACAGTGGCTAGCACCCACAAAATAGGTACTAACCACCTGAAAGGATTGTTTTTTATAACATGTCACACATGGCTGCAATGTTTCTTTATTACAGATCATGTAGATTATAAAATCCTAAATTTAACCAAGAATTAGATTTGTCTGGTTATTTTGTTATAAAGGCGTTTGTGTGTTAGGCAGATACACAATTTAAACTTGTGTTTAACAGAAAATGGAGTTGGTTTACTAAAAGAGTAATGTATGTTCACTTGGTAAAGTTGTTTCTCAGTACGCTAAGTATATGTAATAAGGTGAATCTAAGTGAAGATTCAGTTTGTAAACAATATCTGAATCCTGTAAAGAATTTAAAAAATAAAGGATTTTTGCTCACACTCTAGATGATTGAGTTAGCACAACTTCAACTTATTCACTAATCTAAATTCATTTTGCAAAGTGAACACATGCTATTTCTTTAGTAAATTACCTCAATTAATATCAATATAATTCCAGGGGTTAACCTCCTGCTATAGAAGAGCCATGACAGAAACTGATTTTTTACTAGCCTTTACCAATTTCTTTTTATATGGCCTGTATGAGAACCATATGCAAAATGATCAGGAGGTAAATTCTCTATATAAACTGCAATGTAAAAGTCAGGCACAGTTACTTCATCTGCCCTTTTAAACTATTGGAATAATAGTTTGAAAATTCCTCTCATTTACATTACTAAGCATTACTAAGCATTGTGGAAATCGACCAAGAAGCTGCGCTTATGCTATTACTGTGGTGCTTCTACTCCTTGGAGGCTGCTAGCACTCTGAACAATATACTCCCCTATCTAAGTGGATAACAGTTATTTTGTGATAAATACAATAAAATGCTGCACACCCCTTATGTACATAAATACTGTACTCTTGTAATCAAAGTAAAATGTGATAAATCAACATATTTAACGTTGTAAGTATCCAGTGAAAAGCCATAAAGTGAATTCAAAGTCCATCCAGCATGTCCTTTATACTTAAATAAATTATATAACCACAAATAAATGTCTCTAAAAAGTCCAGTGGTTCTTCGTCCAGATCTCAATATCTGCTCAAGTAAACTGTGCATGGTGGACTACAAAACAACCTTCTTCTCAGAACACAAATCCCATACTCTCTTGGTACTCACACTCAAATTGTACACTCACCAGACCTCCATGACCCACAGTAGCTTATATTTCCAATATCCTTCCAAGGCAGCCTTCCAGCCTTCCAAGTCACCTCTTTCCAGTTTTTGATCTTCACACCTACGTGGAAGACATGTAGAAAACAAACAGGAAGTTGAGTCAGAGCCAGCCATATTGGAATCATGTGGTATAGTAACCATATTGAATGCTGGCATTTGTATTTTTAATGTGAGTGGGCACTATTGCAATAAAAATGGCTGCATTATGACTTTTTTATGTTCTTGTTTATTCATGAAGGCCAAAATGCATTTGGAGGATTACAAGGTGTAAAGATCAAAAGCTGGAAGGAGGTGACTTAGAAGGCTGCCTGGAAGGACAGCATTAATCTAAGGCTGGCCAAACTCACTGCAAATTTGGTTGCAGGAAAAATTTGCACAATTCCCCCATCAACACAGGTGTTGACAGGGGCATCAGCAGTTGTCGGGGTCGGGCGGGGGAAGCTGTCCACGCCGGGAGAAAATAGTGATTATCGCTAGTGGCTATAGAGTCAGGCAGGCTGGTTGCATCCAAGTTGATCGATTGAACCGTGTATGGCCAGCCTAAGCTACTGTGGACCCACTTATTAAGTTAAGAGGGTCATGGAGGTCTGGTGATTGCACAGTTTGAGTGGATTTTGTTCTCTGGGAAGGACATGTTTTGTAGTCCACCACACATGGTTTGCTGGAGCACATATTAAGATTTGAATGAACAAACATTGAATTTTTAGAGACATTTATTTGTGGTTATATAATTCACTTCAGTATAAAGAACACATTGGATGGACTTTGAATTCAATTTATGGTTTTTCGCTGGATACTTACCATGTTCAATGAGTTTGTTATTTATCACATATGCTTTTTAAGGTCAATACGTTTTTATTTGGATTTCAGGAACATATAGGTATACAAAAGCATAATTTCTTGGAGAATATGCATCAACAGTATGCACACGCTTATCCATTTTTAAACAATCGATCAGAAATAAGAAGTAAAAAAAAAAACAAAACGTGAATGAGTCATAAAAACCACTAATACAGTTGTAAGGTGTCAGATTAAGTAGAGTGAAACTTTAACTGTTCTGGCTATACAGTTATCAACAAGTATAATAAATGCAACCAGGGCTTTTTTTACGCAGTTCCAGCACTGAATGTATGCAATGGCAAGGGGTGCTGGGGTGTGATGGAGGGTCTACTGATGCTGGTTGCGGGGGTATCTATTGTTGCTGAAGGGGATCTATTTTTGCCTGGCAATCTATTGTTGCTGGTGGAGGATCTTTTGTTACTGGGGAGGGGGGGGTCAATGTTGCTGGAAGGGATCTACTGTTTAGGGAGAGGTCTACTGTTGCTGGCTGCTGGAAAGTCTATTGATGCTGGCTGCTGGGAGATCTGTTGTTGCTGCTGGGGGTCTATTGTTGCTGGGGGGGGTCTATTGCTGCTGGCTGGGGGGATCTTTTTTATTGTTTTTCTTGTTATGACTAAATTCCTTACAAATTACTTACTACTACAAAATGATACTTGGCTCTATATTCTCTAAAAGGGACCATACTGGGCGATGGGTAGGGGGTGGAACCAAGGGTCAATGCTCAGAGGTGGGTAGAGGGCAGAGACACGAAGGGGGGGGGGTTCCTGCACCTATTCTTTGAGAAAAAAAAAGTACTGAACGCAACTTATATTTCAAGGTTGACTAGACTCGTCAGTTGCCACTCACTCGATTATATGACACATTAGACAAAGCAAATAGAGTTTCAGAAGTATAAAATAGTGCACTGTGGTTATCACCTCCTGTAGAGTAGGAAACATTGGGGATTTCCAGTGCCTCAATAAAACTAACCTCACAGCTAGAAGTTTGTTAGTCACTACTAATCTGGCGTGGTAGGGAAGAGTGTCTATGCCTAAGTTCAATAGTGCTAGGCTTGAAGATGGCTGTACAGGAATAGCTATGATTTCTGAGATGGTACTAAAGATGGGGATACAGAATTTTGCTAATTTTTTACAGGCCTAAAGAGTGTGGAAAAGAGTACCCACCTGTCCGCATTCCTTCCAACAAAGGTTGGATGTGTGTGGTTGGAGTTTGGACAATTTATATGGAGTCAGATACCATCGTAGTGTAACTTTGTGCATTGACTCCCATAGATTGGCACTTCTAGTGGATTTATAAGTAGAAGATATGGCTTGTTCCCATTGGTAGGGACTAAAAGTCTGGTCTAATTCTCTTTCCCAAGCAAGGAAGGATTCTGACTTACAGAAATTATTTTTGTCCTGTAGAAACCCATATATAAGGGAAATGCCACCTTTGGATGGCGTAGGACTATGGAGGTAGTTGGCAATTTTCCAGGGGGTTGGGCATACCCTCTCCTGGTTATGGCGTAGGATAGATTCTATTTGTAAGTAAGTGTAGTACTCTTAGGTGATATTTAGATTGGAGTCGAGAAGGATTTTATGTGTCCAGTGTGGTACAAATCTTTCAGACACCGGATATCTCTGTTGTGCCATTCAGATAATGAGATATTGATATTAGCAGTTTGGCAGATCTCTAGTGGGATAGGAAGGTCAGTCATTTGGTCGGACCTCACCTTGGATGTGAGCATTCTCCAAGCATTTATAGAGGCTGAGATAGTGGGGGAGAGTTCAAGTTGAACCTTGGGCTTGAAATGCTGCGCTAAGAGGAAGCCTGTTAGGTTTCTACCTGGAATTCGTTCAGATTCGATCTCAGACCATAGATGAGAGAGTAGTTTAATGAACCAACTCTTTAGTTGTGTAATAATAGTAGCTAGATAGTAGTCTTGCAGATCTACATGTCCAATACCCCCAGCCTTTCTATGTTTAATAAGTTTGCTAAAGGCACATTGCACCTTTTGATTCTTCCACACATATTTATTGGCAATGGCATTCCAAAGAAGATCCAAAGAAGGTGTCGGACCTCTGTAGGTAATGTCCTAAAATTATAAAGAAACTGAGGCAGAACCACCATTTTAAAGGCTGCTAGCCGGCCTGACCAAAAGAGAATCCAAAGTTGGAGATATGCGACAGTTACATACCCTCTGTAGGAGGGGGGTATAATTCGCATTAAACAAGGATTTAGTTGCAGTAGTAAGGGTGGTGCCTGTAGCATTTGTTTCATAGGGGGTTTTATACCCATATTCAATATGTACGATTTAGTTGTGTTGACCTTCACATATGTTTTTTAACGTTTTATTTGATTACAAGAGTTTTACTTTGATTTTCTGAATTAAGATTGATTATTTCTCTTACATTCACTGACAGACGCAGCTCTTCTTAATTGACATAAAACCCACGTGTCAATTAAGAAGAGCTGCATCTGTCAGTGAACTCAGAGAAAAGGATTTTACGGTAAGTTATAATAAAATCCGCTTTTCTCTTATGTTCACTGACAGACGCAGCTCTTCTTAACCACTTTCCAACCAGGCCAATTCTGACATTTCTCTCCTACATGTAATAATCATAGTTTTTTTGCTAGAAAATTACTCAGAACCCCCAAACATTATATATATATTTTTAGCAGAGATCTTAGCGCGGTAAAGGACTCACCCACGTTAAAATTTCGCACTGTACAACCCATAGATAAATGAGCCGCATTGTAATAGAAAGTGTTATATGTTTTTTTAACCCGATTGAAATGACAAGACAAAAAAAAAATTAAGTACTTTGAAAAAAAAAGGTTTTTTTTTGCGCAAAGTTTTTAACGACGCGTTTATGGCGCACTGTATTTTTCAACGTTACTGGTGGTAAAATAAGGGATTCTAGAGACGATTTTTATATATATATTACAAACCCCCAAGACTCATTAAAAGATCGTTTTTTTGATACTAATAATGTACATCCTCTCTTTACAGTCTTAACCGGACCAACCTTTCACCAATTCTTCTCGACGCAGACAGTCACTTGTATTCTCTTTT
>BLSH010319753.1:475936-488640 GCA_018402905.1 Glandirana rugosa | reverse complement strand
ACGTTTTTGGAGGCCCTGAAATGTTAAGGTAGCACAAAACCCCCCAAATTACCCCATTTTGGAAAGTAGACACCCCAAGGTATTTGCTAAGAGGCATGGTGCGTATTTTGTAGCTCTCATTTGTTTTGGAAAATGAATAAATAAACAGATTGTTTTTTTTTTTTTTTTTACTTTTTTCAAATTTCAAAACTTTGTGACAAAATGTGAGATCTGCAAAATACTCAATATACTTCTCAGCAAATAGCTTGGAGTGTCTACTTTCCAAGGGGGGGGGGGGGGGGGTTGTGCTATCTGGGCATTCCATGGCCTCCGAAACTGTGATAGAGAGTGAAGAGTAAAATCACCTTTTTACACACTTAGCCTGAAGGCGGTGATTGGTTTTTGGGGTCCCGTACGAGGTTAGACTGCCAGAAAGTCTCACATATGTGGTATCCCTGTATTCAGAAGAAGCAGCAGAATGTATTTTGGGGTGTAATTTCACATATAACCATGGCATGTTCAAGCAACATATCATTTAGTGACAACTTTGTGAAAAAAAAATTGTAATTTACCTGAAACTTGTGGCAAAATATAAAATATTCCATGGACTCAACATGCCTCTCAACAAATAGCTTGGGGTGTCTACTTTCCAAAATGGGGTCATGGGGGGGGGGTTGTGCTATCTGGGCATTTTATTGCCTCCAAAACTGAGATAGGTAGTATGGGATGAAGGCATACATTTTTGCCCTTAGAAATCCTGAAGGCGGTAATTTTATTTTGGGGTCCCGTACGTCGATAGGCTCCCAAAAAGTCTCACACATGGGGTATCCCCATACTCAGGAGAAGCAGCAGAATATATTTTGGGGTTTAATTCCACACATACCCATGGCATGTGTGAGCAATATATCATTTCAGTAACAACTTGTGTAATTAGTTTTTTTTTTTTGTCATTTTTCAATCACTTATGACCAAAAAATAAAATATTCAGTGTGCTTAACGTGCCTCTCAGCAAATTCCTTGGGGTGTCTACTTTCCAAAATGGGGTCATGGGGGGGGTTGTACTGTTCCTCCATTTTAGCACCTCAGGAAATGAGATAGGCAATCATAAAATAAAAGCTATGGAAATTCCAGAAACGTACCCCAATTTGTAGACGCTATAACTTTTGCGCAAAGCAATAAATATACACAAATTTACTTTTTTTTTACCCGAGACATGTGGCTGAATGCATTTTCGCAAAAAATTATGACTAAAATTTAGTTTATTGTATTTTTGTAATAACATAATGTTGAAAATATCATTTTTTTTTTCAAAGTTTCCATTCTTTGTTTATATCGCAAAAAAAAAATAAAAAGTGCAGTGGTGAACAACTACTACCAAAAGAAAGCTCTATTTGTGGTGAAAAAAGGATGCACATTTTGTTTGGGTACTGCATTACTGCACAATTACCAGTTGAAGCAGCTCAGTGCCAAATTGAAAAAAGTGCTCGTGTCCTAAAGCTGGAAATCCTTCCGGGCTGAAGTGGTTAAAATCTATTCCTTATTACTTTAAGTGTCGTTATTATCACAGATATAATAAATAGATATATACAGTTGTGCTCATAAGTTTACATACCCTGGCAGAATTTATGATTTCTTGGCCATTTTTCAGAGAATATGAATAATAACACAAAAACTTTTTTTCACTCATGGTTAGTGTTTGGCTGAAGCCATTTATTATCAATCAACTGTGTTCACTCTTTTTAAATCATAATGAGAACAGAAACTACCCAAATAACCCTGATCAAACGTTTACATACCCTGGTGATTTTGGCCTGATAACATGCGCACAAGTTGACACAAATGGGTTTGAATGGTTATTAAAGGTAACCATCCTCACCTGTGAGCTGTTTGCTTGTAATTAGTGTGTGTGTGTATAAAAGGTCAGTAAGTTTCTGGACTCCTGACAGACCCTTGCATCTTTCATACAGTGCTGCACTGACGTTTCTGGATTCTGAGCCATGGGGAAAGCAAAAGAATTGTCAAAGGATCTATGGGAAAAGATAGTTGGATTGTATAAAGCAGGAAAGGGATATAAAAAGATATCCAAGGAATTGAGATTGGCAAGTGTTCAAACTCTAATCAAGAAGTAGAAAATGAGGGGTTCTGTTAAAACCAAACCACGGTCAGGTAGACCAACTAAAATTTCAGCCACAACTGTCAGGAAAATTGTTCAGGATGCAAAGCAAAACCCACAAATAACTTCAGTTGAAATACAGGATTCTCTGAAAACATGTGGTGTGACTGTTTCAAGATGCACAATAAGGAGGCACTTGAAGAAAGATGGGCTGCATGGTCGAGCCGCCAGAAGAAAGCCATTACTACGCAAATGCCACAAAGTATCCCGCTTACAATACGCAAACAGCACAAAGGCAAGCCTCAAACCTTCTGGCACAAAGTCATTTTAAGTGATGAGAACATAATTGAGCTTTTGGCAAACGTTAAATTTGGCCTGTGAGACACGGAGGTGGATCGTTGATGTTTTGGGGATCTGTGAGCTACAAAGGCACAGGGAATTTGGTCAAAATTGATGGCATGCAGATGAATGCAGTATGTTATCAAAAAATACTGGAGGAACATTTGCATTCATCAGCCAGGAAGTTGCACATGGGACGTACTTGGACATTCCAACATGACAATGATCCAAAACACAAGGCCAAGTCGACCTGTCATTGGCTAAAAGTAAAGATTTATTGCATCGGAGGACGTGTCCCGACAATTTTTATATATATATATATATATATATATATATATATATATACCAAAAATACTAAAGCAAGGCCAAGCTAAACTGTTAGTGCTTGCGGCATCAATATTGTTAAATTATTTGCAATATTTTTGCTGATTACAGACAGCATTTCCATGTCTTCCCAAAGTGTTGTCTTTAAAGCACTACATTAGTAATAAAAATAATAGTTCAAATGTTTTCCAAAATGTATCATATTCTGTCCACATCATATATACTGTATATCCTGTATATGTATTTTAATATCTACTTATTCATTCCCATTAGGATGAACAGCTCAGTTGCTATATTCAGAGAACTGAGTTATTTCTCTTACGAGTAATACAATTTAAAAAAGAAAAGAACGATCTGTTAGGAAAAAAAAAACTTCTGTACACTGTTATATCTCAGTAAATGTAAATAAAATATTGCAAACTCTAGAAGCACTAATTTACCACAATATCATAAGGCTATCTGTGCATGGCATCCCTTATACTGGTTGCCAGAAAGTGCTTATAGAAATCAGATTGGCCACAGAATATCTAATCTTTCAACAAATGAAAAATGTATGCAAGGTCATTGCTTGCACTTCTGTCTTACATTGCCCACTGGCATACCCCCAGCACATCAATACACACTCTACACTTATCTGTTATGCAGTGGGTGTACTGGCCACTGTCATACCCTTCACATTTTCTTCTTCTTGCCACCATTATGCTGTCTGCACTCATGTCCTGTACATATTGCTCTGCCTCATTTGCTGTGCACCATTTGCTGCACATACTGCACATTCTTGTGCTCTACACATTTCTGTCCTGCTCATGATGACACGCTACCCAAGCCTATACCCTCTGGCATGCCCCACCTGCACATACTGTGTTGCCTCATACATTCTACACTTCTATCCTGCTCTCCACTCCTCTCCTACAGATACTGCCCATCCTTATACCTTTCACACTTCTGTTCTCTAAATTCTGCACGCCCATATATCCTCAGTACTTTTCTGTTGTACATACTGCCCACTGTAAATCTCTCCAGAGTCATCTTCTGCACATATTGGCTGCCATAATACCCTATAGCACTCCTCTCCTGCACATACTGCCCATCATCATATCCTCAAGTACTTCTCCTACACATACTGCCTGCACGTATACCCTCCTCTCTCCTTTTCTGCAAATATTGTATGCTTTCTTACCATCTGCACTCCTTTCCAGCACATATTTTCTGCCTTCATACTCTTTGCCCTCTTGTCCTGCACATACTGTCTGCCCTCATATGATCTCTTGTCTTGAACATACTGCTTCATGCTTTATTCTCTGGCACTCTGCTGCTATACTGCCCAATACTTCTCTTCTGCACATACTGCTTCATGAAGCAGTACTGTTATATAATTCATATATAATTTCTTGATATCCCCAACTATGCCCATTTTAGAGTATACACACATTTTTGCTAGTGAATAAATTCAGTGATGGAGCCCTATGTAAATATACTTTTTTCCTGTTGCATTCTTTAGTGCGAGAGAAAAAGGAAGTGGCTTTGGGTCCTGAAGATCAAAAGGATGAAGATGGATCATTTGATTACAGGTAAGAATAGGGTCCAAAATGATGTATTATTACCTATAAAAAATCTGACATGTACATTATATGCATTACAGAAATACCTACACTAATAAATCACTTTGTAATATATTGTTATGTTTCCATGTATGTAAATACACGTATATTATAGATACATGCTATGTATAATCTACTCTTATACAAGACAGTTAATAATTGTCACATATTTGTTTTCAGCAAACAGAATAGTTCAGAAATATGTCAGTATCAATCAGACATGTTTAGTGGCCAACACACAGGGTCACAGTGTCACACAAAGGACAGTTCTCTGTTGCTGTGTCATACCGGCCTGTGCTTATAACATGTGTGCCTTTGTTTTCTTCCTGCTCTCCAGGAAAGAGCACAGGTGAGGCACGTCATTACTTACGTGTCACCTTCTGTGCGTTATGTGTGCCAGCAACCTACCTATGAAACAACCAATAGTCTGCTATGTTTTTGAGCAAAATCTATAAAGTCATGTGTGCATCTCTTTGGATTGCAAAGATAAGCAATGCACTAAGCAAAATCTGACTATCAAGCCAGGTTCAATCTCTTAAATGTAATACAAGTGTAATTGAACATAATCTTTTAATAAGCTAGTGGATTGTTTCCTTTGATTAATTGAAACTGATGTGTCAATAGATGTGTCCATGGTACAGCAGTGCGTGTGCTTCTCTTTCTTCATCCCTTATATGTGTCCTACCTTTCATTGTTTTTTCTTTCTTTCATGTCTTTGTATTGTCTTTATTCACTTTTCCTAAATAATAATCATATTTCTATTTGTTCCCATTAAGGTTTTTTGGAAGGTAGGATAAAGTTATTTGTCTGTTAAAGTAAACCTGCCCTTGCTGATACTAATGTTTATAAAATAACCCAGCCACTCCAGTAGCTTGTGACATAAAGAAGGGTGAGAAATAACAACATTAACTTTTTTCAAATTAACTTGAAACCTACACCGATCAGCCAAAACATTTTACCACTGACAGGTAAAGTGAACCACATTAATTATCTTGTTACAATGGCACCTGAAAGTGTGTGTGATATATTAGGCAGCAAGTGAACATTTTGTTGATGTGTTGAAAGCAGAAAAATGGACAAGCTTAAGGATTTGAGCATCTTTGACAAGGGTCAAATTGTAATGGCTAGATGACTGGGTCAGAGGAGCTCAAAAACTGCAGCTCTTGTGATATGTTCCTGGTCTGCAGTGGTCAGAGCGTTCCAAAGGTGGTCCAAGTAAGGAAAACCAGGGCAGAGGGCTGCCAAGGCTCATTGATACATGTGGGGAGTGAAGGCTGGCCTGTGTAGTTCAAATTGTTTAAGAGTTAATGCTGGCTCTGATAGAAATGTATCAGAATACACAATGCAGTGCAGTTTGTTGTGTATGGGACTGTGTAGCCACCAGGGATAGGCACAGACCAAAGCTGTGGTGGACATTTTCCAAAGTACAGACCTTAGTCAAGGAGACCAATGTACTTTTCAAATTAAAACCTTCAAAAACACTGTCTACTCTCTGGCATAATAGTGCCCCATCATCTGCATCAGTGGGAGGAATAGTGCCCCATCATCTAAGTCAGTTGGAGGAGTAGGGCCCCATCATTGGTGTCAGTGGGAGGTATAATGCCGCATGGTTGGTGGGAGGAATAGCGCCCCATCATTGGCATCAGTGGGAGGAAAAGTGCCCCATCATTTGCATCAGTGGGAGGAATAGTGCTCCATCATTTGCATCAGTGGGAGGAATAGTGCCCTGTTTTTGATATCAGTAACATAAATTATATTCCATTGTTGGTGTTAGTGGGAGGAATAGTCTCTTGCATCAGTGAGAGGAGAAGTTCCCCAAGGGCCAGATAAAGGCAATAATAATAATAATAAACGTAAAGGGCCGCATTTGGCTCCAGGGCCGCTGTTTGGAGACCACTGATTTAGAATAATGCTCAACACATAAACAGGCCAGGGCCCTGCTAGTTTAATTGGTGATGAACTCATTCAGGAAAACATGGGCTGCTGCATCACTAGTGCAGAAGCTGCAGGTCTGTTTTGATGCAGTGCCAAGCAAAGCAAATGCTTCACTGAAAAGTTTGTAGATGGAAGAATTGGATCTTTTTTTTTTTTTGTTCAACCTAAGGCCCCTTTCAGACAGGGTGGACGCCGTCCAGCGAACCCACCTGCTCAGCAGGGAATTTCTCCGCTGAGCAGGCGGATGACAGGTCCGTGTCTGCTCCGCTGGTACAGAGTGGAAACAGCCCGCTGTTCTCTGTGGGGCAGTCGGACTGTCATCTGATCCGATCCACCAGACGGATGGGAAATAGGACCACCATCCACCTGTTTATTTCGGACCGGATGAGATCGAATGCTGGCAGGTGTCAGCAGACACATGTCTGCTGACATCCACTGCTGCATGAAGAACAATGGGTGGTCCGGTCGGGTCCGCCTGAAAAACTGACAGGCAGACCCGATAGGTCCATGGGCGTGACAGGGGCCTGTTGGTTGAATGAAAAAAAAAGATCAATGTACGGGCTGCCTAAGTGCTGAGAAGTGTAGTTTAGAAGGGTAGATCAAGTGTCAATCATGATGAATGCCTCCACGTCTCTTGAAAAAAAAAAAAGAGGTCCACACCCATCGCTGGCTCCCACTGTCTGCCTGCTCCAATATCTGACAGTGCCTAATGATATCCCCTTGTGATATCATTGACCCAACATGCACCTGACGATGATATTACAAGGGGGCGGGCCACCTTATGAGGTCATTAAGTGGCCCAGCCCCTTAGCTATTTGCTTGTGTGGTTTTTGTTTGAGTCGGCAGCGGCGTTCATTTTGTCATTGCGTTCCCCTCAAAATTAATTTGGGGGTTTGGATTTTGGGGCAGGACCCTTATGCCATTTTTTAAAAAAAAATTGGGCGTGGGATTCCCCTTAAAAACTATACCAGACCCGAAGGGGAACCCGCTGACAGCTGATGAGTCATCAGTTGTTAAGGTCGTGGCGACTGGCTTCCCGGCCCACTCCTTAACAACCAGCTATTGTTAAAGACCCCAGTGAATGTATGTGGAAATCGTAGCTGAACTGCTGAACAGTTGCTTTGGAAATTTGCAGTGAAAACGGTCCTCTGCCCCTCAAAATGGGGTAATGGGGCAATGAGGCAAATTAGGCAGCTGTGAGGCCTCTGTGAGTGTTAGGCCTTAGGCAACCACCTAATTTGCCTAATTAAAGTGGTTGTCAACCTTTGACAACCACTTTAAACTACAGGTAAGCCTATAATAAGGCTTACCTGTAGGTCCCGAGAATATCTCCTAAACTTGCATAGTTTAGGAGATATTTGGTGTATCAGCATGTGCCGACGTCATCGGCACATGCGCACTGAAGAAGCGGGCGGCTTGGTGCCGTTTCTATGGGGCCGCGCCGTTACCGATTGCTCCTAAATTTGGGTTTTTCTTTTACTTTCACCTTCAATGATAATAGTAAACAGGACATTTAGAGAGAGTGAATCTCCTTAACAGAGACGACAACAGCAATAAATATCTGACAGGTGTTCTAATCCCTTTCCACTCTATCCTAAAGTAAAATAAAAGTTTTGCCTTTAGTTATACATTATAGTTCATAAATTGAACACCATATGCATTTGTATAATTAACACATAACTTTATGCCAGATGCTGCCTTTCTGTGTGATGTTTAATACAGGAGCATCTCAAAAAAATTTGAAAATCATCAAAAAGTTAAGTTATTTCAATAATTCAATTCAAAAAGTGAAACAAATATATTATATAGATTCATTAAAGACAGAGTGATATATTTCAAGCATTTCTTTCTTATAATTTTTTTTTTTTTTATAGAGTTTTTATTGACAATTGCACATAAGAACATGATAGTCATTCTCATTATACCATACATTATGCATTAGCACTTACAGTGATCATATTACCTTAACAGAATTGATCAATTCAATCTAATGACCTATATGTGTATATCATTTTTTTAGTCTTTTTGTTTGAAAAAACCAATTATATTTCCTTTAACATGAAACCAATAAAACCATTTACTCCAATAGTTCAAGTGTGTGCATTTTGTTTTGGAAAAAACAAAGAATGGCATAGAGCATTGCTGCTTGACATTAGAGGTTTGCCTCCGGGGTAACCTTAGCTGAATTTTTTGGGTCTATCTAGGCCTCTAGGGAGCTCAAAATCTGAATTAAAACGTTGCCATCTCCTCTGGGTCCATTATCTAGGTATTATTAGGTATTGTGTCTATAGAGTCCACCCATGGGGCCCATTTTATTACATTTTTCCGGGCATTCCCTAGCCTCGTATGTCATTTTATATAGTGTGAGGTTTGCATTAACTAAAGTTTTCCACATTGACAAGGAAAGATAATCCCGTTTAATCCAGTATATAGCTATAAGTTTGCGTACATAGAACAATAGTATGCATACTAATGTTTTCGTATGACTACTTAACGTATCTTCTTCAAATACTCCTAAGGTTCCTCTCAGTGGGCTACAAATATTTGGGATATCTAGTGTATCAGCAATAAATTGCGTGACTTGAGACCATAGTGGACAGATTCTATTGCATTCCCATATCATATGCAGAAAGCTTCCCTCCATTACTAGGCATTTATGGCATGTGGAGTCCTCTCTTCTCCCCATTCTATGTAACCTGAAGGGGGTGTAATACAAGAATAATTATTCAGCGCAAAAATCGTAAAATTGCAAATTACTAATTGGACTATTACACAGCAAGCTGAACACCAATGGAAATCCACAACACCATTAAAAGAAATAATAATAAGATAAAGTGCAGCGCTATGTCAAAAATTATTATTTAAAAGTCCTTTTCAAAGTCCTTTAGAAATCAGTAGATTGATGTTTTCTAATTGTAAGTGTGCATCCTAAAGATTCATTACAGGTGGCCGCTCACCTTCAGATATCAGGCTCAAAGCCTTAGTACACCTTCCCTCATAGGGTTCAAAAGTGAAAATACTGCAGATGGAATCAGTCGAATCTCCTCGGTATATGCATGAAAAAAGAGAAAGAAATGTGCACATCTAGTGTTCTCTGTATAACAGTTCACAAAGGAAGATAGTCCCCCTGGTGCTGGGAATAATAGAAGACGTGTGATGTGATGTAAGTATCGCAGTTGTATCATTTTATCTCTAGCTGAGATCACTGTAGCCGTAGGTACTAATTACTTCTTCCCAGTGTTCATCCATCAGTTCAGCTACTATGTCCCTCCATTTATCCCTCATTTTTTCAGACCGTTTATGTTCACCCTCCATTAAAATCCCATAATAGGTAGATATCAGTTTGGAGTGATTAGGGTTTAACAGGGCTCTTTCTAGAGTACTATTATATCCAAAACTACCGATTCCAGTCCAAACTGACTCCGGGCGGCATGTTTCAGTCGTATGTATTGATATTCCCAGGAGGATGGAATATTCATTTCCCTTTTCAGTTGCATGAAGGTCTTAAATCTCCCTCCATCGAACAACTGGTGGAGATATTTTAGTCCAAATTTAGCCCACTGGTGCCCATCCCCCATTCAGAACAATTCGGTTAGACGGGGATTGAACCAAAGTGGAGCATTAGGTGACAGCGATAGAGGGGTATCATTGATTTGCTTCTGACTCAATTTTATTATTTGTTTAGCTGACTTAAATATGACCCTACCACTCCCTGTAGCAACTTCTCCTCTGTAAAAGAGGTTTACCAAGGCCTCATATGATGAGGCTACTCCTGCCTCTATCACCACTGCTGCATTACTCAACTGCGGGAACATACGTCAATGGGCGTATACTAATTGTGAGGTAAAATAGTACATGCGAAGGTTCAGGAAGGCCAGACCCCCTTTATCTAATGGTAACTGCAAAATGGACAGGGAAACCCTAGTTGCTTTGGATCCCCATAGAAAAGAGTTAATTAAGGAGCTAATGTATGTAAATATTAGTTTTGGAATATAAATCGGGGCATTGGATAATGCATATAAGAATTTAGGTAAAAAAAAGCATTTTGAATAGATTTACTCTACCCATTAATGGTAAAGGAAGATCCCGCCAACTTTGTATTTTCTCTTTAAATGTCCTAATAATGAGCCATAGATTCAAATCTGTGTAGTCTTCTAATGGCATTTGTATACGGATGCCGAGGTATTTAAAGTGGCTTTCTACCGTCAAAGGGCAATTGTCAGGTAGTATCATATTAGGTTGGGGGTCCAGCGGTAATATCGTTGATTTCGTCCAGTTAATACCGAATCCGGAGTAATCCCCAAATTCCTGTATCAATGCACATGCAGTCATTAAGCATTCTTCCGAGTCACCCAGGTACAAGAGCATATCATCAGCATACAAAGATACGCATTCTTCCAATTCACCAATTTGCAAGCCCTTAATGTTAACTGTCCCCCTTATCTTCGCTGCCAGCGGCTCAATGGTCACCGCAAACAGAAGTGGAGACAAGGGGCATCCCTGTCTAGTTCCTCGGTATATCCTGAATGACTCAGATATCATTCCATTGACTCTAATACTGGCTATGGGTTTACTATATAGAAGTCTTATCCAAGAGATGGATTTAGGTCCAAATCCCAAGCGCTGTAAGAGTTTGAAAAGGTATCCCCATTCTACGGAGTCAAAAGCCTTTTTTGTATCTAACGATACTATTACTCTGCTGTTGGTATTGTCATATTCAGTTTGCATGTTAACATATACCGTATTTTCCGGCGTATAAGACGACTTTTTAACCCATGAAAATCTTCTCAAAAGTCAGGGGTCGTCTTATATGCCGTCATCTTATAAGCTGGTATACAGCGTGCTGAAACTTCAGGGACAGGCGCCCTCTAGCTGAGCCACTGTGCGCTGCATCCCGGCCAGCCGCTCTTGGAGCCGCCCCTTCTCCCTGCTCTCATGCGTACTCACATTGCGTACTACCGTTCGGATCATCATGGAGACAGGGAGGGCTGGGCAGGCAGGGAGAGCTGACCCACCCAATACAAGCAGGCTTTGTATGCAGTGTGCACAGGAAATACATCGCTTGCCGTGATTGGCTGGTTGTTGTATTCTGGGATTGTCGATTCTGAGGGAAGGCAGTCTATCTGGTGAGCAGGTACATGTGGTGGTGAATACAGTACAGCACCAGTATCTGTACATACAGTACAGCACATCACCAGTATCTGTACCGGTTCATACAGTACAGCACCAGTACATACAGTACAGTATACAAATGGCTAACAGTTTTTTAATTTTTATTTGGTGTGCGTTGGAAGAGGGGTAGTCTTATACAGCGAGTATAGCCAAAACCCTATATTTTAACAGGAAAAGTAGGGGGTCGTCTTATACACCCAGTCGTCTTATACGCCGGAAAATACGGTACTCATCTGATATTAATGTGGGTGCTTCTACCTGGTATAAATCTGGTCTGATGAGGGCTTATCAATTTGGTAATTATAGTCTGCAATCTGTTCCATAATATTTTGGCCATTATTTTTACATCAGAATTCATTAAGGAAATAGGTCTATAGCAGGGATAAGCAATTAGCGGACCTCCAGCTGTTGCAAAACTACAAGTCCCATCATTCCTCTGCCTCTGGGTATCATGCTTGTGGCTGTTAGAGTCTTGCTATGCCTCATGGGACTTGTAGTTCTGCAACATCTGGAGGTCCACTAATTGCTTACTCACACTCCAGTGGGTCCTTTCCTGGTTTGGGCAGGACCACTATCAACGCCTCTTTCATGGAGCGAGGAAGCAGACCCTCTTTTCTAGCTTCCCCAAAGACTAGCTTTATCCAAAGATGGATGTGAGATCAGGGCTTCCTTGTGCAATTGATACCACTCCGCAGGATACCCATCTAAGCCCAGAGGTTTATGTGGTTTAAATGTAGCAATGGCGGTACCTATCTCTTCCTGGGTAATATCTTGGTCTAGCATTATTCTGTCCTCATCAGATAACACGGTAGGACCAGATTGTTCAGATAATGCATTAATTCTACATCATTTTTTTCTGTCTGGGATTCATAGAGTGAAAATGAAAAATGCCAAATAACCAGCCATTTTTGTCCCCAAATTCAAAAAAGCTTCTAGTTTGGCGCAATTGAAGTTTATTGGATTGTTCTGTTAGGAGCAGTTTATATTGTCTCGTTTCCCTTTGCCATTCCCTATAGTTGTCAGGGGTTGGGTCCTGTATGTATACCTGTTCTGCCCCGTCTACTGCCTTTTCTGCCTGTAATATCTCTGAGCCTAAAGCCCTGGAAAAGCCCCTCACCACCTCAGTAAATGTCCCCCTCACGGGTTTTTATATCTCCACACATCTAAGATGTCAAAATTCTTCAGCCATGCGGGCTCCAGACATCCCCCCCCCCCCCCGTGTGTTAGACCAGGATGGCACA
>BLSH010319753.1:408329-418900 GCA_018402905.1 Glandirana rugosa | reverse complement strand
CTTCCAGGTGATCACAAAGAGTTCTGGGTCAGAAGGTGAATCCACACTTTTGGTTGCAACTATTTCATTGCAGACATGCATTAAAGATTTTGTGGTTTTATTTTCTGCATTGTAAGCTTTAGCCCCAGTTTACATCATTGCACTCTGCCACATAGCACTACATTTTGGTGCAAATCACATACAATGTCCATGCAATGTGCTTTCAGCCATACAGATTGTAGGACTGTAGGACTGATATCGCATCACATTCAGACCAAACTCACACAGGACCCTTTGCTTGGTCTGCATCAGAATCTGATCACATAGGTGTTCATACACATGCAATCCAATTCCTGTGCAAGTAAACATTTGGCAATTCAATATGCTATTTGAAAAGGGGGTGTCATTAATGTATTGACACCTCCCTTCAGTTTACATATGACAATGTTAAGTGCCATGCAAGTCAGGTGCAATGCAAGAATCTGCAGTTCTCCAGCATCACACCTCTGTGCACTCAGGGCAGAATTTGTACATACCTTGCAATCTAAAGTGAAACTTATTGGCCGGTTCACACTGCTCCAAACTTGGAGATAGCATATGATTCACACACTGCAGTGTGACTCGTATGCAAGCTCTGTGCAATATGAATTCAGCCATAGAGATTGCTTTGCAAATTCAGACATACAATCGGAGCAAACACAGCCTTTTTTTTACATAGGGTCAGAATTGGAGCATAGGGCTGTTTACATCATGCAATAAGACTCCTGTGTGAGTTTGCACTGCGATATGTGAACTGATTTGGGGCTGTGATTACCTTTGTATTGTCACTCCCCACAGTTCACATAGAGCAGTGTGAACTGCAACCAGGAGACAAGCGATGCCGGAACACACAGTGGATTCACAGTGTTCCTGCATTGCTGAAGTGTGAACCGGCCCTAAGGCAGTTTGCTAAGAAATGGTGTCCCTGTGATTACAGCAGGTGAGCAACAAATGCAGAGGACACCGTTTCACACACACAAAACTGCATATCCACCAGCTGAATTCATTACCTGCAATTTTCTCCAGCTGTTAAATCTAAAAGCTCCACCTAAACACCTGGATAATTGACTTGCTGGTGTGCTAAAGATTAGGTTTTGAGGTACACAATTACAGCTTAGAATTCACATAATTCTAAAGAAAGATATTTCACTTCCAACATAAAAAGTAATAGAAACAACAAACAAGGAGATCAATAATTGACATTTATTTTGCAAGCATAAAAACACAATTATATACACATTCAGTTTCTACCGTTTAAATGTTAAAACTAAAAATGGTGAATGACAAAAATGAAAACCCTTAGGTTGGAACAGCCCTGCTCATAGGAGCTTACAATCTAAAATAGAAACCTTACAGTAGACACCAACACACATCACATTTTGAACAGCAAAATTGAGAAAACTTAGTCATTATAACAAAGCTTCACAACTTATTAAGAACATAATTCTATCACCCACCGCCACACCAAATTCTATGCACATACATTGGTTAGTCTGTTCAGTTATAAGCTGCATTTCCATGTACAGGATTAAGCAATGAGATCAAACAATCAGCAGATTCTCCCAAACTAGGAATGCACGGTAAGGCATAAACAATACACACAACAATTGACAGAATCACCACAGAAAACCACTTTTGATGGTCAAAATGCACAAACAGCTCTAGTGAGGCATTACTCATTATGCACAAGAGCATTACTCCCACAAACACCACAGGAAAAAGAACCAGGCCTCTTCTCAGACCTGACCAAATGGAGCCCAGCTACTGCAGGAATTTATATAAATAGCTTGTATTGTTAGCATCGACACACCCAATGGAAGTACACACCAACCAGTGTCATTCAATCTGTCTCTTCATGAATGTTTAAAATGCTTACACCTGATGAGCAGTAACACCACATGCAAAATGTTATGGTTTACACTGCACAGGTCCATGTGGTTTGAAAAATGTTGGTTTGTTTATGTGCATGCCAATGGACTAAGAGCCCATACACATTATTAGACTTTGTGCATATTTTTGTGTTCTTATATAACTAAACCATGTAGTGTAAGGACCTGCCTGATTGCATACACATTTAAACTCTTAAGGTTTGCCCTCATATTAAAGGGTCTGGGTCAATTTTGAATCCAAAGATCTGTCGCAAATCTAATAGTGTTTATAGGGTCTTAGTCCATAGCCATGCTCAGCATACCAAGCAATATGCCTTCGTAAGGTCATGCACTGATGTTGGACGAGAAGGCCTGGCTTGCAGTTTCCACTCTAATTGATCCCCAAGGTGTCCTGTTGTATTGGAGTCAGGAGTCCAGGCCAGTCAAGTTCCACCACCCCAAACTCCTTCACCCATGTCTTTATGCACTGGTCCAAATAAATAGGTAGAGGGGGTATTCTGATGTGATTTATGATTTCAGCAGTTGTTTTTGACCTCTTAGTTCCAGTGAAGGGAACTGATCAGCATACCAACACATTTGAACAGTTTCCTGATTTGAAGTTTGTAGGACCAATTTGGGGATGGCCTGTTCCTATTCCAACATGACTGCACACCAGTGCACAAAGCAAGGTTCATAAACACAATAAAGCACCTTTTTGCTGAATTAGAGCATAGACTGCAAGCTAGGGCTTCTCATCCAGCATCAGTTCCTGACCTCACAAATGCTCTTCTGGAAGAATGGTCAAACATTCCCATAGACACTCCTAAACCTTATGGACAGCCTTCCCAGAAGAGTTGTGACTGTTTTAGTTGCAAAGGGGTGCCAAATCCTATTTTCACACAATGGACTAAGACTGGGCTGCCATTAATAGGAGAAACAGAAAGTTCAGACAGCCGCACTCCAATCGATGCTGATTTATTTTGGCAAAAATGCACAAAACAGGTAAATGCAGGTACAGTCAAATGCCAGCAGGAATGGACACCAGGTAGCAGCTAACGTGTACAAACAACAGGTGACATGCACAAATTCATTAGAATTTGTTACATTGTTACATTGTTACATCGATTCTTAGACTGCGCTTTGTGCATGTCACCTGTTGTTTGTGCGGCTATGCTGTACATATATACATAAAAAAAGGAAAAACTAAAGAAAACAACAAATAAACACAACAAAAAATTTTTTGTGTTGTATAAAACCCTTCTCTCATATATCTGTATTTTTGTACATTTATTTGTATGTATTCATATTTTTATTTTTTATCTTCATTTTTTTCATGGATTTCTTTACTACTGTCATTGTATTATATTGTACCATACTCCAGTTTTTTTATATTGTATTGGTTTCACTTAAATGTGATGCTATATTGTTTCTTATGGGTATGGATATCGCACCTGCTACTGAAATACTTTTTGGTCAGCCCTTTCTTCAATTAACCTCATGGGACTAATTAGTCTGCACCTGTCATGAATGGGCGGTACTGACTACTATTTAGGAGCTGGATCGATACCCATTTCTTCAGCTATGAGTAAGCATCAACTCTAGACGTGAAACACGTTAGCTGCTACCTGGTGTCCGTTTCTGCTGGCATTTGACTGTACCTGCATTTACCTGTTTTGTGCATTTTTGGGGAAAAAAATAAGCATCGATTGGAGTGTGGCAGTCTGAACTTTCTGTTTCTCCTATTTGCACTGTGGCTTAGCCAGCACCCTACACAGGTGGATTGAGGTCCTAATCGGCCAGGTGAGGCTTGGAGCGGGTGTATCTTTCTTTACTCACATTTCAAAGCCTAAAACAGGTGCTTCTCCACGAGCAGCGAGCTCGTCAATTTAAAAACGTCACTTCCGCCCACCTCCACTCACGCCCCAAGTGTTAATAGTTTTTTTTTTTTATCAATTACCAAAATGTAACGTAAATAAACAGAAGAGAGATCCAGATGAAATAAATATTTAGAGACACCACCCTTTCAGAAAAGCATCAATTCTTCTAGGTACACTTGCACACAGTTTTGGAAGGAGCTCGGCACGTAGGTTGTTCCAAACATCTTTGAGAACTAACCACAGATCTTCTGTGGATGTAGGCTGCCTCAAATTTTTCTGTCTCTTCATGTAATTCCAGACAGACTGATGTTGAGATTAGGACTCTGTGCCAAACCATCACTTCCAGGACTTCATGTTCTTCTTTACGCTGAAGATAGTTCTCAATGACATTGGCTGTATGTTTGGGGATGTTGTCCTGCTGCAGAATAAATTTGGGGCCAATTACATACCTCCCTCATGGGATGGCATGGTGGATAGGTAGGTATCTGCCTGTATTTCTCAGCATTGAGGACACCACTAATCCTGACCAAATCTCCAACTCCATTTACAGAAATGCAGCCCCAAACTTGCATAGAACCATGCTTCACCGTTGCCTGCAGACACTCGTTATTGTACTGATGTATTGTACATCAGCGAACAAACTGCCTCCTGCTACAGCCTAATATTTCACATATTGACTCTTGATTCCAGAGCACCTGCTGCCATTTTTCTGCACCCCAGTTCCTGTTCTCATGCATATTTGGGTCGCTAAGCTTTGTTTCCACGTCAGACGTATGGCTATTTGGCCTCAATTCCTCCATCAAGAACACTTATGGCCAGACTTCTCTAGACATTAGTTGGGTGTGTATTCTTTGCTTTTGTGAATAAGTGTCTTCGTCAATCTAACGAGAGGCAATGTTATGCTAACAAATTACACAAACCATTTTTTTCTATTGCACACGTTGCAATGTAGAGTTGAAAAGGAAAGTAAAGCTTTCCTAAAGTTAAACGCTTACATTCACTTTGAGATTTACCATTCTGCACTAATGTGATATTTTAATCAACAGACTTTGTTGATTTTTTTGGGGGGTAAATACGTAGAAGTGTACTAAGCATGTAATAGTTGTGATGGGAAAAAAATATTGGAAACTGTATTTCTTTTCTAATTTTCTACTATATAATATATAATACCAATAAAAGTAAAAGAATATATAAGTATATGTATCTAAATTTGTTACCCTGTCATAAAAAATTATTTATATTATGTTGGAGTAAACTACAAATGCTAAAAGCATAATGTGCGGAACGGAAGCATCACTAAATAGCTAAATACAAAAAGAAAAACAATCTGGGCTCAGTGGGGTTTAAGAAGAAAAAAAAACGTGTTAAATCAATTTATTTTTTTGTGATTTTTTTTCAAGGTTTCCTCTCTTGATGCTGCCAGGAACAGTGTTTCTGTTGTAGGCTGACAATGCCTGTCAACTGCCTTGTAATTAAAACCAGTGTTGTCAGCCTGCAATGTGTGCCCCTTCAATTGGCCATTGGGCTATATCTGCAAACCAATAATTAAGTGTTTTAGAGCAAAATTAAAAAAAAAAAACATGTGCAGTACACCTCTGCAATACATGCACATTTCATGTTTTATTCAATTAAAGACACAAAATCACATGTTGATCTGCCAGAAATGCACTTAGCTCCCCAAGTTCTGTTGTGCAATGACATGCTGTCGGCATCACGGGAAGGTGAGGGAGCTTTGGATGACGTCAGCATGATATGCGCCCATTTAGGAAGTGTGGGTGCACTGTTGTGCCCCATATAATGTGAGTTCTATTCTTATGGATGGAAATAAAGGTTATATTTCATGGTAAAGCATTATGGAGCCTTTGTATTTTTCATGGTGCAACTATGTTCTGTAGGAGTAGAGAGCAGAGGGCGGTATTGGCGAAAGGACACAAATTCAAGGGACCATACCTGTGGATCTGAGCAGTGGAGAATAAGAGGCCCTGGAGGAAAAAGGATCCCATTCAAAGGGGACACGGGCGCTTTATGGCTTTTCATTATATGAGGGTCATATATTTAATGTGAAAGCATAACTGGTGGTGGTAATTCATTGGAGGTAGAGAAGTAAAGTGGATGCAATATACAAGCACATATTCAAGGATGTGTGGCACTGAAAGAAGACACAAGAGAGACTGTGTTTTGGTGCCTGCAACCCAAAAATGTAACTCTATGCCTTCAGTTTCTATTTTATTGGTGCCAGTGCCTAGAAGAAAGCACAGGCATTTTGGGTTTCAAGTTATCACGTTTCCTGCTTTTAAAAAAAAGGTTAATGACTTTCAAAAGCAAACTGAAGTCATATTACCATTTTACAAATGTGCTTAATTTGGTTCTTTAAGGAATTAAGAACTCTACATACAGCCAAAATGAAGGTGTTATTATGTCCGTTGTAAGAGTCAGATTACTTTGTACAGATTGTCATAGACAGTTATCATGTCCTCTGTATTTTTGTTCTGTAGGCTTTAAGGAAAAGCATATAATACACACATGTGTTCTACACCCATGCATATCAGGAGTGGGAGAATTTATTTTAGGGTGTTTTTTTGGGTGAGGCCATGGTGATGGCAAGAAATACACAGCTGAGCTTTTTTTTACTATTTTGGGACAATTTTACTTTGATAATGAGGAGATTGACATTTACCAGCAAATGAAGCCCCAATTAGTCCTGAAGAAACAAGCTATACTTATAAATATATATATATTATATTTATAAATTAGAAAATTTAAAAAGTGGCTAAAAAATTACTAATAGTAATGATTCTAAGTACCTACGTGTATATTAGCAATAAAATCAAGCTTTGTTTATAAAGAAGTTAATATCCCATTCAACGTTTAGCCCAAACAGGAAAAAAACTTTTTAGTTCATAGATCCATAAGACCTCATGCTGTGATACCCCACGTCTTAAATCCTCCCCTCTCCAGGGAGCGGTGTATTTATAGATTACGCAAAACTTAGTGCCTGTGGGGTTAATTGTGGAACTTCAAATAGTGTTTAGGGACACTATGATTTGTTTTACCTTTTAAAATGTTGGTAATATGCTCATTCACAGGAATTGAGAAGGTTCTGATGGTCCTACCTATATACGGTTTGCCACACGGACAAGTGAGTAGGTAACCTACGTTCTTGGTTTCACATGTACAGGCGGTCCCCGGGTTACAAACAAGATAGGGTCTGTAGGATTGTTCTTAAGTTGAATTTGTTTGTAAGTCAGAACAGGGACATTTTTTAAGTGTAGCTTCAGCCAAAAAAACTATTTTTAAGCTTTTTAGATAGCATATGGAAGGGGTAATGTTTGTTTTGCTGTCTATGTTTCTGTTCAAAATATTTCACCTCACTTCCTGTCCCAATTATAATTGGATTTTGAAAATTTTGGGTTGTTGTGGAAACAAACCTTGGTTATAAAGCTTCAGTGGGGACACCTTTTTCCCATGATAACTCTTACAGAAGTGAGTTTCCCTTCCTAGGGGTAGATTTCCTCTCACTTCCTGTTGTCTACCTCCGTTTGTAAGTAGGAGTTGTTTGTAAGTCAGATGTTTGTAACTAGGTGACCACCTGTACAGAAATGTCTGATTGAATAGATATGTTTTGTGACAGTAGATTGAAATAAGATAATTTTTCTATCCTTGTATGCATTTATTTTACATACTCTGAATCTCCGACATTGCGGTCATGAAAAAAGGAGGGATTTTTTGGGGATTCGGGAACGTTGTGCGCCACCTTGTTTCTCAAGGAAGGTACACCTCGATATATGACTTTAGCCCTTTCTGGAAGTAGTGGACCCAGCATGTGGTCATTTCGTAAGATGTTCCAGTGGCGTTTAATAATACTTTGTATTTGTCTGTGTTGTAAGGAGTAAGATGTAAAAAAGGCCTATTTGAAATCACCTTCCGTTTGTGGGATTATTATTATTTCAGGTACTTATATAGCGCTGTCAATTTACGCAGCGCTTTACATATATATTGTACATTCACATCAGTCCCTACCCTTAAGGAGCTTACAATCTAAGGTCCCTGACTCACATTCATACATATACTAGGGACAATTTAGGCAGGATCTAATTTACCTACCAGCATGTCTTTGGAGGGTGGGAGGAAACCGGAGTACCCGGAGGAAACCCCTGCAGGCACAGGGAGAACATGCAAACTCCAGGCAGGTAATGTCGTGGTTGGGATTTGAACCAGCGACCATTTTGCTGCCAGGCAAAAGAGCTATTCACTACACCACTGTGCCTGCCCCACTGTGGGATAGACTTGTCTCCCAATAATATGGTCCTGTCCATTTCAGCAGCTTTCTGAATCTCCATATCAATACTGACTTCATCATAGCTCTTTTCCAGGAAGCTATTCCGAAGTATTCCATACTTGGTTTTGAAGTCTTCCATCCCCAAGCGTCAGAAAGATTATGTTATGGAGTTGCTGCATTTTGCAGTGACCCACAACTACTTTTGGTTTTACAACCAATTCTATATCTAGGTAAAGGGCATGGCGATGGGGGCAAGTCTCGCCAATCTTTTCATGGCCAAGTGGGAGGAGGAATAAACAATTTCAGCCAAGATGGATGGTGGCAACTGTTCGTAGGAATGTAGCCATTCCTGTCAGTGGGCTTGAAATATGTTTGAGTGATTATTGTTTGATTCTCCACTGAAATTTCTAGGTCCAGAAAATTAATACGGACTGGACTAGATTCATATGACAGGGAAATGCCTCTATTGTTTTGGTTCGGTTCTTCGAAGAAACAAGCCAATTCATCACTGGTACCATTCCATAGGAGGAGGACATAATCTATGTATCTATGTACCTAGCCCACAGGGCCAATTGGGGTCTCTTGTGGGCGTAGACGACATCCTCCTCCCACTTGGCCATGAAAAGATTGGCGAGACTTGCCCCCATCGCCATGCCCTTTACCTAGATATAGAATTGGTTGTAAAACCAAAAGTAGTTGTGGGTCACTGCAAAAGGCAGCAACTCTTAACATAATCTTTCTGACACTTGGGGATGGAAGATTCTTGTGATAAGAAATATTCAAGTCCCTTGGTCAAGGGAATACAGGTGTAGAGGGACAGTACGTCAGCTGTCACCAATATACTATTATCTTGGATGTGGGTCCTATCCAGCAGCTTGATTACATCCTTGGTGTCCTGGAACGACGGCATCCCTAAACACTATTTGAAACTCCACAATAAAAACCCCACAGGCACTAAGTTTTGCGTAGTCGATAAATACACTGCTCCCTGGAGAGGGGGGATTTAAGATGTGGGGTATCCCAGCGTGAGGTCTTCTGGATCTATGAACTTAAAAGTTTTTTCCCATTTGTGCTAAACTCCTTTATAAACAAAGCTTGAATTTATTGCTAATATACACGGTACTTAGATTCATTACTATTAGTAATTTTTCAGCCACTTTTTAAAATTTCTTAGTGTACATTTCCCTTCATTGCTACATCTCTCCACCCCAATTTCCATAGGTTGTGTGAAGTTATGACTAATATATCTGAGCCATCTGGACACATTTTGGGGTAATTCCCCCAACTGTCGTTGATGAGCAGGTAGCATATTACATGTGGTTATTCATTCCACTGTGGTGTGATATATGCTTAATATAATCCGATAACTGGTCCTTTATTTTTATATTTTTTTCTTATTCTTATTCCTTATTTGTTCATAATATATTTTATATTTGTATATTTTCCATATTTTTTATTTTATTTTTAACTTTATCTATTTTTTCAATTTTTTTATTTTATTCTTTATTTTAATTTTTTAATTTTTTTAATTTTATTTCCTATTTTTTATTTTTCGTTTGTTTATTTTTATTTTTTATTTAATTTTTTTTTCTCTGGTACATAACGTACTGGTGTACGGGTACACTTTTAATCGCTAATATATTACAAGACACCAGTTAATTTTTTACTTCATTTACTTTTGCGGACACTAAATCAACACAAACGTAATATCAAATTATCCTGTGTAAGGGTTAATCACATGGCAGCCAGGAATCAGGCCCAGCAGCCAGCCCCAGAAGGACCAGCAACTAGTCCCAGTACCCATTATGTATGTGAAGTGAAGTCTTCTAGGGCTGGACCTGGGCATCAAAATGCTATTAATATAATATTGTTTATTTTTACTATTGTTCAGTGACACTCTAATGTAGACTCTCATGGGGCCTGGAGGGGACTCTTTCTATCAGAGACTCTCCAATGGTCACAGAGAGGGCCTCTGTTAGATAGACCCACATCCAGGTGCCATTAGACTCCGTTGTAGTCTCCAATGGGGCCTGGTGGGGGCTCTTTCTAACATAGACTCTCAAATGGACACAGAGAAGATCTCTGTTAGAGAGACCCCCCTCCAGGATCCATTAGACCCCATTATAGTCTCTAATGGGGCATGGTGGAGGCTCTAACAGACTCTCTAATGGACACCAAGAGGGCCTTTGTTAGAGAGACCCCCCTCCTGGTCCCATTAGACCCCATTGTAGTCTCTAATGGGGCCTGGTGGGGTCTCCAGGTTCCATTAGAGTACTCTGCTTCTTTGATTATTGTTAAGAGATTGTGGGAGGTCCCAGGGTATCAAAGACTCCTTTGGGGAGGAGTTAGTAAGATGACCACGCCCATGTGGGGGCACCCATGTCGGGGGGGGGGCAGGTAAACTCTCAGATACAATCTTTCTCGGGGGTGGTCCGGGGTAACCTCTGATGTTGCCTCAGATTACCGTGGACCTACACCCAGATAGATTGTCTCCGGGAGAGACACTGGTAACCTCTCAGAGACTATCTT
>BLSH010319753.1:392509-404581 GCA_018402905.1 Glandirana rugosa | reverse complement strand
TGTATTGGTTTGCACAAAAGTTACAGTGTTTACAAACTAGGGTACATTTTCTGAAACGTAAGCAGCTTTTATTTTATGACTGCCTATCTTATTTCCTGAGGTGTTATAATGAATGAGCAGTACAACCCCCCCCCCCCAACTGACCCCATTTTGGAAAGTAGACACCCCAAGGAATTTGCTGAGAGGCATGTTGAGCCCATTGAATATTTTATTTTTTTGTCACAAGTGATTGAAAAATGACAAAAAAAAAAAAATTACACAAACTTGTCACTGAAATGATATTTTGCTCACACATGCCATGAGTATATGTGGAATTACACCCCAAAATACATTCTGCTGCTTCTCCTGAGTATTGGGATACCACATGTGCGAGACTTTTTGGGAGCCTAGCCACGTACAGAACCCCAAAAACCAATCACCGCCTTCAGGATTTCTAAGGGCGAAAATTGCTGATTTCACTACTCACTACCTATCACATGAAATGTCCAGATCCCCCCCCCCCCCCCCAATGACCCCATTTTGGAAAGTAGATACCCCAAGCTATTTCTAAGGGCGTAAACTTTTTCTTTCACCCCACACTACCTATCACAGTTTCGGGGGCCATGAAATTTCCAGATAGCAAAAAGAAAACCAAATTGCCCCATTTTGGAAAGTAGACACCCCAAGCTATTTGCTGAGAGGCATGTTGAGCCCATTGAATATTTTATTTTTTTGTCACAAGTGATTGAAAAATAACAATAACAAGAAAAAAATACGCAATGTTGTCACTGAAATGATAGATTGCTCACACATGCCATGGGTATATGTAGTATTACACCCAAAAATACATTCTGCTGCTTCTCTTGAGTATGGGGATACCACATATGTGAGACTTTTTAGCAGTCTAGCTGCATACAGGACCCCAAAAACCAATCACCGCCTTCAGGATTTCTAAGGGCGAAAATTGCTGATTTCACTACTCACTACCTATCACATGAAATGTCCAGATAGCACAGGGGGGTTGTGCTATCTGGGCATTTCATGGCCTCTGAAACTGTGATAGGTAGTGAGGAGTGAAATCAAAAATGTATGCCCTTAGAAAGCCTGAAGGCGATATTTGTTTTTCGTCCTGTACACGGCTAGACCACCAAAAAGTCTCACATATGTGGTATCCCCGAAACTTGTGCCAAAATATAAAATATTCCATGGACTCAACATGCCTCTCAGCAAATAGCTTGGGGTGTCTACTTTCCAAAATGGGGGCATTTGGAGGGGGGGTTTGCTATCTGGGCATTTTATGGCTTCCGAAACTGATAGGTAGTGTGGGGGTGAAAGCATAAGTTTACTCCCTTAGAAATCCTGAAGGCGGTGATTGGTTTTTGGGGTCCTGTACGCGTCTAAACTGCCAAAAAGTCTCACACATGTGGTATTCCGGTACTCAGGAGAAGTAGCAGAATGTATGTTGGGGTGTAATTCCACATATACCCATGGCATGTGTGAGCAATAAATAATTCCAGTGACAACTTTGTGTAATTGTTTTGTCATTTTTCAATCACAAAAAAATAAGATATTCCATGGACTCAACATGCCTCTCAGCAAATAGCGTGGGGTGTGTACAAAATGGGGTCATTTGGGGGGGTTTGAACTGTCCTGGCATTTTATGCCCAACATCACCCACTCTTATAAGCACTTGAACCACCAAGTATTTTCTGACATTTTATGTTAACATGAAAAAATACATTTTTTTTGCTAGAAAATTACTTTGAAGCCCCACACATTATATTTTGTTAAAGCAGAGGCCCTACAGATTAAAATGGTTGGTGTTGCAAATGTGTTTTTTTCACAAAGTATTTGAGTATCGATTTTTCAAATGCAATTTTTGGGGGAAAAACCCTTTTTTGAATTTTAATGCACAAAAACACACTATATTGCACAAATGTTTGGTGAAATATAAAAGATGATCTCATGCCGAGTACATAGACACCAAACAGGACATGCTTTAAAAATTATACATTTTTAAAAGCCCTTAGAGGTTACCACTTTAGATTTACAGAGGAGGTCTACTGCTAGAAGTACTGCCCTAATTCTGATGTTCACGGTGACACATGCATGGTGCAATTGCTGTTTACATACGACACGAGACCGGGCTTTTGCACGGGTGGACAGGGGTGGATATTTTTTTAATTATTTATTTTGCTTTTTGTTTTATTTTTACACTGTCCCATTTTTTTTCATTTTTATCGTTATCACAGGGAATTTAAATATCCCCTATGATAAAAAAAAATGTAGTGTCGCATATTTTTTTGTTTTTAAACATTTGGGGTCTATTAGACTCTAGATCTCTCCTCAGCCCTTAAAGCATCTGACCACACCAAGATCAGTGTGATAAGATGCTTTACCAATTTCCCAATGGCGCTGTTTATCCGGCGAAACTGAAGTCATTAAATGCTGCTAGCTTCCAGTTTCTTAGGCCACATGGATGATTGGAGCCATTCTAGTCTTTAATCAGCTCTATGGTTAACTGGCGGAACCACCGGCTGCATTCTCGCGTTCCCCGGTGGGACAGGAGAGCATGAGAAAACAACTCAAAGACTAGCAACATACTAGTAGGTCGTTGGCCCTTGTTGAGCATATGTTGTAATGTTCTTTTTTTCATGCAGCCTGTGGGTTAAATGAAAAAAAAAAGAATCAGTTGGTGGGTATGCCCACCATTAGAAAACCACCCTTCATCCACCCACTTCTAATGATGGGCATAGCGCCGTTCTAAAAATATATATTGGAGCATAGGGGCAATCCACCCCAAATTCCACCCACTGCCCCTATGCTCCGCTATACATGTTCTTTTTTAAACTGTGGTAGTGAAATCACCTCCAACAGTGCTGGAGTCGCTTATTTACATGTGGTGGGAGCAAACACTGTTGCTGTCACCATAAATCAGTGCTGCAGCTGAATGGCATACCTAAAAAGCAAAAAACTAATAAAACACAGTAAACAGTAACATAAAAAATTGCATACCTGCAAAGAAAACATTATAAAACACAGCAAAAATAAAACATTACAGGTAAGCAGTAACATTAAAAAATGACATACCTGCAAAGAAAACGTGATAAAAAACAGTAACAAAACATTACAGGTATGCATACACAGTAACAGAGAGAGAACAATAGAGAGAATAGAGAGAAAATAATAGAGAGAGAAGAACAAGAAACTGACAACTGTTTTTGGCTTTTTTATTTAAATATATTTTTTGGTTTTTATAACATTTTTTATTTTTTTGTGGTTTTAAAAATGTTTTATTTATTTTTTTGGTACGCTTTTTTTTTTTTTTTAACAATAATGGTTCCAGGTTAGGGTCTCTCAAAATGTGGTGACATCTTTGGAGACCCTGTGACAGTGTGCCCTATACCTGTGTAGTGCTGTACCCTACGCTAATACTCAACTAGTGTATGATAGCGCTGCAAACTGTCACTGATGCAAAAACCAGGCTGACCAGGACAGGAGGGACAATAATAACAGGTGTTACGCCTGTCCACGCCTCCCATTTAAGGTTATATTCGTGGACACAGAGGGGCTTCTCCACAACACCAGTCGTTGTTGGAATTTGGACTGCCGTGTCTGCGTGAAGGGAGGAAAGAGCAAAAACATTCTTTGTATCCCTCCACTTCACCACAAGCAAATTACTACTTCTCAAGTAGGCTCTCTCCCCCGTCTAAGTCAGGATTCTACCAGCCGTTGGGGGAAGCCCTGGTGATTAGATCGCACGGTGCCACATGTGCCAATTCCTTGATTAAAAAGATGACCAAAAAGTGGCACGCTTGAGTAGTAATTGTCCACATACAAGTGGTACCCCAAATAATGGTGACACCAAGTCCCACACAATCTTGCAAGTGCTCCCCATGTAGTCCGGGCAGTCGGGGGGCTCCACATGACTATTGCCTAGTAAACCATAAAATTACAAGTATAGCCTGTGGCCATGTCACAGAGATTATACATCTTGACCCCGTATCTAGCAGGCTTGCTGGGGAGGTACTGTTTGAAAGCAAGACAGCCAGAAAACTTAATCAGGGACTCGTCTACACAGACAACTTGATTGGGGATATACAAGGCTGTGAATTTTTGGTTGAAGTGATTTACGAGGGGCCGAATTCTGTGGAGCCGATGAAATGCAGGGTCGTCCCAAGGATGACAGAGTTGATTGTCATTGAAGTGCATGAAACGCAGGATCTGCTTGTATTTTGCCCTGGTCATGGAAGCAGAGAACACGGGCATATGGTGAATTGGGTCAGTGGACCAATACGACTGCAACTCCGATTTTTTAGTTATGCCCATGAGGAGGAAAAGGCCCAGAAAGGTCTTAAATTCGGAAACCGTAATAGGTTTCCATTCTCTGGCAAGTGACAAATGGGGATTAGCGGGGATGAATTGACCAGAATACAAATTGCTTTGGTCCACAATAGATCTATAGAGATCTTCAGTGAAAAACAGTGAATAAAAATCAAAGAGGTGTAAGGCGCTCATCTGTTAACCAGTGCTAAAATTCTGAAACCACTTAAATAATTAATAAAGGCTCCTTTAAAAAACAAAAGGCGCTTCACCTCAAATACAACATGTGATGAATGAAACATATATTCAAAAAAACTGATAACAAATAAAGTCCGTGAAGCAAGGGAAAATGTTGTTGCTACCAAATATCCTCCAAATATAGTTCCCTATTGCCTTCCTCTGCCCTCCATCTACTGCAAAGCCGTAAGTCCATCTCTTCATATGGTGGATTAAGTGAGCGTTCCCTTCCATTGTGAACCATTGTCCAGCAGATGAAGGGCAGAGGAAGGCAATAGCGAACTCCTGAGGATATTTGGTAGCAACAACATTTTCCCTTCCTTCACAGACTTTATCTATAATTATCAATTACTATAGTAGGACTATTTATTGTTATTCATTTGTGTAGTGGTACTATGGATTAATTTATTTTTATCACTTGATTTGTTATCACAATTTTTTTGAGTATATGTTTCATTCATCACATGTTGTCTTTGAGGTGAAGCGCCTTTTGTTTTTCAAAGGAGCCTTTATTAATTATTTATAAAAGTGGCTTCAGAATTTTAGCACTGGTTAACACGTGAGCGCCTTACACCTCCTTCTTAAAATTATCATTTATGCAATTCAGGCAGGTTCTCTTGTCTGCGATTTAGGTGGGCTGCATAACCATTATTGCACTTGCACTTTGCATTTTCTCATGCAAATTTTTTTATGGGGGCACCGTAGCCTGTTCTTTTTGCTTCTTTTGAATAAAAATCAAGGGCCATAAAATCAACTTTTTCCACCTGAAGTGAATGGGGGAAATACGGGCGCTGAATCAGTGGTGGGTTGCCAATCAGGGTTAGCGGAAATGAAACAAAGGAGGCACATCCAGTGTATCCAAGGCTTTATTTGGGTCAATGACACTACAGGTATCAGCAAGCAATCATGTCCATAGACGTATTTCACACATCCTCTGTGTGCTTAATCATTAGGTAATGATTAAGTACGCGGAGGATGTGTGAAACGCGTCTACGGATATGATTGATTGCTGGTACCTGTAGTGCCATTGACCCAAATAAAGCCTTGGATACACTGGATGTGCCTCCTTTGTTTCATCGGGAACTACCCTGATTGGCGACCCACCAAGAGAGCCGGCTTGGGACCGAAGCGGCTTGCTATGGGGGCACTCTGGAAGGGGGACCTGAGAGGAGAAAGATCCAGGCTTCTTTGTGCAAAACTACTGCACAGAGCAGGTAAGTATGACTTGTTTGTTATTTTTTTGTATATAAAAAATTTCCTTTACAATCACTTTAAACTAACTGGCCTGTAGTTACTTTTTTAACTATAGGTATAGTTACATAGTCAGGTTGAAAAAAGACACAAGTCCATCTGGTTCAACCAAAAAAAAAAAAAAATAGAAAAACTATATATAACCATACAATACCATATACAATCCTTCACCCACAGTTGATCCAGAGGGAGGCAAAAAATACCCAGCAAAGCATGATCCAATTTGCTATAGCGGGGGAAAAAATTCCTTCCTGATCCCCTGAGAGACAACCGGATTCTCCCTGGATCAACTTTACCTAAAAATGTTAGTACCCATTTATATTATTTACAATAAGGAAAAAAGCCATACCTTTTTTAAAGCAATCTACCGTGCTGGCCAAATCCACCTCTGGAGGGAGTCTATTTCACATTTTCACGGCTCTAACTGTGAAGAAACCTTTCCGTATTTGGAAATGGAGATGAAATCTTTTTTCCTCTAGATGTAAACAGTGTATATATTCTTAAAAATCGATTTATTGAATAAAAGTATTGCACTCAAATGTATCAGATGTAAAGCTTGCATTGAAACACATCAGGGTTTGTTTCCAACCCACAATGATTTTTAAGAATATTTGGGTATTTCTGCTTTATCTATGAATGGTTAAACACGTGTAAGAGAACACGGTAAAGCGTGGAATATAGTGGATTTTATGATGCACAGGAGGGATTTCTCTTCATATTGCCATTGCTGTGTGTATCTGAAGGCCTGATTAGATCTCTGTCGTGGGGGTCTGATCATTCTGGTAAGAACCAGTGTGTGGGGGTGCCGGTGAAGGTTTCTGTCTGCACTGAATCTGCTTTGTGACAATCACACTGGATTGATTCTTATGGACTTTGGTGCACTTCAGATCTGCTACCGTTTTCTCATCTTACGAACTTCATGCTGATTATAAGCTGTATTTCCTATTAAGGGACATTGTTATATTATTTATGTACATTTTTAGCGATGCACCTCACCCCTTTAATACCTGTATTGATGTTGTTCCGGCATCTTCTGTGCATAGCTGCTTATTAACTAGGTCTATCAGTCTATCAGCCCTCAGTGCAGATGCTTCTTATATTCAATTAGGAACGCAGGTTTACACGACCAAACACTCCCGGCCGTTCCTGACTTCCAAAACAAGTAAACTCAAAGAGCTTTCTTCAGCCAAAAATAAAGCAAAACAGTTCTCAAACAAAAACAAAGAAGCATACCACAGGCTCACCACCAATCTCTCGGTTCCTTAGTGGGTTAGGGTTCCTCTGTGTGTCAGGGTGACGGACAGGCTGCAGGGGTTCAGCAATAAGTGTTTTAATTGCCAGATGATTCACCTTGATCACAATCTGAACCACTCCACTCTGCCTCATTGACACAGGAGCTGATCTATTCCAGTTGCATTTCAAGACCCCCTTTGCTGTGGCTTAACCTCTTTAGGACCCTGAGTCCTTGTAGTCAGGGTTTGGAGGTTCTTTCTTCCCAAAACTTTTTGATCCTCAGAAGATCCAGGTCTATAACAGAAACTTATCAATTAACAGAATATTGTTAATTATTCCTCTTTTTCCAAACGGACTACCCTGGAATCCCTCACCCTGCATGGGTGACAACCCCTGAGTACTCAACCAAGTCTTCAAACTGCCCCCCTTAAAGGGAACACAACTCAATATTGGGGAAATATACCTGCTGATCAGGACACATTCCCAGTGTCCTGTACATACCCCCCCCCCCTTTCCCGCCTCAATGTGGAAGGGTCAGCGGCAATGTGGGACAATCTACAGTGTACCCTAGAGAGGGTTCTGCATTCTGGTATTGCTTTCCTAGTCTGTGGCTCCACTACAAATCTGAACACCTGTAATGCCAGGAACCATGTGGTATTTGTGTTTTTATTCTGTCTCATGGAAGTTAGTGGGGCTTAGTCTGACACCAGACGAAACTTCCTGCCCAAGAGAAAATAGGGTAGTGAATCCAGAGCCCACTTAATAGCTAGGCACTCCCGCTCCACTACTGTGTAATTTCTTTCGGTGGCTGTCAATTTTCACTGTGAAAGGCTATAGGAGTGTCCCTCCCCATTAATCTGCTGGAACAGAATAGCCCCTAATTCTTCGCTGGAGGCATCTATTTGGACAATTAATTATTTTGAAGTCTGAAGCCACCAGCACTGCATACTGGCTTAAGGCTGTTTTAAGCTCCCAGAAAGCCTTCTCAGCCTTGTCATTCTACTTGACCATAACTGACTTCTTGCCCTTTGTCAAGTCAGTGAGAGGTGCAGCAATTGTGGCGAAGTTGGGGAGAAACCTATGGTTAGTACCCTAAGAGGCCCGAAAAGGCTCAGACTTGTTTATTTATGACTGGACAGGTCAAGCCTGCCTGGATAGCCTCTACCTTATTCATTTGTGGTTTCACCAGTCCTCTACCTACAATGTACCACAAGGACTTGGCCTCGTCCATAGCAATGGCACACTTTTCTGGGTTCACAATAAATCCCTCCTTCTTTAGGGAGTTTAAGACTGCCTGTACTTGGGGAAGATGAAATTCCCAGTCATTACTAAAGATGATATGGGTGTCCAAATAAACTGAAGTGTATTCCCAATGCGCAAAATGTCTTATCCATAGCTCTTTGGAAAGTAGCCAGGGCAGAATAGCAAATGGCATTCTTTTATATAGTAAAATGACCTGGGGTAAAAAATGCAGTCTTTTCTCTGGCTTCCTTAGTTAAAGGTATCTGCCTGTAGCCTTTGGTGAGGTTTAAGGTGGTACTGGGCTGGTTCCAACCTCTCTATCAGCTAAAAAGAAAGAGGGGGTGCCCCCTGATGCCGCACATCCGAGAGATCCTAGAAGGTGAATGGAGTGGCAGCCTCAGCCTGGACTCCGACTAGGCCATGCCCCAACACATTTCGCTCCACCCCCCCGGAGCTCAGCTAATCTAGTCGGAGTATCAGATATACATCGAACTTCAATACTTCATTTTCCTGAAATCATTACAAAAATTGCAGAGTTCCATTGGGCATTGGTACCAACACAATCTGGCTCGACCACTTGCTCTGCAAATCAAGCAATTTATTAACTTCCTCTGACACAGCTTTCCTGTGTGCCTCAGGAATGTTGAGTTTCACTTGGAGCTTCACATTAGGTTCGCTAACAATGTCATGTTTGATTACCCTGGAAAGACCTGGAAGTCCTGAAAACGTCTCCCAATTCCTCTGCAAAAACTATTTTACTTGCTGTGCTTGTAGCTGGGACACGGAGGCAGAAACCAGGATAGAGTTCTCCCCTACAGGAGGCTTAGCACTAACCTCAGTCAGGGCAACTACCTGCTCTTGGATCTTCTGGGGCTTTAGCAGATTCTCATAGTATATCTGGTATGGTTTCCGCTTCCCAGGTTGGTGTACTGTAGTTAATTTCTCCAACCTTTTCTATCACCTTAAATGGCCTCTGCCACCTGGCCAGGAATTTGCTTTCTACTGTGGGTATGAGTATAGATACCTGATCCCCAACTTCGAACTGTCCAAGCTCAGCAGATTGGTTGTACACCCTTTGTTGTGCATCCTGTGGTTTTTGCATATTGCACATGCTAAAAACTAGGGGCATCACCTAAGCAATCCCCTCTCTCATCTGGGTTATACGTTCTACGATTGTTTTATGGGGAGAGGATTCACTGTCTCATGTTTTCTTCAGCAAGTCAAGCAGTCCCAGTGGTCTTTGCATGTACACCAATTGAAACAGAGAGAACCCTGTGAACACCTGCAATAGCAATAGCAAACATCAGTGTCAGGAGTTGACAGTCCCAGTCTTTACCATCTTGTTGCACAACCGGATTAAGCATTGACTTCAGGGTTTTATTAAACCGCTTTACCAGCCCATCCATCTGTGGGTGGTAGACAAATGTGCGTAGTTGTTTGATCCAGACTAACTTATACAAATCTGCCATCACCCAAGACGTAAATGGGGTGCCCTGGTCCATCAAAATCTTTTTCGGGAATCTTGTCCTAAAGAACATATTAAACAATTTCCTGGCAATTGCTTTTGAGGAGGTCTTCCTTAGGAGGTTGCCTCTGGATTCCTGATGGCAAAATCGAGTACCAAGAGGATGTATTGGTGGCCCCAAGCTGATGGGCAAAGGCACCAAATGGTTCTTAAAGTGTTACATTGGCGCTGTCAGCTGGCAGGTGGGGTATGAACTGCAATATCATTTCACCGCTGCACTCGCGCACAAACCACGACTCAGTTAGGTCCAGCTAGGCAATGCAGACTCTCTGGGCATAAAAGTACATCTTCCGTGCAGTTCCACACTCCATGGGCTCCCCTTGCAGGAAACATTGAGCCTGGACATGGCCCCGAAAGTGACACCTCCAGCAAAGCACATGCTAAATGAGAAAATGTGTGTAAAAAGATATTAAAAAAATAAGATAAAATAGCCAGATTAGGTTTTGATCTAGGTCAGTGTCAGGGTTAGAGTTAGATTCAAAGTTAACGGCAAAGGATATGGTGAGAGTCAATGGTCCAGGTCAGTTTATTTTAGATATATTAAAAATGCATTTTTCTAATCCAGAGTATCAGTGTCAGTTAGACTCAGTGGCAGCGGCAGTGGCGGAACTGCCAGGGTTGCAAAGGTTGCACTTGCACCAGTGAGGGGGGCCCAAGACTGTAGGACTGGAGTGTTTTATGAGAATTGTAACCGGGAATCCTGACTTCACCCCCACCCACCAGCCATCACTGCTTGTGTGTGGCTCCTTCCCCACTCTAATCTCCTCACTGGGCTCTCCCTCCTCATATCTGGTAAATACAAAGGCCACTTTCCAGGTTGGACTCATGTGTCACGGGATGTGCAGGCAACTGCGAGGCACTAGTCATCTGCGGCTCGGCTGTAGCATCATAGTTCGGGCTGTGAAGTCTATGTATGTGTGGAGGGATCTAGGCAGGGCCCGGAGCAAGGAAAGACCAAACGTGCACCTGCCCCGGGCGGCGTGTTAAGGGGGGCACTGTAGACTAAGCTGCTTGTGTCTCTCCTCACTGACACAAGTGATTCACGCCTGTCACAAGAAGAGCCACCAGCTTCTGCTGAGGATTAGATTCAGGCTTCTTTTTCTCCCCCCAGCAGAGGGCACTCTGCTCATCTTATTCTCTCGACCCTTGCCATGTTACATGATTGGAGAGGGGAAGAAAAAGCTGACTGTGCTTTAACTGTTAGTACAAAAGGGAAAGGGGGAGACAACTAAGTATTAGACCTCCTCAAAGCCCCCCCACCTCTCCTCAGACCCCCCACACCTCCCTCTCCTCCTTAGACCACCCCACACCCCCTCTCCTCCTCAGACCCCCCCACCTCATCTCTCCTCCATTGACCACCCTGCACCTCCCCTCTTCTCCTCAGACCACCTGACATCTCCCTTCTCCTTCTCAGACCACCCCACTCCCCCCTCTCCTCCTCAGACCCCCCACACCTCATCTCACCTCCTCAGACCACCCCACACCTCATCTCACCTCCTCAGACCACCCCACACCTCCCCTTTCCTCCTCAGACCACCCTACACCTTCCTTCGTCTTCTCAGACCACCCCACATCTCCCTTCTCCTCTTCAGACCACCCCACACCTCCCCTTTTCTCCCCAGATCACTCCACAACTCCCTTCTCCTCCTAAGACCAACCCACAGCTCCCTTCTCCTCCTCAGACCACCCTCTTCCCGGGACCAGAGGTCGGGGGAGGCCTTCAGGTCTTCCTGCAGAAGGGCCCTGAAGGTTCTAGTTATGCCTATGGTTCCCCCTACTATTGTTTTTAGCCCCTACTAAAAGGTACAAACAGCAAATAACATACACATATGTGGTAGGCTGCAATCGGTAGGAGCAGTGGAATTTATTTTTGTTGTTATCTTGTGGTAGATTTTTTTTTTGCTATTTTGTGCCAGCTGTCCTTTATAAAAAAAAAAATCAGGAGATATCCATTACTATTTACCACCAGATGAACCCCCACAAAAAGTTTGGACGTGACCACGTATGGACCAGATTTTGATGTGTATAACATTAATGAATCACATAAGTCCAGTTAAGATTGTAAAAAACACCCCCAAGTAGACCACCATTTATCATTACCTATAGAGGACTAAAAAAAAAAATATTTCCTGTCGACCGTGTTTTATCGTTTTTTTTTTAGATGGTGTTCTATTGTTGTTTTTATTTAAGGTGACGAGGATGGCTAACGTCGGATGGTGTATACACATACAATAAACGACAAACATGGAAAATCATCCCCGATTTTTGTTATCATCCCCCTT
>BLSH010319753.1:322443-332509 GCA_018402905.1 Glandirana rugosa | reverse complement strand
AGACAGGGGCAAGTGTGTCCAGGGAGGATGACAATATGTGGTTGTAAACAGAAATGGCTTTGTCTGGGCAGGAGAGGGGACTGATTTCATCATAAAGGCAGTCAGTAGCAGAGTGAAAAAGGGGAGGGTTGAGTTGGCAAAGGTTCCCGCGGGTAACTATTTGTGGGTTGGCGTTGTGAGCAGTAGGAGACAGGGAGAGTGTGAAACTGATGAGGTTGTGATCGGAGAGAGGAAAAGGGGTGCTAGAAAAGTTGCAGGGGGTGCAGAGGTGGGTGAATACAAGGTCAAGAGTGTTGCCACTGGAGTGAGTGGTGGTTTGTGTCCATTGTGTTAGGTTGAAGGAGGAGGTTAAATTGAGTAGTTGGGAAGTGGCTGAGGTTTTAGCATTGACTGGAATGTTAAAGTCCCCAAGGATGATTGCAGGTACTTCAGAGGAGAGTAAGTAGGGTAGCCATGCAGAGAAGTCGTCAAGGAAGCGTGACACAGGGCCGGGGGGTCGGTAAATGACTGCAACCCTCAAACGAACAGGAGAAAATAGGCGAATGCAGTGCACTTCAAAAGAACAGAGGGACAGAGAGGGGGGTGTAGGAAGAACCTGGAAGGTGCTCTTTGGGGAGAGGAGAAGTCCAACACCTCCTCCTTTCCGTCCACTCGACCTGGGTGAGTGAGTCCAGAGGAGGCCACCATGGCAGAGGGCCGCTGGAGACGCAGTGTCGGATTCCTGGAGCCAGGTTTCAGTAATTGCAAGGAAATTCAGGAACTTGGAAAGGAAAAGGTCATTGATGGAGGCAAGTTTGTTGGAGACAGAGCGGGCATTCCAGAGGGCACACATAAGAGGGGTGCTGACTCTTGGAGTCAGGGGAATTGAGGTAAGACAGCGGGAGTTACGGCTATTTTCATAGAAGCTAGACTGTCGCTGAGGGCCAGGGTTGAGGGCAATATCCCCAGACATGAGTAGTAGTAGGAGGGTGAGGGCAGTAATGTGGGAGTGTGACCTAGATGAGGGCCGGCGCTGCAGTGAAGTGGAGGTGGAGCTGTTGTGTTGGCTCAGAATGAGGTGATAGGTGCAGTAGTATTGGGAGGGCAAGAGTGAGGGGGCTATGTATAGGTTGTGTGGCGGTGAAGGGGGGTTAAGAAGTGAGAGTTTGAGGAGAGAGGGTGTTACTGCAAAGAAGAAAAGTATGAGCATGTTGGAAGGTAGGGAGAGGGGAAAAGAGGAGTAGAAAATTAATTTGGAAATGTACAGACTTGAAAATAGATAGCTATTGTTTGTACTTGCCTTTAAAGTAGTTCCTTATTTAAAGTGCCGTTTTAAAAGTGCCCACACTTAAACACGCAGTGGCACTTTAACCAAGCAGTGCCCAGCCTATCCCCTCGCCAGCCGTCCCAAAACTTAAACTGAATTTATACTGGGATGGGGTTGGGGGAGGTTAACAATTATTCAATTTAGAGCTAATCAAAGGGCACATGGAGAGAGTGGGGGAATTTCAGGCCTAATACAAATTGCTAAACATGACACAGGCTCTGCAAGATAAGCAAGGTGTTTGATCTTGGCCAGAACACCATAATAAAAGTAAGTGTAACCTCAATAGACAAGTATAAACAACAGATTGAAAGTCTTCAGCAAGGCAGTGCTTGATATCAATCATGCAATGTAGCCCAGTTTTCTAAGACTTTAGTCAGTGGTTACCGATAGTTACAGCAGGCAGATATGTATGCAGACAGTCAGGATGGCTTTTTAAGTTGCAGGGAGAAGTTAAAGCAGTTACCGATGGTTACAGCAGGCAGATATGTATGCAGACAGTCAGGATGGCTTTTTAAGCTGCAGGGAGAAGTTAAAGCAGTTACCGATGGTTACAGCAGGCAGATATGTATGTAGACAGTCAGGATGGCTTTTTAAGTTGCAGGGAGAAGTTAAAGCAGTTACCGATGGTAAGTTGCAGGGAGAAGTTAAAGCAGTTACCTGGAAAAGCAGAGCAGAGAGGACATGATGAGGATGACGGTGATGATGTGGTTGCTTGTTAGAAGCATTGCCGTTTTAAAAGGGTAAAACCCAGGGTAAAATAGGGTAAAACCCAGCCATATACTGATTGAAGATCTATGTCAATGTGGTAAATGGTATGCAAAGTTACATTCATAATTAGGATGGAAAGGTCAATACAATCGAACAGGGATCTGATCATATATGGAGACCCTAATGTCATAAGATCTGGCTATTTTATAAGGTACCTAAAATAAAGAAAATAACAAGTAATGAACTATGTATGGATGATGTAAGGTACGGACAAAGGGTTAATCCAATTGGAGACAACGTGTTAACGATAAGGGTAATGAGTATTTAAGGAAATTAAGAATTCCTTTGGATGTGCCTATTGTCAAAGACGACTTGTCGAAACGCGTCTAGGCAACATCCAAACGATACAACTGTGATCTCCAGATCCTCTCATCTCGAACACGGCACCATTCACTTCATAAAACTGAAATTGGTGGAAAGAGATTGGAGGAGACACGTTATAAGCTGTTTTTAAATCTTCTTTCATGGATGGGAAGCTGAGGAGATACGGCATAAGCTGTTTTTAAATCTGCTTTTATGGATGGGAAGTCTTCTGTGTAGGATTGTCGAGGAATTTAGAGGACAGAGGAAGTTCGGGATGAACAGATCTCATTAGCCGGGACGGCTTCAGCTGTGGAACGAACGCTCCTAAGATATCGCTGACAGGCTAGAGACAGACCGAAGGCATATCATTCACGGAGGTCCGGTGAGTGTAATGGGATGGGGGGATCGGAATGCACAAACTGCTAATCACCTTGTCCACAAACTATTGAATATCTGCTTTTGATCTATGAAGATACTATCAAAGGAACTTTCACAGATAAAAGATGGACTTAGTATCACCAGAAGTGGAGGAACTAATGTGTGGATAGTCTAGCACGGAGTATGAGGTGGATCTCCGCTTAAGCGCTGCTTCACATCAGATAGAACTTTTATATATTGTTTTATTTTGGTGTTTTTTGAAATGTTGTTTTTTTAAAAGTAGCTGCTACAGTTGTGAATTTTGAGGATATTTAATATCTAATATCCATAAGCGCCGGTACAGTGGCATATTAACGGGCTAAGTCTCCTTGATAGATCACTGAAGTGAACAAGTGAATGGTTGTTCACTTTTACCACAAGCTGATCTACCTATTCCCATGTTCCTTTAGACTGGTGATTTACAAAATTAACTGTATCAGAGTATTCAAATCATCAGGGATCCCCTCTCCTGCTAGGCTTCCATCTCGGTAAGAATAACCTAAATATTACTTTATATGAATACAAATACACGTATCTATACACCCACTTATGTGCCTTATAAATATGTCTTTACTTAGGAACAACTATGTTGCAATACCGCACATGTGATACACGCTACCATTCATCGACCTCTATTTCCCACCGCCACATTATTTCTCTAGGATTATCTCCCGCTTGGACTGAGGGGTCCGCGGGCGTCCTTTACCATTGTTATAAACACAATTAGGTATGGTGTTTTTTTTTTTCTCTTCCGTTCACTGACAGACGCAGCCCTTCATTGACAAGTGGGGTTTATGCACATCCTACTAGGAGTAGACTAGGCAAACAGAAAAAAAAAAAAAAAAAGCTGACCCCTCCCAGGGGGCTGTCCTCACTCCAGCATATAACCCCCCAGCTCTGCATAGCATATCAGTTTTTTTATGCCTAGTGCAAGGAGTTAAACCTGGTTCCCTGTTGGGACCTGCGGTTCCCCAATTTCTTCTTCTTTTTGCTTTCTCAAGCTATCTGATGAAGACTGCTATCAAGTAGCCGGCTGGGGCATAGAGGATATCTTGAATCCTGGAATTTCCCCAGCACGGCCGACTGATGCGAGCTACCCGTAACCTTAGCGGGGTCCGCCGCATCGTACCCGTTCCGTGCGGGAGGCTAGTGGGTGACCTCCACTTGCTTCCAGTGACCAGGCTGTGCTCGCGTCCAGGGGCGCTTGGCCTGCAGCATCCCTCCCCACCTGATGGGAGGAAGGTCTACTACCTCAACACTAAAGATATTAGATAAGAGCCTCAGATTATCAGAGAATAGGGGTAAAAGAAGTGTGTGATGTATCTATAACCATGATTGCGAATGTCCCCTGACCGGTACAAAGCAGGCGGGGAACCTCCATTTACTAATGCCAGGAAACATTCCCAATCATTCTATACTATTATGCTAATTCTCAATAGTCACTGATGTAGCAGTTTAAATCTAACTCTACATTCATTCCCTTCGATTGGAGGGTCCCAGTTTTGTATATCCATTTCGTCTCGCTTTTAGATATCTCCCTTACTAGATTTGACCCCCTCCATGATGCAGCAATTTTTTCTATACTCCAAAATATAAGGCCCGATGCATTTCTGTTGTGACATCGCCTGAAATGTAGCGATACAATATGATCCTTATATCCAATGTTTATATTGTGGATATGCACAGATACCCATTTCATAAGGGTTCTTTTTGTACGCCCTATGTACATTAATCCACAAGGGCACTGTAAGGCATACACTACGTGAGTGGATTTACAGGAAATGAAATAGGTAATGACACTCATGAATGGGGCTTTATAAGTGATTACCACTCACAATATAGGGAAGTAGAGGCAATATTTAAAAGATATTGGGACATCCTTAGAATGGATAAGACACTTGGCCCACTTCTGCCTATAAATCCACCATTTATTTATAGAAGAGCCCCCCACCTTTGGGGATAAGGTGGTTAAAAAAGTGTTGGACCCCCCATGCAGACCTCGCATGTTTTGGGATAGGGATGTTTTTTTTGCATGCAGAAGATGCAAGGCCTGTCTGCAGGTAAATACCCATCTGAGAGGAATAACGTCCTTCCTAGCCACGGCCAATAATAAACTATTTCCAATTAAAGATTTCATTTCCTGTAAAGCTACTCACGTAGTGTATGCCTTACAGTGCCCTTGTGGATTAATGTACATAGGGCGTACAAAAAGAACCCTTATGAAATGGGTATCTGAGCATATCCACAATATAAACATTGGATATAAGGATCATAGTGTATCGCTACATTTCAGGCGATGTCACAACAGAAATGCATCGGGCCTTATATTTTGGGGTATAGAAAAAATTGCTGCATCATGGAGGGGGTCAAATCTAGTAAGAGAGATATCTAAAAGTGAGATGAAATGGATATACAAAACTTGGACACTCCAACCGAAGGGAATGAATGTAGAGTTAGATTTAAACTGCTACATTAGTGACTATTGAGAATTAGCATAATAGTATAGAATGATAGGGAATGTTTCCTGGCATTAGTAAATGGAGGTTCACCCGCCTGCTATGTACCGGTCAGGAGACATTCGCAATCATGGTTATAGATACATCACACACACTTCTTTTAACCCTATTCTCTGATAATCTGAGGCTCTTATCTAATATCTTTAGTGTTGAGGTAGTTGGAGAGGGTTATGTAGGTTTCCGAGTGATCGGGTTGCAATTAAACAGATCTAAGAATATCATTCACCAAAAAAGGGGGCATTTGGACACCGACTTGAATTTTGACAACCCTTGTATAATATTAGACCGAAAAATAGGGAGCTATCAGAAGATGAGCACCATAAGGGCTTAGCAGTGCTATCTGCTGAGCCAATATGGGATTCGGGAATATATTAAAGTAGCACCTTGTTTCATTTTATTTTATTTATTTGATTTTTAGTGTCCTGCTTTATGTGGAGAATGTGTCTGGGTCCCATAAAGTAATTTAGGGGTTAATAATAACCTAAGGAATATAGAGGTGCAATCAAAATAAGAGGTGTGTATGCCGATGAGATTGGATGGAGATCTGAATGTGTGGGGTGGATAAAAAGTGATGTGAGATATTAACAATCATACAAGGGGAAAAAAAAGAAAAAAGAGAGATAGCCTGGGATCTATATTTTATATAAGCAAAAATGATCTTAGAGAGATTATGAAAAGGATTTAGATGCATACTATAAAAAAATTGTTTAAAAATAGTTTATATCAAAGAAAAATAGCTGAGAGCATTTGAAACAATGTTTCCGTATGGAGATGGGAATTTTAGAGGTATAAAATCTAGAGAAAATAAATGTATTTTTATGTACGAACTTTAAGCTGATCAGGAAGACTAATGAAGGGTCTCATAGGGTAAAACCCAGCCATATACTGATTAAAGATCTATGTCAATGTGGTAAATGGTATGTGAAGTTACATTCATAATTAGGATGGAAAGGTCAATACAATTGAACAGGGATCTGATCATATATGGAGACCCTAATGTCATAAGATCTGGCTATTTTATAAGGTACCTAAAATAAAGAAAATAACAAGTAATGAACTATGTATGGATGATGTAAGGTACGGACAAAGGGTTAATCTAATTGGAGACAACGTGTTAACGATAAGGGTAATGAGTATTTAAGGAAATTAAGAATTCCTTTGGATGTGCCTATTGTCAAAGACGACTTGTCGAAACGCGTCTAGGCAACATCCAAACGATACAACTGTGATCTCCAGATCCTCATCTCGAACACGGGCACCATTCACTTCATAAGATTGAAATTGGTGGAAAGAGATTGGAGCTGAGGAGACACGTTACAAGCTGTTTTTAAATCTACTTTCATGGATGGGAAGCTGAGGAGATACGGCATAAGCTGTTTTTAAATCTGCTTTTATGGATGGGAAGTCTTCTGTGTAGGATTGTGGAGGAATTTAGAGGACAGAGGAAGTTCGGGATGAACAGATCTCATTAGCCGGGACGGCTTCAGCTGTGGAACGAACGCTCCTAAGATATCGCTGACAGGCTAGAGACAGACCGAAGGCATATCATTCACGGAGGTCCGGTGAGTGTAATGGGGGGATCGGAATGCACAAACTGCTAATCACCTTGTCCACAAACTATTGAATATCTGCTTTTGATTTATGAAGATACCATCAAAGGAACTTCCACAGATAAAAGATGGACTTAGTTTCCCCAGAAGTGGAGGAACTAATGTGTGGATAGTCTAGCACGGAGTATGAGGTGGATCTCCGCTTAAGCGCTGCTTCACATCAGATAGAACTTTTATATATTGTTTTATTTTGGTGTTTTTTGAAATGTTGTTTTTTTAAAAGTAGCTGCTACAGTTGTGAATTTTGAGGATATTTAATATCTAATATCCATAAGTGCCGGTACAGTGGCATATTAACGGGCTAAGTCTCCTTGATAGATCACTGAAGTGAACAAGTGAATGGTTGTTCACTTTTACCACAAGCTGATCTACCTATTCCCATGTTCCTTTAGACTGGTGATATACAAAATTAACTGTATCAGAGTATTCAAATCATCAGGGATCCCCCCTCCTGCTAGGCTTCCATCTCGGTAAGAATAACCTAAATATTACTTTATATGAATACAAATACATGTATTTATACACCCACTTATGTGCCTTATAAATATGTCTTTACTTAGGAACAACTACGTTGCAATACCGCACATGCGATACACGCTACCATTCATCGACCTCTATTTCCCACCGCCGCATTATTTCTCTAGGATTATCTCCCGCTTGGACTGAGGGGTCCGTGGGCGTCCTTTACCATTGTTATAAACACAATTAGGTATGGCGGTTTTTTTTCTTCAAAACATTAAAAAAGTTAAATAACCGCTAATGCACCATCTTATCCTCAATAAAATAATGAATTATAAACTATACTATTATTATCATTTTAACAGCGTATCCTCCCATGCTCGCCCGGGGGAACATCCTGGGCCTTAGCGCCTAGGTGTTGTGGTTTAGCTTTACAGGTGAGTTTTTGACATGTGAAAATGCATGCATATATGTAACATACTCTGTATATGAATGTTATATTTGAATTACTATTGAATATCATTGTTCGTTGGTAGTTGTAGACATGTTAATGTGAATATATGCACTAATATGTATCATTGTTTCTAGTACGCACTAGAAATTGTGCATTCTCCTGAGGAAGCGGTTCCACCGCGAAACATTTTGTGAAGCACATACCTGTGAGAACTTGAATCAAACTTCTGTCCTTTCAGGAATAACTTGCACACAACTGTGTTTAAACATTTATTTTTGTGTGTTTTTGTACTTAACAATAATAATAAAACAACTTTTTTTTTAACACTTTTGACTTTGTGAGCCTATAGCGGTACCATTAAAATCCCATAGCCCCTTCCCTCCCTTTCTCCTTGGTGGAGTCTTTACATATGTACATAGGGATGTAGGTACCTTTATGATATTTTTTCTTAAAATAACATACTGAGCTACAAACACATATCTTTATGCAGGGTGGATAACACACCCGGGGCGACCCTTTGAACGTAGTGCTCGGTTTTTTATTCAGAGATTTATGCAATTTATACAATTACAGATTCTTCATTTTGAATCAAAAAATCCCCAGCTAAAATCACAATGGATTTGCATGGTACCGCATGGGCAGGGTTTATGACAGACATCCAAACAGCCTGTATCCCCCAATCCTCTAAAATTCAAGAGGAACTGCAAACCTATCTCGGCAAAATATATAATCTATTGAAACGTAAATCTCACTTACATTGGCACATCAATTTTTTTCAAAAATATATTGAGGAGGGTTTTAACCACCAAGGTTTACAGTTACAAACCTTCCCCACCATTAAAAGTCCTACGGACACATTTATAAAGGAATGGGAACAAATGTCCCAATATTTATGGACCTGACTGTATTACACCAAATCGAAAACTGAGTGCAGGGAACACACGCCTGCACACCACAAGCGCTCATCCAGCGCCCCTTAAAAAGAGCATACCTTATGCTCAATATCTAAGGCTCTGTAGAAATTGTACACATGATAGAGATTTCCAAACACAAGCCTACCAACTCAAACAACGACTACTAGCTAGGAGTTATTCAAAATCGACCCTAAAAAAAAACATAGAACAGAGTTACCAAACAGCCCAGTGCATCCCTCCTATTCAAGACCAAAAAAGACATAAATAGCCCAACAGAAAAATTGATAACAAAATATTCTGCCCACGAAAACCAGCTTAGGCCTATTGTTATGAAACATTGGCACCTCCTAACGGAGGATTACACTGTGGGAAAATACGTAAAACCATATCCAGAATTGGTTTTTAGGCGAGCCACGTCTTTACGTGACACCTTAGTCTCAAGCCATTATGTGCCGGAAGTCGTGAAGCACGCTCTTCCCCATGGCACATATAAATGTGGGCAATGTCCCAGATGCCCATGGGTAATGGAAGGCTCTACCATTCTTCTCCCGAATCAACAAACTCACAAACTGCATCAATACGCAGACCGTACCACTAGAGGTTTTATCTATTTAATGAAATGCTGTTGTTCGGCATTTTATGTCGGTAAAACCATTTGAGAATTCGGGTAAACTAATAGGAGACCATATTTATTACTCGGGCAACGGAAAGATCTTAACCCCTGTAACCAGACCTATTGGTTTACATCACAAATTTAACAATTCTGTAGTATCTTTTAGTGTACTGGAGGTTATCCCAGAAGACCCAAGAGGTGGTAACTGGGACCAGCGGATCCTACAACGTGAGACATTATGGATAGAGCGTTAAAACGCTACTACCCCTCCTGGGTTACATAAAACGCAGACTTATAAACATTTTCTATGAATTGAACAGAGATATTCCTGGGACCCAGGTGGGCGGGATCATATACCATCCATTTTACATGATTGCTATTTTCGGGCTTCTTTTTTCTGGTTTCCCCCTTTTTTTTTTTTTCCCCCTTCTCCCATTTTTCCCCCCTTCCTCCTCCCTCTTTAGCTTCATATTCCCCTATGCTCATGCTAGACCATGCAATGAGTATCTGCATGTAGCTGGATGGTTTATCCAGCCATGTGGTAACAATGACACACGCACGACTGAGGTATGCTACAAACACTAATGGTTACTGGCACATGGGATTTTTTGATTTACACCTGTTACCATAATACCATATATACTTATACTTCGATTTCTCCCTCCTCCTTCCCCCCTTTTTACCCTCTTCCCCCTTTTTTTTTTTT
>BLSH010319753.1:235767-253919 GCA_018402905.1 Glandirana rugosa | reverse complement strand
CCCCCCTCACCATATACACACCCCCTATGATGTCAGTCCTACCCGAACCAATACGACTAACTCCAACCTCCTTACAGGTTCAAATTCCCTGAAACCCATAAGAATAGACACAATTAATACCCCCTCGACATTACAAAACATGACCATAAGTATAAGAGACCGCAAGACTATGACACCATACCCCCATGTGAAACCAACGAATTGCTAGCTTATTGATGTTACAATGCATATTCACCGATGTAATCTGAAGATATATTACTGAATCCTTTGTGATGGAGTTAAATATGTTCACTTGTCAACAACACTCTGTAAACTTTGATTACTTTACAATAAAACTCATGGAAAAAAAAAAAATACAATTCAAAACCCATCAGCAATCAGCAAACTGTGTTAATGAATGTTCATTAGGCTGTAATGATCGATATTATTGTGGAGCTCTGTATCTCAGCCTACTCATCCTGGAGGTACGTAAAGGAAAGTGATTCATGTGTCAGACAGCCAGAGTTATCAGTTATAAATTTGTATACTTATCAGAGGAAGCATCTTTCGGAAAGTCCTCTTGAGAGTGTGCCTTTAGGTATTCGGTCGTCGATCAGCAAGGCAGGATTTAGTGTTTTCTTTAGTCTCTTCGAGCTCTTCTGTTGTGGGGGGCTTTCGTAGGGCTGGAAGCGTACTGAGGACCGTTTCCCCTTCGGTTAGGTCTCTGTTCAGAGGGTGAACGTCGTCTTCGCGAGCCTTGGTCCTGTGATTCCATTGGTGATGGCTTGCGGTGTCTCTTGGGAGTCTGGAAATCTGCGAACCAATCTGGGACCTCAATTGGGTTTAGGGCCAGAGTTTCAAAAAAGGATGGTAGATCTTCTGGGATTCGTAGGAGAGCGTGTCGGCCTTGATGTGAGGCCGAGAGTGCAAAGGGGAACTTCCAGCGGTATGGGATCTGTCTTTCTTGAAGTGCTGTCAAGATGGGTCGCAGGGCTCTGCGATGTTGTAATGTGATTTTGGATAGGTCTTGGAATAGATTAATTTCCTTTCCTTGGAATAGTAGACGGGTTTTGTTGCGTGCTTTTCTTAGAATGTCTTCTTTGAGTTTGAAGTCAATGATGTGGCAAATAACATCTCTAGGTGGATCAGCTTCTCCACCTTTGGGCCGCAGAGCTCTGTGTATACGTTCCATTGCGATAGGGGTGGTAGGTGGTCTGTCAAGCAGCTCATTGAAAATTGCGGACACTACTGTTTGTAGTTGTTCAGGGTCAATGGTTTCAGGTAGACCTCTCAGCCTCAAGTTGTGTCGGCGTCCCCTGTTATCAAGATCCTCTAGGTGGCGGTGCAGGTCTCTTAGTTGTTGGGTATGAGTTTCTACCACCTGGGATGTTTGTTGAATTGCGTATGATTGTTGAGTAGCCTTTTTTTCCACTTCTGTCAGCCTGCCTGCAATGGTATGGATGTCCACCCTTAGTTCAGAAATGGCTGCGGTGAGTGTTTCTTTTATGTCAGCTGCCACTGATCTGAGGTCATTCAAACTGGGTTGTTGGTTTGGGGTAAGGGGGACCTCAGTGTTATGTGTGGGCTGTGGAACCGGGTGTGGTGTGGTCCCCGTGGATCCTTGGCTAGAAGGTGGGCTGCTTCTTTGGGACTGAATCATAGCTGGGATACTTTGGCTTAAGTTCCCTGTTTGATCGCGGGGAGAGCGCGATCTAGTGGCCGATGATGAGCGGGATGCTGTACCCATCATGTAGTGTCTCTGGTAAGGAATATTAGTGGCAAAGTCTCTGGGTGGTTTTGTGGAGCGACCCCCTGAGTTGATGCCCTTTGTTTAGCCTGTCATACTGGAGTCTCTATTGTAGCAGAATTGAGCTTTTTGTGAGACGCTGCTGTTAGAGGCTGCGGATTAGGGAATTGTTATGAAGTGGGGGCTTTGTCAGGGTCAGATCAGGATATTAAGTCTTTTGGTCTGTAAGGATAGAAGGGGTATGCAAGGCTTCCCCACGAGGCTGCGGAGGCCTCAGGTCTGGTGGTGTCACGACACTGATCGCGGCAGCAGGCGGGTGATGTTTTACCCCCTTTTTCTGTGGGTCACTCGGTTCCCTTTCCCAGCTTACCAGTTGACTGCTCGCGGTGGTTAGGTGTTCCGGGAGGCCGGGAAGGCTGGGGCTGCGTAGGCCGCGTGTGGCTGGTGCCGATCGTGTAGGCCGCAAAATGGCGGCGGCCTGTCCGTGATGGGGATCCCAGGGCGCCGGAGCGATCCGTCCCCGGGGCCGCGATCTTCACGCTAGTGGGTTCTGTGGGTAGCTGGAGGTGCTGGCTGGTGTGAGTCGAGCCGCCACAGTCTTTTCCAGCGTTCCTTGGGTGAGATGGAGATGGATTATGTCTCTCGCTCTCAGAGCTCTGTTGAGCCGCGTCTTCCTCCGCCGATGTCAGACCACGCCTCCTGTGCTACTCAGATTTTACCACTACTAGAGATGATGTTTGGGTTCACCGCTGGGTTGTGTTTGCTGCAAATTTTGCATGTTTGTGGTTATTCTGAATGGGGAACTGGGGGTCAGATGAAAAACTCAGGCCAGTAATGGGGCTTCGAAAATGTGCCACTCCCTCTCAATTAAAATCAGGCCTCCTATCAGCCTTTTGTCTGTGTGGTAGTGGGGTACTGATGGGCAACTGACTGCTTTGTGAGGGAGAGAAAGTTGTCACTGCCACTGTACATTGCTAGTGTATTTTGGTGATATCACTCCCTGTATTGTGAACACAGGCTGTGAGCAGTGAGGAGGAGAGGTACAATATCCATGCTGTTTGGAAAGTTTATATATGAAATGCTATTGAACAATATGTGGAAAGTGTGAGTTTACAACTGTCAGATTTTTATTGAATAAATTGTGAATTTTAAACGTTATTGAACAATGATCTGTACGCCTACATCCTGGATGTCTGGATGTTGTGAATGGGTTTTTCTTTACCATAGAGAGGATCCTGCGATCATCCACCACTGTTGTCTTCTGTGGATTTTCTAGGCCTTTTTATGTTGCTGAGCTCACCAGTGTGTTCTTCTTCCTCATAATGTACCAAACTGTTGATTTGGCCACTCCTAATGTGCTGCTATAGCTCTTATGGACTTGTTTCAATTTTGAAGCCTTACAATGGCCTGGTTCACTTGTATGGATAGCTCCTTTGAACGCATGATGTACGCTCACAGCAATAGATTCCAAATGCAAATACCACAATTGATGAAGAAATAATGAAGAAGTAACCCACACATGGCCATGAAAAAGCTGTTGATTCAATTGTCCAATTACTTTAGGTCCCTTGAAAAGGGGGGGCATATTCTTAAGAGCTGTAATACCTAAACATTTTCCCCAATTTGGATGTACATACCCTCAAATTAAACCTGAGAGTGTGCACTTTCAGCCCATATCCATTATATAACTATAGCTTGAATATGTTTTTGTAATTACCTGAAAAAAAACGAAAACTGTGTCCAAATATATATAGACCTAACTGTATTTTAGCCCAAATGTATCATTTTACATAGTTACATTGTTAGTGAGGTTGAAAAAAAGTCCAACCTATGTGTGTGCTTTTACGTCAGTATTACATTGTATATCTCTCAATGTTGTGGTCCCTTAGGTACCCATTTAATAGTTTTTTTGAAAATATCTATACTCCCAGCTGAAACTACTGTTAGTGGGAGAGAAGTCCACATTCTCACTGCTCTTACAGTAAATAAACTTCTATGCAGTTTAAGGTTAAACCGCCTTTCTTCTAGTGTTAGTGAATGGCCGCGTGTCTTTGTGTGCTCCTTGGTGCGGAATAGTTTTGTCCCTATTGTGGGGTCACCAGTACAGTATTTGTACATTGAAATCATATCCCCTCTCAAGTGTCTCTTCTCCAGAGAGAACAAGTTCAGTGCTTGTAATCGTTCCTCTTAACTAAGGTCCTCCAATCCCTTAATTAGCTTTATTGCCTTTCTCTGAACCCTTTCCAGTTCCAGGACATCCTTTCTGAGGACTGGTGCTCAGAACTGGACGGTATACTCCAGGTGCAGCCTCGCCAGAGACTTGTAGAGAATTATTGATTTATCCCTAGAGTTAATCCCTTTCTTGATGCATGTCAATATTTTGTTAGCTTTGCTTGCAGCATCTTGCTGAGCCTGTCTTCTAATAAGACCCCTAGATCCTTTTCCATCCTAGATTCCCCCCAGAGGCACTACCCCTAGTGAGTAGTTTGCTTTCATATTCTTGGTACCCAAATGCATTATTTTACATTTTGCTACGTTAAACCTCATTTGCCACTTATCTGCCCACCCCATAAATCTTCTTGCAAGTTTTCTACATCCTTTGAAGAAATGATTGCCCTGCTTAGCTTGGTATCATCCACAAATATTGAGATTGAGCTGTTAACCCCATCCTCCAGATCGTTTATGAATATATTGAATAGGATTGGTCCCAGGAAAGATCCATGGGGAACCCCACTTTCCACACCAGACCATTCTCAATACTCCCCATTTATCCCCACCCTCTGGACTCACCCCTGTAACCAGTTTTCAATCCATGTACTCACCCACTGATCCATACTGACAGACCTTAGTTTGTATAGTAAGCGTTTATAGGGAACTGTAACAAAGGCTTTTGCAAAATCTAGATACACCACGTCTACAGGCCTTCCTTTATCTATATGGCAGCTCACCTTCTCATAAAAGGTTAATAGATTGGTTTTTCAAGAACGATTCTTCATGAAACCGTGCTGATTACCGCTAATGATACTGTTTTCATTACAATAATCTTTTATATAATTTCTTATTATTCCCTGCAAGAGTTTGCATATTATTGATGTTAAGGTAATTGGCCTGTATTTCCCAGGGATATATCTTGGTCCTTTTTTATATATTGGTGCTACATTGGCTTTTCTCCAATCAGCTGGTATCATACCAGTCAGTAGACTATTCTTAAAAATTAGGTACAATGGTCTGGCAATTTCTGCAAACCATCTGGTCCCTGTGACTTATTAACGTTAAGTTTTTCAAGTCTGTTCCTAATTTTATCCTCAGTTAGCCATGAGGGTGCTTCCTCTGATGTGTCGTGAGGACCAACACTGTAGTTTTGGATATTTAAGCCCCCCCGTTTCCTTCATGAATACAGAGAAAAATAAGTTTAACACCTTTGCCATCTCTCCATCCTTTGTAACCAGATTCCCATCATCATTCCTTATAGGGCCAATATGATCTAACCTCCCTCTCTCTTACTATTTACATACTTAATTAATTTCTTGGGATTCTTTTTACTCACCTCTGCTATGTGTCTTTCATGTTCTATCTCAGCCGCCCTGATTGCACCCTTACATTCCTTATTGCATACCCCTCAGCCTTGTATTTTTTTAAGGTCTTCTCCTTTGCTTTTATATGTCCTTTTACATCCGAGTTAAGCCACACTGGTCTTTTATTAGCTCTTTTTAATGTATTTCCCTTTGTCATACACTGGCTAATACAATGTTTAGTATCTTCTTGAAGCACTCCCATTTTTCCACCGCGTTCATTGTTCCTAGAATTTTATCCCAACTAACATCTTCCAGCAAGGAGTGTAATTTATGGAAGTTGGCTCTCTTAAAATTCAGTGTCTTTGTATTCCCCTTATATTTCCTATTTGTGTAATTTATACTGAAACTAATTGACCTGTGATCACTATTTCCTAGATTGCCCCTTACTTCCACATCTGTGATCAGGTCTGTCATGTTAGTAATCAGAAGGTCTAATAATTATTTTTTTCTTATTGGTGCATTTACCATCTGACCCATGAAATTGTCCTGCAGGACATTTAGGAAATAATAATAATAATATTCATTTAATGTTATGATTTTTTTAATGAAATGGTATGGTTTAGTATCCATGTTCTCATATTTGTCTAACGTCTTTGTGTATTAATTTTGACACTTCTAATATCATTGGCTATTTGGTTTTAAATATGACCCCACACAGTAGATGGGATATTATATTGATATCAGCTTGATAAGGAGATGTTCTTATGTTCTTTGTAGCCCTGATGAAGGGGGCACTCTTGGACCCCTGAAATGTGTTGGTGTTTTTTGAATTGCACCCCTGACTTTTATTTGAATAAGGTTGTGTGAGAACCTCCTAGCAGTGATATGGTGCTTCAATTTCCATTTTTTTTTTTTGCATTTTAGTGTGACTGTGAACCACCCATTGTATGAAAAGTCAAAATATAAAGTCAAAATTGTAGGGTCCATATAACAAAGGTAAATACAGTGGTTACAGTGCTCAACTGTAAATGATACAGATACTAAATACAGGTTCAGAATAACATATTTAGTCCTTCGGCCAAATACTCCAGGATTTTTTAAATAAGCTGAGTGATAAGGAATTGATAGCTAAACATTTCTCATATGTTTTATTTAGGTTAACAATACCAATTACTTCTGAGAGATTAGGCACTAACAGAGACTTCCACTTCCTTAGAATAAGAGAACAGGCAGCTAGAAGTATAATGTGTTGAATGTGAAATATTTGTGAACTTTTGTGGTTTTAACTGAAAATGCCAAAAAATGTTAATTAACTAAAAGCACATAACTCAGTGAAAAAATGGTTATAAAAATGCTGCTATACAACCATAACAGTGTAGACAGCATCTGGGGGCTGCTGTACTCAGGTGTTTCCTGCTGACAAGGTCCGTGATGACGCTCTAATGGCGAGCGAAACATATTGACGTCACTTCCGGTCCGTCGTGGTCACCGATGTCATTTCCGGCCGAGTGGTTCTGAGTGGAACGCACGCTATCACAGCACGCTGTCGGAGGTTTTCACATTACTTTTGATGTCTGTTTATCAGCGATTTCTTGTAAGTAGGATTTTAACCTTTGCGCAATAAAGCCACAATTTTATGCAGTATACACTATGGGAATTTTTTCATCTTTTTGAGTGTCTTGGGATCCATGCAACCATTGGAGTCTGAATGCACGGATAACCCTTAACTGAGTCCAATCTGGATCAGGATCACAGCCCCCACCAGAAAACAGGCTATTTGACCCACTGACTGAAAAGCAGTGGGTCCACTTCATCTGGTGAGTGAGGGCACAAAGGGGGTCACCAGTCACATTGTCACCAATTTGCACAAGATCATCATTTAGGAGCACTGAAGAGCACTTTGGAGCACTATGTCACTTTGTAATAAATGGACTGTTTATTAATATGTCACTTTGTAATAATTGGACTGTTTATTAATTTAATTTTAATAATTATTGGGTTGGCACTGGTATATCAATTTCAATTCAGCTAGAAGTATATGTGTGATCATCTCTCTGCAGCATTTGGGATATTTATCTATCCCTATGTTGAGGCAGGCTAGTTCTGGGCAGGGGGATAACACATCTGTATATGAGGAAATACGTTTAAAAGTTTGGTTCCAGAAGCTTGGTAGTGCTGGACATTCCCACATAATATGCATTAAGTTTCTTACTTGACCGAAGTTGCGGTGAAGGGGAGAAATTTACTAATCTAAAGGTGCATAGTACTATCTGTTGGTCATTTTGAAGGTTATTTCCCAGTGGGTAGTGCAATGTGAGGCCTTGAAGATTGATTGGATGGCCTTTCTCCATTGTTCTTGGGTGAATGATTGTTTCAAATCTTTTTCCCATTTTATCATTTGAATTGTTTTATAGAATGTGCTTTTATCCTGTAAAATATCATAGAATAGAGATATTCCTTTATTTTTTTTGTACTGTTAATGTGCAGATGCTCCACACCTTCTGGTGTGTGAGTGTCCTCTTTAGGGAAAATTTCAATAGAAAGTGTAATATGCGGGCAATTGTAAATGATGCAGATTGGGGTAGGCAAAATTAATTGATTCTCCAGATTTAAGCTTGTCTCGATCATAGAATTGCAGGACATCCGATATGCTGCATTTAAGAAGAGGGTTGGTGTTTAGCATAGGGATCATGGCCTCTAGAGTATTTAAGGGGATCGGTGTACGGGGTTTAAATCATAAAAGTTGTGGTATTTGGATAAATGTCTCCAAGCTCTGAGGGAAAATTGCATAGGAAGAAGGAGAGGGGTGAGGTCCCCGGGTTTCCACAAGTCACTCAGGAGTAGTGTGTGGAGATCTCTGGTAGGAGCTAAGCTTGCTTCTACTTCTATCCATAGGGGAGTTTCTCCTTTCAGAAACCAGTTTGATCTGGTCCAAATTCACTGCCCAGTATTAATCAGGTAGGTCTGGTAAACCTGCACCTCCTAGAAGTCTGTGCTTGGTGAGAACGTGACCTGCACATCTTGCCCTCTACCCCCACCACACAAACTTATGTAGGAGACTTGACAGGGTTGTCAGTTGTTTGGTGGGAATGGTAGCACAAGATTTCTAAAAATATATAGTATTTGGGGTAGGATGTTCATCTTAAAGGCTGCCACCCTACCCCCCCCCCAGGAAAGTTCAAGTTGGGATATTCAGTTCAGTTTGTTAGAGATTTTTGTGAGTAAGGGCTTAATGTTAGCATTAATTAGTTGAGATGTGGTGGCCATGAGATTAACCACTTGCTGACCATCCGCAGCTGATATACAGCAGCAGGTTGGCTCAATCCCGCTGTACCGCTGGTGGCTCATTTAAGAGCTACATGGGGGCACATGTGCATTGCTGTAGGTGCCTGCAGCGTGGCACTGGAGTCGATGCATGTGGCGGTGGCCGCAATGCCTGTCAATGTAAACAAACATATGCTCGTTCTGTCAGGAGACTAGAGAGAGATCGTCTGTTCCTAGTGATCAGGAACAGCGGTCTCTCTCCTCCTCTAGCCAGTCCACTCCACCCACAGTTAGAAACACCTCCCAGGGAACTCATTTAACCCCTTAATTACCAATAATGTTAACCCCTTCCCTGACAGTGTCATTTATACAGTAATCAGTGCATTTTATAGCACTAATCACTATATAAATGTCACTGATCCCAAAAAAGTGTCAAAAGTGTCCGATCTGTCCGCCACAATGTCGCAGTCCCGCTAAAAATCGCTGATCATTGCCATTGCTAGTAAAAAAAATAAAAAAAATAAAAATGCTATTTGCGCAAACCAATCAATATACGCTTATTGCGTCTTTTTATACCAAAAATATGTAGAAGAATACATATTGGCCTAAACTGATGAAGAAATTTGTTTTTTTTTACATTTATTCGGATATTTATTATAGCAAAAAGTAAAAAAATATTATTTTTTTTTTTTACAAAATTGATGGTCTTTTTTTTGTTTATAGCGCAAATAATAAAATAAGCAGAGGTGATCGAATACCACCAAAAGAAAGCTCTATTTGTGGGAAAAAGGACGTCAATTTTGTTTGGCTACAGTGTCGCACAACACAAAGAATGGCCTGGTCATTAATCACTTCAACCCTGGAAGGATTTTCCACTGTAGGACTAGAGCACTTTTTTCAATTTGGCAGTGCGCTGCTTTAACTCATAATTGCACGGTCATGCAATGCTGTACCCAAACAAAATTTGCATCCTTTTTCCCACAAATAAAGCTTTCTTTTGCTGGTATTTGTTCAACTCTGCGCTTTTTATTTTTTGCAATATAAACAAAAAAAATGAAAATTTTGAAAAAAAATTATATTTTCTACTTTTTGTTATTAGGAAAATACAATAAACGAAATTTTAGCCATACATTTTTGCCAAAATGCGTTCAGCCACATGTCGCCAGTAATAAAAAAAGGTAAATATTTATTGGTTTTCGCAAAAGTTATAGCATCTACAAACTAGGGTGCATTTTCTGGAACTTACCCAGCTTTTATTTTATGACTGCCTATTCTATTTCCTGAGGTGCTATAATGGAAAGGCAATATAACCCCCCGCCCCCAAATAACCCCATTTTGGAAAGCAGACACTCCAAGGATTTAGCTGAGAGGCATGTTGAGCCAATTGAATATTTTATTTTTTTGTCACAAGTGATTGAAAAATGACAAAAATAATACACAAAGTTGTCACTGAAATGATATGTTGCTCCCACATGGCATGGGTATATGTGGAATTACACCCCAAAATACATTCTGCTGTTTCTCCTGAGTATGGGAATACCCCATGTGTGAGACTTTTTGGGAGCCTATCTGCATACGGGACTCCAAAAACCAATCACTGCCTTCAGAATTTCTAAGGGCAAAAATGTATGCCTTCACCCCACACTACCTATCACAGTTGCAGAGGCCATGAAATGCCCAGATAGCAAAAAAAAAAAAAAAATGACCCCATTTTGGAAAGTAGACACCCCAAGCTATTTGCTGAGAGGCATGTTGAGTCCATGGAATATTTTATTTTTTTGTCGCAAGTGATTGAAAAATGACAAACAAAAAATTACACAAAGTTGTCCTTGAAATAATATATTGCTCACACATGGCATGGGTATATGTGGAATTACACCCCCAAATGCATTCTGCTGCTTCTCCTGAGTATGGGGATACCACATGAAATGCCCAGATAGCAAAAAAAAAAAAATGACCCCATTTTGGAAAGTAGACACCCCAAGCTATTTGCTGAGAGGCATGTTGAGTGCATGGAATATTTTATATTTTGTCACAAGTTTCGGGGAAATTACTATTTTTTTTTTTAACAAAGTTGTCACTAAATGATATGTTGCTCGAACATGCCATGGGTTTATGTGAAATTACACCCCAAAATACATTTTGCTGCTTCTTCTGAATACGGAGATACCACATATGTGAGACTTTTTGGCAGTCTAGACACCATTTTGGAAACTAGACGCTCCAAGCTATGTGCTGAGAGGCACGTTGAGTATTTTGCAAGTCTCATTTTTTGTCACAAAGTTTTTAAATTTGAAAAAAGAAAAAAAGTACATTTTCCGTTTATTTCTTAATTTTCCAAAACAAATGAGAGTTGCAAAATTTTGTGCACCATGCCTCTTAACAAATACCTTGGGGTGTCTACTTTCCAAAATGGGGTCATTTGGGGGGCTTTTGTGCTACCTTGACATTTCAGGGCCTCCAAAACCGTTATTGGTAATGAGGAGTAAAATCACCATTTTATGCCCTTAAAAACCCTAAAGGTGGTGATTGGTTTGTGGGGTTCTGTTAGCAGCTAGGCTCCCAAAAAGTCTCACACATGGGGTATCCTCATGCTCAGGAGAAGCAGCAGAATGTATTTTGGGGTGTAATTTCACATATACCCATGGCATGTGTGAGCAATATATCATTTAGTGACAACTTTGTGAAAAAAAATAATTTCCCAGAAACTTGTGGCAAAATATAAAATATTCCATGGACTCAACATGCCTCTTAGCAAATAGCTTGGGGTGTCTACTTTCCAAAATGGGGTCATTTGGGTGGGGGTTTGAACTGTCCTGGCATTTTATGCCCAACATTAGAAGCCTATGCCCCACATCAGCCACCAAGTCTTTTCTGACACTTTTTATACACATGAAAAAAAAAAATTTTTTTTGCTAGAAAATTACTTTGAACCCCCACATATTATATATTTTTTTAAAAGCAGAAGCCCTACAGATTAAAATGGTGGGTGTTGCAATTTTTTTTTCACAAAGTATTTGTGCAGCGATTTTTCAAACGCAATTTTTGTGGGAAAAAAACACTTATTTGAATTTTAATGCACAAAAACACACAATTTTGCCCAAATATTTGATGAAATATAAAAGGTGATCTCATGCCAAGGACACAGACACCAAACATGACATGCTTTAAATATAATGCATACCCGCGCAGCGGCAACAAACTATATACTTTAAAAGCCTTTACAGGTTACCACTTTAGATCTGCAGAGGAGGTCTACTGCTCTAATTACTGCTCTCGATCTGATGTTTGTGGTGATACCTCACATACATGGTGCAATTGCTGTTTACATACGACACGAGACTGACGCTTGCATTCACCTTTGTGCGCATGCACGGGGGGACAGGGGTGCATTTTTTTTTAATTATTAATTTTGCTTTTCATTTTATTTTTACATTGTCCCTTTCATCTTCTTTTGCTATTATTTGTATTGTTATCACTGAAAATGTAAATGTCCTCTATGATAAAAATAGGTAATGTTGCATATTTTTTTTTAAATTTGGGGTCTATTAGACTCTAGATCTCTCCTCAGCCCTTAAAGCATCTGACCACACCAAAATTAGTATGATAAGATGCTTCCCCAATTTCCCAATGGCGCGGTTTATATCCAGTGAAACCAAAGTCATGAAATGCTCGTAGCCTCTGGTATCTTAGGCCATAGAGATGATTGGAGCATTTCTAATCTTCAATCAGCACTATGGTCAGCTGTTGGAACCACTGGCTGCATTTTCGGGTTCCCCCGTGGGACAGGAGAGCCTGAGAAAACCATGCAAGAGGGCCGAAGGGGGGCATTCCCTCCCATTGCTTGTAAAAGCAGTCTAGCAGCTAATCAGCCACTAGGATTGCTTTTACATGAAAGCTGACCGCCGGCTGAAAAGAGCGATACCTAGATGATACCTATACCTGCAGGCATCATTCCGGTATAACTACTCTAAGACCGGCAACATACTAATGTGTCGCTGGTCCTTGTTGGGCATATGTTGTAATGTTCTTTTTTTTCATGCAGCATGTGGGTTAAATGAAAAAAAAGAATCAATCGATGGGTATGCCCACCATTAGAAAATCTCCCTTCATCCACCCACTTCTAATGGTGGGCATAGCCCCTTTTTAATATATACCAGAGCATATGGGCAATCCACCCCAATTTCCACCCCTGCCCCTATGCTCCAGTATATATGCTTTTTTTTCTGTGGTGGTGAAATCATCTCCAACAGCGCTGGGATCGCTGCTTTATGTATGGTGAGAGCAAACGCTGTTACTGTCACCCTAAATAAATCAGTGCTGCAGCTGGTGTACCTGAAAACCAAATAAAGGTTAATAAAACACAGTAACATATAAAAAAATAACATTCCTGCTAAGAAGTAGAGTTGAGCGGACACCTGGATGTTCGGGTTCGTCTGGTTCGGGCGAACTTCGCGGAAAAGTTCTGGTTCGGTACCGAACTTGACCCGAACTTGAACCCGGTTCCCGAACCCCATTGAAGTCAATGGTGACCTGAACTTTTGGGCACAAAAATGGCTGTAAAAAGTCCTGGAAAGGGCTAGAGGGCTGCAAAAGGGGGGTAAGGAGTAGGACAAGTGCCCTACAAACAAATGTGGATAGGGAAATAACTTAAAATCACAAAAAAAAAAAAAAATGGGAGGAGGAGGTGAATGTGGAGCAGGAGCCCAGAGGTTGACTAGGCCATGACCGTGGCAGTGTAGGTGGAAGTGGCGGTGGAGGAGGAGGAGGAGGTAGCCAACACTGTTATTTGTTTGTTTGTTTTTTTTTCTAATTGGGGTAGCCCCCAAAATATTGAGACATATTAAAAAAACAAGTATACCAATGGCTGTGTGAGGCCAGTCTAAATGTCTATTCTGCACAAGGTACAGAAAAGTCTTGTGGGATCCATGCCTGGTTCATGTTAATAAAGGTTAGCTTGTCCACATTGGCTGTGGACAGGCGGCTGCGCTTGTCTGTGATAACGCCCCCTGCCGTACTAAACACACATTCAGACAATACACTGGCTGCAGGACAGGCCGGCACCTCCAAGGCATAAAGGGCAAGCTCAGGCCATGTGGCCAATTTTGAGACCCAGAAGTTGAATGGGGCAAACCCATCAGTCAGTACATGTAGGTGTGTGCACACATACTGTTCCACCATGTTGCTGAAATGCTGCCTCCTGCTAAGACGTTGCCTATCAGCTGGTGGTGTGTTTGCTGTGGCGGGCTGCTGACAAAGCTTTTCCACATTTCGGCCATGCTAACCCTGCCTTCTGAGGTGCTGGCGGTGCCACAGCTGCGTTGGTGACCTCTTCCTCCTCCTTCGTCTTGTGCATCCACAGAGCCCCTTGTGTCATTTCGGAATGCCCTCAGCAGCGCGTCTACCAGCGTGCACTTGTAGTCACGCATCTTCCGATTATGCTCCAGTGAGGGAATTAAGGATGGCACATTGTCCTTGTAACGGGGATCCAGCAGGGTGGCAACCCAGTAATCGGCACAAGTTAAAATGTGGGCAACTCGGCTGTCGTTGAGCAGGCCCTGCAGCATGTAGTCGCTCATGTGTGGCAGGCTGCCTAGAGGCAAAGACAAGCTGTCCTCTGTGGGAGGTGTATCATCTGTGTCCTCCGTATCCCCCATCCACGCTCCAGTGATGCCCACGATGCCCACATTGGGTGCCACCCTGCTGTGAACACGGTTCCTCCTCCTCCTCAACTTCTTCCTCATCATCCTCATCCTCCAGAACTGTGCCCTGGCTTGAAAGTTATTTACCTTGCCTATGCTGGTGCAGGAACCCACCCTCCGAGCCACTTGTGAATGACTGGCCTGATAACCTAAGAAATGACCTCTCTTCCTCCTGTGCCACATCCTCTTCCATCATCAAAGTGTTTTTTTCAAGGAGACATAGAAGTTGGATAGTAACATCAACACTGGCCATGTTGGTGGAGTACTTAAAACACCGCAATATGGTACACAGGTCTCTCATGGAGGCCCACTCGTTGGTGGTGAAGTGGTGCTGTTCCGCAGAGAGACTGACCCGTGCGTGCTGCAACTGAAAATGCATTATTGCCTGCTGCTGCACGCACAGTCTCTCCTTGTGGGCACGTCGCATAGGAAGCGGTGAGCGGGAAGGCCGAAGTTACGCTGCAGCGCAGACAGACGAGCAGCAGCAGGGTGAGAACGCTGAAAGCGCGCACAGATGGCCCACACTTTCTGCAGCATCTCTGACATATCCGGGTAGTTTTTTAGAAATTTCTGCATCACCAAATTCAGCACATGCGCCAGGCAAGGGATGTGCGTCAAACCGGCTAGGCCCAGAGCTGCTATGAGATTTCACCCATTGTCGCACACCACCAGGCCGGGCTTGAGGCTCAGTGGCAAAAACCACTCATCAGTCTGTTGTTCAATGCCCATCCACAACTGCTGCGCAGTGGGGGGTTTATCCCCCAAACATATCAGTTTTAAAACAGCCTGCTGTCGTTTCCCCCTGGATGCGCTGAAGTTGGTGGTGAAGGTGTTAAACTGAGCAGATGAGGAGGTGGTAGAGGAGGAGGAAGCGCAGTAGGAGGAGGAGGCCACAGGAGGCAAAGAGAATTGCCCTGCAATCCAAGGTGGCGGAAGGACATGTGCCAAACGGCTAGCCGCCTCAGGCCCACCCGTCAATACATTTGCCCAGTGTGCAGTTAGAAAGATATAGCGTCCCTGCCCGTGCTTACTGGTCCACGTATCAGTGGTTATGTGGACCTTGCCACAGATGGCGTTGCGCAGTGCACACTTGATTTTGTCCCTGACTTGTTTGTGCAGGGAAGGGATGGCTCGCCTGGAAAAGTAGTGGCGGCTGGGAACAACGTACTGTGGGACAGCCACCGCCATCAGGTTTTAAAACTGTCCGTGTCCACCAGGCGGAATGACAGCATTTCAAAATGCTGGCATTCTGGGCCAGGGATCGCATTTGGGTAGGGGGTACTTCCTCTTTCTCCCCAGTGTTTGGGAGATGGAGAGCTGTAAGCTTCCATGAGATCATGTGGAAATGCTTGGGGACAGTGGCAGACATGGTGGCGTTGCTGTCACATGCTCTGTTTGCTGGGTGGCAGGGGACACTGGCACTGTAGAAGTGGAGGAAGAGGCCGAGGCAGCAGCAAAATAGGAAGCAGGAGGAGGCCGAGACCTTTATTGGATTTTGATGTACTTATTCCAGTGCAGCAAGTGCTTTGAATTTAGATGCCTGGTCATGGAGGTTGTGCTCAGGTTAAGAACATTTGTGCCTCACTTCAGCCTCTCATTGCACAGTGTACAAACCACTTGTTTCTTATAGTCAGCACATTGTCTGAAGAACTGCCATGCCGGGGAACGCCTTTGAGCTGCCTTTGGTGTGCTAGGTCCCTGGGTGTGGTGAGTAGTAGCAGGCATACTGTCTAGGGGACGCTCACTCCGCTTTTGCAACCTGCTTCCTCTTTTGCTGTGCTGGTGCCTCTGTGCGACCACCACCTCTTCCTCCAATCTGCACACGTCACTCGCATGACCTTAATTCCATGTGGGGTCATGTGCGACCACCCTTCACCACTGCCCTCCTTGTCAGTCTGCACACTGAGGAAAGCCGCAGCAGTTGGCACCTGTGTTTCATCATCATCGGAGACATGCTGCAGAGGTGTTTCCATGTCCTCATCCTGCAACAGAAGTGGTTGGGCATTGGTGCACTCAATGTCTTCCACTTCTGGGGCAGGGCTATGTGGATGGCCCACGGAAAGCACACTAGCAGAGTCATCAAAAAGCATAAGAGACTGCTGCATGACTTGGGGCTCAGACTGCTTGGCTGATTTTTAAGGGGCTGAGGTGAAAGACAGATGACCATGAGGTTCAGGTGCCAACTCTGAGCTTTAATCAAGGGACCGGGTGGGATACAATGTGAAGGAAATGGAGGCATTGTCAGCCACCCAATCTACTATCGCCTGTACTTGTTCTGGCCTCACCATTCATTGAGCGCCATTCGGGCCTACAATATAACATTGAAGGTTCTGTCAGCTACCTGAGGAAGGTGTTTCACTTGTGCGTGTACAGTAGCTGGCACAGATAATCTGTTTTTCACAGCACCGACAGGAACCTGTCCCTACTGCAGTATGAGATGATTTTAGAACAATAATCTCCGCTTCATAGCACCGACAGGAATCTCTCCCTAATGCAGTAGTAAATGGTTTTAGAACAATAAACTCTCCCTCAAAGAACAAACAGGAACCTCTCCCTAATGCAGTAGGAGATGGTTTTAGAACCATAAACTCTCCCTCAGAGCACCAACAGGAACCTCTCCGTAATGCAGTAGGAGATGTTTTTAGAATGATAAACTCTCCTTCAGAGCACCAAAAGGAACCTCTCCCTAATACAGTAGTAGATGGTTTTAGAACGATAAACTCTCCCTCAGAGCACCAACAGGAACCTCTCCCTAATGCAGTAGGATATGGTTTTATAACGATAAACTCTCCCCCAGAGCACCAAAAGGAACCTCTACATAATGCGGTAGTAGATGGTTTTAGAACGATAAACTCTCCCTCAGAGCAACAACAGGAACCTCTCCCTAATGCAGTAGGAGATGGTTTTAGAACGATAAACTCTCCCTCAGAGCACCAACAGGAAACTCTCCCTATTGCGGTAGTAGATGGTTTTAGAATGATAAACTCTCCCTTAGAGCACCAACAGGAACCTCTCCCTAACGCAGTAGTAGATGGTTTTAGAACTATAAACTCTCCGTCAGAGCACCAACATGAACCTCTCCCTAATGCAGTAATAGATGGTTTTAGAATGATAATCTCTCCCTCAGAGCACCAAAAGCAACCTTTCCCTAATGCTGTAGGAGATGGTTTTAGAACGATAAACTCTCCCTCAGAGCACCAACAGGAACCTCTCCCTAATGCAGTCGGAGATGGTTTTAGAACGATAAACTCTCCCTCAGATCACCAACAGGAACCTCTCCCTAATGCAGTAGTAGATGGTTTTAGAACGATAAACTGTCCCTCAGAGCACCAACAGGAACCTCTCCCTAACGCAGTAGTAGATGGTTTTAGAACGATAAACTCTCCCTCAGAGCACCAACAGGAACCTCTACCTAATGCTGTAGGAGATGGTTTTATAACGATAAACTCTCCTCAGAGCACCAACAGGAACCTCTCCCTCATGCAGTAATAGATGGTTTTATAACGATAAACTCTCCCTCAGAGCACCAACAGGAACCTCTCCCTAATGCAGTAGTAGATGGTTTTAGAATGATAAACTCTCCCTCAGAGCACCAATAAGAACCTCTCCCTAATGCAGTAGTAGATGGCTTTAGAATGATAAACTCTCCCTCAGAGCACCAACAGGAACCTCTACCTAATGCTGTAGGAGATGGTTTTATAATGATAAACTCTCCTCAGAGCACCAACAGGAACCTCTCACTAATGCAGTAGTAGATGGTTTTAGAACGATAAACTGTCCCTCAGAGCACCAACAGGAACCTCTCCCTAACGCAGTAGTAGATGGTTTTAGAACAAATAGTAAGATTTCGGTAGATGATGACGTAATCCCTCTCCAAGAATAACCACGAGACTCCCTCTCAAATAGTAAGATTTTGGTAGATGATGACGTAATCCCTCTCCAAGG
>BLSH010319753.1:218939-235607 GCA_018402905.1 Glandirana rugosa | reverse complement strand
TGACGTAATCCCTCTCCAAGGACAACCACGAGACAACGATAAACTCTCCCTCAGAGCACCAACAGGAACCTCTCCCTAATGCAGTAGTAGATGGTTTTAGAACGATAAACTGTCCCTCAGAGCACCAACAGGAACCTCTCCCTAACGCAGTAGTAGATGGTTTTAGAACTATAAACTCTCCCTCAGAGCACCAACATGAACCTCTCCCTAATGGAGTAATAGATGGATTTAGAATGATAATCTCTCCCTCAGAGCACCAACAGGAACCTCTACCTAATGCTGTAGGAGATGGTTTTATAACGATAAACTCTCCTCAGAGCACCAACAGGAACCTCTCCCTCATGCAGTAGTAGATGGTTTTATAACGATAAACTCTCCCTCAGAGCACCAACAGGAACCTCTCCCTAATGCAGTAGTAGATGGTTTTAGAATGATAAACTCTCCCTCAGAGCACCAATAGGAACCTCTCCCTAATGCAGTAGTAGATGGCTTTAGAATGATAAACTCTCCCTCAGAGCACCAACAGGAACCTCTACCTAATGCTGTAGGAGATGGTTTTATAATGATAAACTCTCCTTAGAGCACCAACAGGAACCTCTCACTAATGCAGTAGTAGATGGATTTATAAGGATAAACTCTCCCTCAGAGCACCAACAGTAACCTCTCCGTAATGCAGTAGTAGATGGTTTTAGAATGATAATCTCTCCCTCAGAGCACCAACAGGAACATGTCCCTAATGCAGTAGTAGATGGTTTTAGAATGATAATCTCTCCCTCAAAGCACCAACAGGAACATGTCCCTAATGCAGTAGTAGATGGTTTTAGAATGATAATCTCTCCCTCAGAGCACCAACAGGAATGTCTCCCTAATGCACTATAAAATGGTTCTGAACGCTAATGTCTCCCTCACAGCACAGACAGGAACGTCTCCCTAATGTACTATAAGATGGTTGTGAACGCTAATGTCTCCCTCACAGGACCGCATTGAAGGTCTCCCTAATGCAGTCTGAGATGGTTGTGAACGCTAATCTTTCCCTCACAGCACCGCCATGAAGCTCTACCTACTCTAGTCTTAGACGATCTGACAAGCGGCGCTACGTGACTCCAGCCTCATATAGAGGCTGGGTCACATGATGCACTGGCCAATCACAGCCATGCCATTAGTAGGCATGGCTGTGATGGCTTCTAAGGGCAAACTAGTGAAAAGCTTGTTGATTGACTTCCCAGCAGCTAAAGAAAAGGCGCTAAAAATACCTGAATACCGAACCCGAACTCAGACTTTTTTTTTCAAATGTCTGGGTTCGGGGCACGGATACCCTAAAGTCTGGTACGGACCCACACTTTTCAGTCTGGGTTCGCTCAACTCTACTATGAAGAAAAAAATAATTAAACATTATAAAAACATTACATACTTGCAAAAAAAACATGATAATAAACAGCAACAAAACATTACAGATATGTAAAAAAATAGAGAGAGCAATAGAAACAGAATAGAGAGAAAATAGAGATAGAAAAACAAGAGACATACAACTGTTTTTGGCTTTTATTATTTTATATTTTTTTGGTTTTAATAACTTTTTATTTTCTTGTTTTTTTTTGGTACGCTTTTTTTTCAACAGTAAAGGTTAGGATCTCTAAAAATCCTGTGACTTCTTTGGAGACCCTGTGAACGTGTGCCCTATTCCTGTGTAGTGCTGTTCCCTACACTAATACTCAGCTAGTGTATGGTAGCGCTCAAAACAGTCACCGATGCAGAGACCAGGCTGGTCAAAACAGGATTGGCAATAATAACGGGTGTCACGCCTGTATCTGCGTCATCAGCAGATATGACATCTTTTTTGGGGGGCTCGGGTGGTAGGGGTACCAGTGATGGCATGTGGAAAATGCTGTCCTTGCAGCCGGCTCACTGCACTTGGATTGGGAACATGGGGTGTAGAACCATCTGGATACAGAAGGGCTCTGATGATCTCTTCCTGGAATTGAAGGAGAGGTCCAGTCCATCCTGTCGCTTTGTATAGCAAATAAGCGTTCAGCATAGCCTATTGGAATAAGAAAACAGACACTTTTTTGTACCAGCGTCTGGACTTACGGGCAATTAAGTACGGCGCCAGTAACTGGTCATTGAGGTCCACCCCTCCCATAGTTTGGTTATATTCGTGGACACAGAGGGGTTTCTCCACAACACTAGTCGCCTTTCTAATTTTGACAGCCGTGTCTGTGTGAATGGAGGAAAGAATGGAAACATTCTTTGTATCCCTCCACTTTACTGCGAGAAAATTATTACATCTCAAGCAGGCTCTCTCCCTCCGACTAAGTCGGGATTCTACCAGCCGCTGGGGGAAGCCCCGGTGATTAGATTGCACCGTGTCCAATGCGCCAATTTGGTGATCAAAAAAGTGACTAAAAAGTGGCATGCTTGTGTAGTAATTGTCCATGTACAAATGGTACCAATTTCCGGATAAGGGTGACACCAAGCCCCACACAATTTTGCCAGCGCTCACCATGTAGTCTGGGCATCCTTCTGCACATGTCCAGTATCAGATCATTCTGTAATGCCCTCATAAACCATAAAACTACATGTATAGCCTGTGGCCCTGTCATAGAGCTTATACATCTTGACCCTGTATCTGGCACGCTTGCAATTTGATTGGGAATAAAAACTGCTGATTGAAGTGGTTTATGAGGGGCCAAATTTTGTGAAGCCGTTCATATTCAGGGTCCCCCCATGGATGACAGAGTTCATTGTCATTGAAATGCATGAACCACAGGATCTGATCATGTCGTGTCCTTGCCATGCAAGCAGAGACGACATACATACAATGAATTGAGTCAGTGGACCAATATAACCGCAATTTAGGTTCTTTATGTATGCCCATGTTGAGGGTAAGGCCCAGAAAGGTCTTAAATTCAGAAACTGTAATTGGTTTCCAATCTCTGGCAAGTGACAAATGGGGATTAGCGGCGATATATTGACCAGCATATAAATTGCTTTGGTCCACAATAGATCTATAGAGATCTTCGTTGAAAAACAGTGAATAAAAATCAATGGCCCTAAAGTCAACTGTATTCACCTGAATTCTGGGTTGGCCAGTAAATGGGGGAAGTACGGGCACTGCATCAGTGGTGGGTTGCCAATCAGGGTTTGCAAGCGTGGCATGAAGGGCACTATTGGCTCTGCGGGCCTGTGTTTGTCTTCTTTGTGGCTGCGTGAGACTATTTGTGCTAGCCACACCAGATTGAACTGCGCTTATGGAACTAGCCACGTCACCAAGTGTTACTGCAGTGCTGGTTTGTCTATGACCAGGATGTACTAGGCCGCTGGTGCTTGCCAGGTCACCAGAAGGAGTAGCGGTGCTAGTACTGGCTCTCTGCTCCACAGGAGAGCCCTGTGGTTCTTGCACCTCAGCGACAGCAGAACGGGATCTTATACGCCTGACCTTAGCAGGGACTACTCTGTCATCAGATCTATCTGACAGGGAGCCTCTGTTGTCTATGGGATCGTATGATGAGCCTGAATCTGGCAGTGAGACTTCCCCATCGCTCTCATCTGTCATACTCAGCAATGCATAGGCCTCTTCACTAGTGTATCTCGGATTTGACTCACAGACAATGTGTATTGTGTTTGGTAAATGTCAGCGATCTATTGATCCTGCACTTGGGTGGGCTGGGCAGAGGGGATAAACGCAGGTGTTAGCAGGTATCTGGGCTGTTCCCGCTAATGCCGCGTTTTTTAGAACACTAATCTAGTGAGGGCGCTAATATAGCTCTGATCAGATCAGATATTGATCTGATCAGATACTGCAATAGTATCTAACACCTATCTAATGTGTGTGTATGCGTGTCAGAGTACCTAACTAGCTGGCCCTGCCTGGTGTTTACACTGACCCTAAAGCACACTAAAACCTTACTGAGGTCACCGCTGGGTGATCGGGGGTTAAAACCTATAAAAGGTATATATATTATTATTGGTTATCTGATGGGGAAAAATATAGCTAGCTAGCTAGTGTCACCTGTGACACTTATATAGTGATCACAGGGGACAGAGGCAGAGTTGAGCGGACACCTGGATGTTCGGGTTTGGCGAGTTCAGCCGAACTTCGCAAAAAAGTTTGGGTTCGGTACCGAACTTGACCCTGGAACTCGAATCCCATTGAAGTCAATGGAACCCGAACTTTTCAGCACCAAAATGGCTGTAAAAAAGTCCTGGAAAGTGCTAGAGGGCTGCCAAAGGAAGTAAAATGGGGGTAAGAGTAGGACAAGTACCCTACAAAAAATGGGATATGGAAAATAACTTACAATCAAATAAAAAAAATAAAAATGGGAAGGGGTGGATGTGGAGTAGGAGCCTAGAGGTTGACTAGGCCATGACCGTGGCAGTGTAGGTGGAAGTTGCGGTGGTGGAGGAGGAGGAGGAGGTAGCCAACACTTTTTGTTGTTTGTTTGTTTGTTTTTTTCTAATTGGGGTAGCCCCCAAAATATTGCGGCATATTCAAAAAAACAAGTATATCAATGGCTGTGTGAGGCCGGTCTAAATGTCTATTCTGCAGGACTTCTTACAGGAGCAGCAGGAACCTCTCCCTATAGAACTAGGAGACGATTTTAGAACAATAATCTGTCCCTTACAGCACCAGCAGGAACCTCTCCCTATAGAACTAGGAGATGATTATAGAACAATAATCTGTCCCTTACAGCAACAGCAGGAACCTGACCCTATAGCAGTAGGCAATGATTTTAGAACAATAATCTGTCCCTTACAGCAACAGCAGGAACCTGACCCTATAGCAGTAGGTGATGATTTTAGAACAATAATCTGTCCATTACAGCAACAGCAGGAACCTCTCCCCGTAGAACTAGGAGATGATTATAGAACAATAATCTGTCCCTCCAGCAACAGCGGGAACCTGACCCTATAGCAGTAGGCGATGATTTTAGAACAATAATCTGTCCCTTACAGCAACAGCAGGAACCTGACCCTATAGCAGTAGGCGATGATTTTAGAACAATAATCTGTCCCTTACAGCACCAGCAGGAACCTCTCCCTATAGAACTAGGAGATAATTATAGAACAATAATCTGTCCCTTACAGTAACAGCAGGAACCTGACCTTATAGCAGCAGGCGATTATTTTAGAACAATACGCTGTCCCTTACAGCATCAGCAGGAACCTCTCCCTATAGAACTAGGAGATGAGTATAGAACAATAATCTGTCCCTTACAGCACCAGCAGGAACCTGACTCTATAGCAGTAGGCGATGATTTTAGAACAATAATCTGTCCCTTACAGCAACAGCAGGAACCTAACCCTATAGCAGTAGGCGATGATTTAGAACAATAATCTGTCCCTCAAAGCAGTAGACTCTACCTAGTCCAGTATCAGATCATTCTGTAATGCAGGACGAGATGTTATTAGATCTGCAATCTGTCCCTAAAAGCAGGAATAGTAAACCCTACCTAGTCCAAAATCAGATTGTTCTGTAATGCAGGATGAGATCTATATCTGTCCCTCAAAGCCGTGGTAGTAGTAATAATCTCTACCTAGTCCAGAATCAGATCGTTCTGTAATGCAGGATGCAATGTTATTATATCTGCAATCTGTCCCTCACAGTGCCGGCAGCATCCTCTCCCTAGACTAGCCTGAGAGCATGTGACATGCAGCACTACGTGACTCCAGCTTATACAGAGGCTGGGTCACACGATGCACTGGCCAATCACAGCCATGTCATTAGTAGGCATGGCTGTGATGGTTTCTAAGGGCAAACCAGTGAAACGCTTGTTGATTGGCTGCCCTGCAGCTATTCAACAGGCGGGATAAAATACCCAAACCCAAACTTTTTTTCAAATGTCCAGGTTTGGGCCCGGGTCACGGACACCCCAAAGTTTGGTACGGACCCAAACTTTACAGTTCGGGTTCGCTCAACTCTAGACAGGGGGCAATCAAGGTGTTAAAAACTTTATTATGGGGGGTATTTACACCTACCTAGGCCTACTACTACCTACCCTAACACTTTTTAGTGTTATTAGTGTCACATGGGTCACAAGTACAGCGATCAGTGAACGATCTGATTGCTGCACTCAGTGACACAGTGACAGGGGGTGACAGGAGTGAAGGGGTTAACTGGGAGGGTGATCAGGGGATGATCAAAGTGTTAAAAGTGTGCCTACATGTACTGGTGTTAGTGTAGTGTTGGTGCAACTCATGTTTTGATCTCTCTCTCTCCTCTCTGCAATGGAAAAGGATGCAGAGAGGGGAGATGACATCACTTCCCCTGTCTGTGTTTACATTCCACAGACAGGGGGGCATCCCATTCGCTAGGACCGATCAACAGGAATAGAACAAAAATCATTGGTCTATTTCTGTAGAGCGAACAGTCCTCTAGCGAATCAGATTGGCGTGACCGCGCTGGGGACGCGCGCTCTCGCCCCTAGCCATGCCCGCGATCGCTGCTTATATAAGGCGATTCATGGGACAAAGCCACACTGCCGCAGTAAATATGCGGTACACGATCAGGAACTGGTTAAGGTAAATCCTTCCGAGGATGAAATGGTTAATGCCCAGATAACGTACTCCCTCCGTACTTCATGGAAATAAAAGATCGGACTGTAGGACAAGTTAAAACCTCCACAGTCTCGAATCACTGATCTTGAGGTGTTTACCATGTAGTAAGAGATATTGCTGAATTGTTGCAGTATCTGGTAGGCTATGGGGAGGGACTTTTCCAGATCAGTCGGTATTAAAGAGGAAGTAAACCCTGATGGAGTTTACTTCCTCCATATTCCCCTGCAATGTAAAAGAATAAGCAATGCATAGTAGCCCATTATGTGTCACTTACCTGAAAATGAAGCCTGCAATGTCCTCTTCCTTCCTGGGCCTTGATCTCTGGCTCTGTGACTGGCTAGAGTCGCGTGACGTCACTCCCGTGCATGCGTGGGAGCCGCCAGTCTCGGCACGAACGAAGTGAAGAAACGGCACAGAGGGCCGTTTCTTCACTGCACATGTGGCGAATGACGTCGGCAATGCGAGTACACTGTATATCTCCTAAACCGTGCAGGGTGAAGTAATGGCTGTCTCTGTTGTCAGAATTTGTGAGTCTTATGTGGAGATGAGAGCAAACTGCTGTACTTTTGACCCATGAAGAAACATTGTTGAACAAGTAAACTGAAGATGGATTCAGTTTGTGAAGCATAGAAAGGGGACCGCCTATGTGATCCGTGAACAGTCGGAACTGTTAAGGTAGTGTTAAGTGCAGGGAGCCATGAGGATGAACTTTTATACTGTGGCCAGGGACTTAGCTAAATACAGTTCAGTAGTCATGAGAGTTGGATTCCTCCATTACTAGATTTTTTCTTTGAAGATCTCTTTCATGATACAACTTGCCAGTTGTCAGATAGAGCATCTGGAGCAGGAGTGGGAGAGTCATTCAGCGAGGGGGAAGTAGAATTCACCACCACTGGAGGGCTTGTCTTGTAGGCCTTCTTCCAAAGATGTTATCAGGGATGTGAATCCATCGTGCATTATAGGAGAGAGATGCAGGATAGTTCCATTTATGAGGAATGTTATGGTTCCTCAGGGCCTTGGTAATCATAGCTAGGTTCCCGGTAGCGGGCTAGCTTATTTGAAGGCAGAGATGACCTTTCTTTTGTTTGGTGGAAAAGTACCCTCAGCAGAACACCTCTGGACATATCAGAGATTAGGAAGAAAGGATCTGAAGATTACTGAAACCTATCAATAGACAATTCTTAAGGGGATAAGGATGGCACCAGCACTGAGAAGAGTTCCTTAATGTATTGCTGTAGCTGTGTGGCTGGGATGGTTTCAGGAATTCCCCTTAACTTGATATTATTCCATCTGGACCTGTCCTCCAGGTCGGCCACTTTCGCTTTAAGCCACGCTATCTCTTCAGAGTGCGTTGCATGAGCATCAACTAGTACATTAAATGATTATGTATATTCCTCCATGGAAGATTCCACATTTGCAACTCTGTCCCTTAGGTCACGTATCTCATGGCTGAATTGTTTCACACAGTCCCTTAGATCCCGTTTGTAATGAGGATCTGAGAGAAATGAGCATCTCTTTTAACATGTTGTCTGAAATGGGTTGCCCCATTGCAGAGAAAGCGTCTATGGGGTCAGTTGTAGCCTGAGATGGGTCTGCTGCAGTTGTTTGTGTGGGGCCTAGCTCCATGCTTGCCTCCTGCTCTAGCCTCTGCGGGGAATCCCAGCGAGGTCTCATTTTAGCTGGACTTATGGTGGATGGGGCAGAGAAGTCAGAAGACCTCCACTCTCTGAGTTTCCTACCTGCTGAGAGATGGGTGCAGAGGTACCTCTGTTGTGGGCTCTGGCCACTCCAGGAGGCTGATGAGTCCGCGAACTGCCACCATTTTTTGAAGCCTGGAGTCTTCTGGCTGGAAGAAATCCGCAAGTTTGCGGACTTGAGGGTGATCCTTCTTGTGGCGTGTCATACTGCTTAGGTCAGTAGAGCAGGGGGAGCCTGTTACGGTCAACAAAGCAAGCGGGGGTATCCGTTAGCTGCTGAAGTCACAGGTGGCCGAGCAGAGTGGCTGTATTATGCGGCCATCTTCCTTGCTGGACACCAAACCTCTATTTTCTTGATGGGAGGCTAATTGGAGAGGCAAAGGTTCTTCACGTATAGCTTGTAGGGAGCGAGCAGGTTGTGTATCTATAGGGCAAAGCAGTGAACGAGCCAGCACATTTGAGGGGCAGATCATGCTTTCCTTCATTTTCTAGCAGTGGTCCTGCTATACGGCCAAATAATGTAGAAGTGGTGGAGTGGATAACCAAGCACTTCACAATCCTTCTGCTATGCACAGACTAGCAAAGTGTCATCAGCTGCTGCAAATGCATTTTTGTTTCCTCTAATAAAGCATCTAAACCCACAAAAGCCCCACAAACCAGCATTAGTCATATGAATTATTTGAGCACACCATACGTCACTTGCTGAAAAAGGATGAATTTCACCCAGTATTGTGGAAGATAGCACACATACCATAGAGGGAGGGCATATAGGCAGGGAGAATAAGTTGCCAAGTTGATGTTCCTGCAGCTTACTGCCAATTGGGCTCCTGTGAAGGGGATGGTGGGGATGATGAGGTAGCAGGTCATAAATAAATGCCTGAGAATGTAGAGGATAATAGAAGCAAGTACAATCTACATTCACTGCTACTTAAAATCCATGAAATAAGAATCAGATGTTTTATAATAATTATATATAAACCTTAGATATCTAAGGACTGGTGATTTTGTTATTGATGTGTGGTAGCATCATTGCAAGATCAAAAAAGCTCTCTGATGACATCAGAAAGAAGGTTGTGAATGACTATGAGTCTGGCAAAGGATTTATAAGATCACCAAATTGTTTGAAATCAATCATTCCACTGCTATGCCCCTTTCACATGGACATCCATGGAGTAGTAAAAACAGGTGGTTGTGCCACAGTTTTAACTCCATCCATCCAACTAAAGCCTACCATTGACAAGGTGGCATGGCAAATTTAATGTAGCTTGTTGAGTCGACAGGTGGCACCGCCTGTTAATTTTACCCAATTCATTTCAATGCGACTGTGCTTGAAACTCAAGAAAAACATTTGGTTTGCAGTTGCTCTATATTAGACCCATTACAATTTGACATTGAGCAGCAAAATAGGCAATCCATCACAGAGTGCTTTTCAGAGACTGAACTTAGCATTAGGAACATAGAAATTACAAGTAATTTCAAATTACCTCTAATTTGTTCTGGATTGACCAGCCCAACAAATCCAATCCAAGAAATGACTGATGCTAAATGAAATTTATAAGAACCACAAAACGGAATTGCAGGATCTGCACATAAGTGGAAGGTGTGCCAGGAAAAAAGGCTTTGTTGGTAAAAAAGAACAGTAGAACAAGACTACAGTTTGCTATTGAGCATCTATCTAGACAAAAGCAAGGCATTCTGCAACAATGTGTCCTGGACTGATGAATTAAATATAGCATTGTTTGGCTACAGTAACAATGAACATGTTTGGCTCAAACCAAAGACAGCATTTCAGAAGAAGGACCTTAAATCAACTGTTAATCATAGTGAAGGGAGTTTTATGGTTTGAGGTTGCTTTGCAGTATCAAGGCATGTACAGCTTGAATTCATCAGTCAACTATGAATTCTACTTCATATTAACCACCTCCCGCCTGCCGTATAGACTAATGATGGTGGCGGGGTGGGTTTCTCATTCTGGGATGACGTCATATGACCCTAGGACACGGCGCAACCTCAATCTTAGGAAAGAAACAATGATGAGGCTCTTTACCCATGTGATCAGCTATATCCAATCACAGCTGATCACATGAAAACAAGGAAATGCCAGTTATCTGCTCTCCTCACCTCACACTGACAGCATGTGAGGAGAGCCAATCAGCGACATTTCCTCACAGGGGTACAGACCTATACACGTAATCAGTGCAGCCCCAAAGGTGCCCAGCAGTGATGCTAATCGGTGCCCATCAGTGATGCCAATCTGTGCCCATCAGTAATGCCTATCAGTGCTGCCTTTCAGTGCCCATAAGTGCCTACCCATCAATGCCATCCATCAGTGCCGCCCATCAGTGCCACCTATCCATGGCACCTAACATTGCCCATAAGTGCCACCTATCAGTGCCCATAAGTGCCGCCTATCAGGGCCCATCAGTGCCACCTATCAGTGCCCATCAGTGCAGCCTCATCAGTGCACATTAGTGAAGGAAAAAAATTACAAAAACATAATTTGGGTACAGCATTGCATGACCGCGCAATTGTCATTCAAAGTGCGACAGCGTTGAAAGCTGGAAATTGCCACCCATCAGTGCCGCCCATCAGTGCCACCTATCCATGGCACCTAACATTGCCCATAAGTGCCACCTATCAGTGCCCATAAATGCCGCCTATCCGGGCCCATCAGTGCCACCTATAAGTGCCCATCAGTGCAGCCTCATCAGTGCACATTAGTGAAGGAAAAAAAATTACAAAAACGTAATTTGGGTACAGCGTTGCATGACCGCGCAATTGTCATTCAAAGTGCGACAGCGCTGAAAGCTGGAAATTGGCCTGAGCAGGAAGGGGGTAAAAGTGCCTAGTATTGAAGTTGTCAAAGTGCACATGATGAGGCTATCTGTCTAAGTGGAGTGTTTCAAATATTAAAATAAATGGAGAGTTATGGACTCAACTAGCCAAAGTACCAACTGGATTCCCATTGGAATAATATGTAGAGATTTGAAAGAGACAGTTTACACAAGGAAATCAACAACTTGCAGCTGAAGTAATTTTACATTGAGTGGTCAAAGATTTCAGTGTCAAAGATTGGTGGGCAGCTGTGCAAAATAAGTAAAAGAAAGTATTTCTACTAAAGAGGGAAATACAAGCTTTTGAAGCCAAGGGTGTACTTTTTCCCTCAGTACATCATTAAATATATTTATATTTTTGTTGATCAATTGATTGAAAAGACAAATTTTCTTGTGTTTATTTAAGTATATTACCTTTATCTGTAGGCACTGTTTGTCAACTGCCATCATTCAATGTAAAGTCAGTAGTATAAACCAGGAATACTTAATTTTTCACATAATTGTATGTACTGTATATTGTCGGCTACTGAAATAATGTGTGCCATTTGCACATTACCATGTGTTTAATCACAAGCTACCACAATGCAAAGATTTGATTTGTCCCTAACTGGTAAGAATGTGATCAAGGTTCAATCCAAATGCCAGACTTTTAGCCAGTTGAAAACACTGCCATGTAACAATATTATTTTGAGCATGGAGACAATTTTACTGTTCAAAACCTGGTGCTACAATATTTGCCAAACATATTTTATATTTGGAGGTTGAAGTACATTGTGTAACAAGGCTTTAGTTTTATTAATTGTATGTATTAACTGCCACTGTCGAGGAAGCTCTCTCCAAATTTTTGGACTTTGCACTGCATTGATGGGCCTCTAAAAATTCAGTGCCACGCTGCTCAGATTGTAATATACAGTATGCTTCTAAGGTACACAGTGCTACAAATAAACAGATCAGATATTGCAAACAAAATTATTCCATATGCAATGCATCACACATCATAATAAATACAGTGGTCCAATCAACACTTCTATCCCCATGTGGCAGTGTCTAGTGTTAAAAACTCCCACCTGCTTCAAGAATATAATGCAATAAATAGATATGTACATTAATAATGCCTAGGTGCAGATTAAAGGTCCATATATTTATAAACCAAATCCCTTAATACCACTTGCATTGCTCCAGTCGCAATTAACAGCGTCCATTCGTAACCCCAAGCCTTCTTTGCTCCACTGTAATTTACACAGGTGTTCCACTTAGGGCCACCACCAAAATGCAAACAATGCCCTCACCTGTAAGCTATCACCTATATACAGTATCTCACAAAAGTGAGTACAACCTTCACATTTTTGTAAAAATTTTATTATATCTTTTTATGTGACAACACTGAAGAAATGACACTTTGTTACAATGTAAAGTAGTAAGTGTACAGCTTGTATAACAGTGTAAATTTGTTGCCCCCTCAAAATAACTCAACACACAGCCATTAATGTCTAAACCCCTGGCAACAAAAGTGAGTACACCCCTAAGTGAAAATGTCAAAATTGGGCCCAAAGTGTCAATATTTTGTGTGGCCGCCATTATTTTCCAGCACTGCCTTAACCCTCTTGGGCATGGAGTTCACCATAACTTCACAGGTTGCTCAGTCTGTTCACGTGTAATATGTTAAAATCAGTCATTTATTTAAAAAAAAATAATAAAAACACTCACATATTGTTGTGCACAGCCTGATGTTGCATTTTAATGCATAAATGTAAAAACTCCCTCTGGTATTGCAATTGGCGCTGCTCTGGTATACACATGGTGTCTTTTGGCTTCCTCAGGGGATCCACAATGTAATACATGTTAAAACACCTTGTAATTTATGTCTTTTTAAGATATTGCATCCATTATGTACACAATCTCTCAGTTGGACAGCCTTGAACTTGGTATTAAAGATCTCATATATGAGAATTGTCTGGTAAAGGTGAAGGGAATCCCCAGTCCTTTGCAGTGGTGGCTGGTGAATTTTTAGGATGGGGGGTGCAAGGCCCCGCCCTTCCCCATTGACCCCTCCTACTTCTCATAAACCCCACCCCTTAAAGAATCCATTCCCTGTATTCCACATATTGTGTCAGGGGTATACAGCTCAGTACACAGGACAAAGTATACAGCTCTGCATCACAGGTGGGGTATAATGCAGCCAGTAACACAGTATTCAGCCAGTAATAACACAGTATGCAGCAAGTATTACAGTATGCAGCCAGTATCACAGTATGAAGCCAATATCACAGTATGCAGTCACCAGTAACACAGTATGCAGCCACAAGTACAGGGCATACACAATAGAGAGGGTGGATAATGCTGGGCATGCACATTGGAGAGGGGGAAAGGTGGATAATATAGGACCTGCACATTAGAGAGGGGTAGAGATCAAGGCAATACAGAGGTCATATGAGTGCGAGCTCCTCAGGCAAGGAATAGGGGTAGGTCTTATGTATAGATTGCAAGCTCTTGGTGCAGGGAGAAGGGTAGGTCCACATTGTAGATTGCTAGCTTTTGTGGCTGTTGAGAAGGGTAGCTTCCCTGTATAGATTGGAAACTCCTATGGCTGGAGGTCGGGTAGATAAATAAATAAATAAATAGATTGCAAGCTCCTAGGACAATGAGTGGATAGGTCACATGTATAGATTGCAAGCTCCTAGTCCTATGACAGGTAGAGTAATAGGTACCCTGTATAGATTGCTAGCACTATGGGCAGTAAGAGGGCTAGGTCCGATAAATAGATTGGTAGCTCCTGGGGAAGGAACAGGAGTAGGTCGGGTGGGTAGAGCTGGGCATACATATTAGAGAGGGTAGTAGGGTTGGTAGTACACTGGGTGGGCATTACAAGTACACACATTGGGCACAGCCCCCCACGTCCTGACCAATCAGTCAGGCTGGAGGCCAGTGACTGAAGCCAGAGCCAATCAGTGTATCTATGTGCGCTTCACATATATACACTTTAAAGGCCGACCAATGGGCTTTGGGACTTGCTGTCAAAAGACAGCAAGTTTCCCAAAAGACCCAAGACAGCCATGTATCGGCGGCCTATGTTTTTTTTTTCTTTCAGAAATCAGCAGGGGGGGGGCACACTGGCGCCCTCTATGGAGGAGCCGCCACTGGTCCTTGTTTACTAACAGAAGTAAAGCATTCAGAACTGTAATATAACAGAAATTCAAATGCCATTTTTGCTGTAGTAGGCAGCCCCCATGCCATTTGATTCACAAACGCTTACAAACTAGCCTAGAAAATGGTCATTACTTTTTTTTTAATGTGTTGATACCAGTGTAACACCCATATGCAGTGACACAGAGGTAGGTCTTCTGTTATCACATTTTCCTGATAATGAGATCACTGTGATAGCCTGTGATTGGCTGTCACAGTGATGACTGCAAAACCCACCCCTGTACTCTTTCTCCTTCTGAATGGAGAAAAATATGCATTGTATCTTTTTTTTCCCCCTCCTAGCCATAGGTAGCAAATGTAAAAAAAAGTTTAAAAAAAATAATAATGAATAAAGATAAAATAGTAAACAAATCAGGCTTGTTTTCGATTAATGTCAGGTTCAGTGTCAGTGTAAAGATTAGTGTCAAAGGTAAGGGTCAGTGTGTTTTAGGTTGGATCAAATGTTATTTACTTTCAGTGACAGTGTTCATGTCAGTGTGTTTATAAAAAGAATGCAAAATGCACACTATTTTTTGTTGAGGCTGGGTTCACATATGAACCACATGTGGCTCACAGCAGGGGTCTGGTGTGTCCTGGTTCACCATTTCAGGTCCAATTTCAGCCTGAATTTTGGGCTGAATTCAGACCTGAAACGGACCAAAAGTCGCACAGCACTTTTGTGCAAAAAGCATTGGACCTGCTGCGGAGATATGTGAACCGGCTCCATAGAGAGCCAGTCAAAATCTCCTGGTATTGCGAATTGGATGCCGGGAACCCGCATTCAATTCACAATGGTGTGAACCCAGCCTGACGCTACTATGGGGGTACAACAACAAATATTATACTGTATACAATGGTATCACTATGAACGTCAAGAATAGAATAGTTTCTTTGGCGGTGGGTCATGGTAATGGCATGAAATAAACAGTTCATTAAAAAAAGGAAAGCACAATTTATCCTGCAAAAAACAAGGTATGACTATGATAGGTATTTGCAAAGATACAGTATGTACAGTTTTACTAACGCATTCCAAAGTTGCAAAGCTGCATCCAGGAGTTAAGGTTTGCTTTACCCTCAGGGATAAGAGGGTTAACATTCAACTCCCATTGACTTCACTACAGCCTTCTAAACTGTGATTTGGGCATTTTCATGATGTATTTCCTGATTTCTGAAGATAACACTTTGTTTTCTATAGTATACTGCGAAATGTGTATAATACTCGTCATTATCTTCTTCTAAGAAGGCAACGTTAAGTTATTCTTGAGAAAATAAGTCCTAGCACAGCTATTGAAATATCTTAAGAGAATGGGTCACCAATAGAGTTGAGCGAACCTCTGGAAGTTTGGGTTCTGCTGGTCCGGCCGTACTTCGGGAAATCAATGGGGACCCAAACTTTTAGGCACAAAAATGGCTGTAACAAAGTCCTGGAAAGCCCTAGAGGGCTGCAAAAGGAAGTAAAATGGAGGTAAGGGTAGGGCAAGTGCCCTACAAAAAAATGGGGAGAGGGAAAATAAATTAAAATCAAATAAAAAAATGGGAAGGGGGGTGGATGTGGAGTAGGAGCCTAGAGGTTGACTAGGCCGTGACCGTGGCAGTGTAGGTGGAAGTGGCGGTGGTAGAGGAGTAGGAGGAGGTAGCCAACATGGTATTTTTTTTTTTGTATGGAGGCCTATTCAAAAAAAGAAGTATATGAATGGCTGTGTGAGTCCGGTCTAAATGTTTATTCTGCACAAGGTACAGACAAGTCTTGTGGGATCCATGCCTGATTCATTTTAATAAAGGTTAGCTTGTCCATGTTGGATGTGGACAAACGGCTCCGCTTGTCTGTGATAACGCCCCTTGCCGTGCTAAACACACGTTCCGACAATACATTGGCTGCAGGGCAGGCCAGCACCTCCAAGGCATAAAGGGCAAGCTCAGGCCATGTGGCCAATTTGGAGACCCAGAAGTTGAATGGGGCAGACCCATCAGTCAGTACGTGTAGGCGTGTGCCTACATACTCTTGCACCATGTTGCTGAAATGCTGCCTCCTGCTAAAACCTTGTCTATCGGCTGGTTGTGCTGTTTGTTGTGGCGGGCTGCTCCATCTCCGCGACGACTCCCGTAAGGGTTTACTATGGCCCCCGAGTCGCCTTCGTGTTCCACTTCCATCTCCTTCTCCTCCTCCATCTCCGGTGGTTGTGTCGACACGGTCGCGGTCGTGGAGTCTTCCGTCCCAATCGTACCGAATTTACACCGTTTCGAAACAGTCGTCGGGCGGTGTTGTTTGTCGTGTTGGTCGGCTATCTGTTCCAAAATCGTCCTCCGTCGTAAAGTCGTTGTACCACGTTCTCATACATCCGTGTGCGGATGTGCATGACTGACTACCCAGACGGGGTAAGTTGAAGACCCAGAGGTTT
>BLSH010319753.1:190253-208720 GCA_018402905.1 Glandirana rugosa | reverse complement strand
TTTGTAGACATAAAATAGGACACTTTACACTCATGTCGTGGTTTATTTACAAGATTAAAATTGGACTACCCGAAGTGATAACGTTCATAAAAAAAAAAAAAAAAGTACTGAGACCACCGTGAAACACCCTTCCTTCCTCGAACGTTTATAGCTACGACCGGAATCAGACTTTCCTGTGTTCCTTAACTAAAGTGAAATATGCAGATATTAAATACACTAAACCTTCCTCGAACACTTATGTCTACAACCGGATTCAGGCTTCCCTGTGTTCCTTAACTAATATACGGATATTAATCTCAACTCGCTTGTGGACCTTCAAGCCCAAGACGACCAGGCAGGCTTGAAGCCCTGTTTCAGGCCCGTGCGATCGTTCGGGTTCCGTCCGGACCCGGACCCGGACTTTGTCCCGAAGTTCGGACGGACCAGCAGAACCCGAACTTCCAGGTGTTCGCTCAACTCTAATTATAGGCATATAATCAATTCCTTGTGTCCCTTCGGACTTAGGCCAACATCTGTATTCACAAGCTCCTTCCAAATCACATAAATTATAGACGTATAAAGTGAAATCAATTCCTTGTGTCCTTTCAGACTAAGGCCAGCATCGATATTTGCAAGCTCCTTCCTTCCCACAAAGTGCCACCAGAGTCATGAAAAAAAAAAAAAAAATACTTGCAATAGTGAAGCCCATCAGGTTAAAATTAGAACATTTATTTGGTGCTGTACTCACATTTCACAGGATAAAATACAGATGTTTTGAATACAAGAGAGACTGCAGTAATCGAGGCGTGCTGGGCATAACAGAGTGTCAACTGACGCGTTTCATGCAATCGGATATCTTCAGAGGCATGTCTATCATCCCACAGCACACCAATAAGTAAGCCCAGTGCGGGAAGTGACATGTAGAACGCATTGGCATCAAAACCTTGCGGTCCATTCACCGGAACAAGCTTACCACAAACGTCATTTCTCGTTTTTCTAAAAGCCACATGCAGCACGGGAGGTGACGCGCAAGGCGCACCATACCCAGGGCATTGAAGACCAAAGGCATAATAATCGCGCCGACCACGTCACCACTCGCCTGCAATAAAGATTATAAAAATACCCACTGTTTAATAAATTATACAAAAAACATAAACTCTATAATCATGAATGAACATCAATGGATTATAATTAAAACAACACCACTAGAAACATCTGACATAAAAAAGAGGAAAGGCGACACCTAGTGTTGAAAAATGAGATAGCCTTTCATTGAAAATGTAAAATTAATACACTGATTCATAAAATCCAAAACATAAATCAATAAAAATAATATAATATCTTATATCAGGAAGCACATCAGCCATTGAATTAATTCAATTAATGTCCCAATCAACATTCAACCCCAGAGGCACATAACTTTTTAGCTCAAAAATCCAACGGGTTTCAAGTCAGGAAATTTCCCTCCGCACAAAAGAATCCCACCAATGGGGTGTAAAACGATCAATGGCGAGAAAGGTGGTACCCATTGGATCTTTGTAATGTGCTCTAAATAATGCCTAGAGATGGAATGCTTGGGAAAGCCCCTCTTTATATTGGCCACATGCTCACCTACCCTTATGCTCATGGCCCTGGTGGTACGACCAACATATTGAAATCCACAAGGGCAGGTGAGCATGTACACCACATTTTTAGAAGAACATGTGATAAAGTCATACTGTCTGCGTGTAACCGCAGAACTGAAACCACACACCTTTCTATCACGTAATTGGTTAAGATCACAGATTTTGCACTTCCCGCACCTATAGTAACCTTTACGTTTTTGAAAAAGGGTACCCTATGGGGTGCATCTAAAATGTTAGGTGCTACCTGGAGCCTAAGAGGAGGAACACCTCTGAAAATCACTGAGGGGTGCTCAGGGAGCACCGGCTCAAGGACTTTATTGTTTTTTAAAACAGCCCAATGTTTTTTAATAATTCTTTTCACACTGAAATGCTGTTTAGAAAAAGTAGTTAAGAAAGAAAACCTAAATTTATCATAATTGGTACCACCTGATCTAACTTTATTTTCTAACATAGGAGCTCTATCCATAGCGCCAACCTCAGTAATAACCTGATCCAGCTCAGTATCAGAATATCCTTTGACAAGAAATCTATCCCTAAGGACACGAGCTTGTCTAAGGAAATCTTCCTTAAGGGAACAGTTCCGTCGAAGCCGAATAAATTGTCCCTTAGGGACCGACTTCAGCCGTTGGGGATGATGACAACTCCCACGTCCTATATATCCATTCCTATCTGTTGATTTGAAAAAAGTGGAGGTCAGTACGACCCCCTCCTTAATTTCAATGTTTAAATCAAGGAAATTAATGTTAGAGCGACTAGCCTGATACTGAAGCCTAATACCCAAAGAGTTGTTGTTCAACTCAACCATATAGGTCTGAAGTGAGTCAAAGTCGCCATCCCATAGGAGGAGGACGTCGTCTATGTATCTGCCCCAGAAGACCACCTCTGGTCTCCTGCTGGCATAGACGAAGTCCTCCTCCCATTTGGTCATAAAAAGATTTGCCATGCTAGGGGCGAACTTAGCGCCCATAGCAACTCCCCTGTTTTGCAAGTAGTGGGAGCCTCTGAACTAAAAATAGTTATGTCCCATGGCGAACTGAAGTAGTTCTAAAATAAACTCACTTTGAGCGGAAGTCAGAATCGAATCTCTGTCAATTAAAAAACTTTACGTTTGGTTGAATGTTGATTGGGACATTAATTGTTTAATCAACAATGGCTGATGTGCTTCCTGATATTAGATATTATATTATTTTTATTGATTTATGTTTTGGATTTTATGAATCAGTGTATTAATTTTACATTTTCAATGAAAGGCTATCTCATTTTTCAACACTAGGTGTCGCCTTTCCTCTTTTTTATGTCAGATGTTTCTAGTGGTGTTTTTTTAATTATAATCCATTGATGTTCATTCATGATTATAGAGTTTATGTTTTTTGTATAATTTATTAAACAGTGGGTATTTTTATAATCTTTATTGCAGGCGAGTGGTGACGTGGTCGGCGCGATTATTATGCCTTTGGTCTTCAATGCCCTGGGTATGGTGCACCTTGCGCGTCACTTCCCGTGCTGCGTGTGGCTTTTAGAAAAACGAGAAGTGACGTTTGTGGTAAGCTTGTTCCGGTGAATGGACCGCAAGGTTTTGATGCCAGTGCGTTCTACGCGTCACTTCCCGCACTGGGCTTACTTATTGGTGTGCTGTGGGATTATAGACACGCCTCTGAAGATATCCGATTGGATGAAACGCGTCAGTTGACGCTCTGTTATGCCCAGCACGCCTTGATTACCGCGGTCTCTCTTGTATTCAAAACATCTGTATTTTATCCTGTGAAATGTGAGTACAGCACCAAATAAATGTTCTAATTTTAACCTGACGGGCTTCACTATTGCAGGTCTTTTTTTTTTTTTTCTCATGACTCTGGTGGCACTTTGTGGGAAGGAAGGAGCTTGCAAATATCGATGCTGGCCTTAGTCTGAAAGGACACAAGGAATTGATTTCACTTTATACGTCTATAATTTATGTGATTTGGAAGGAGCTTGTGAATACAGATGTTGGTCTAAGTCCGAAGGGATACAAGGAATTGATTATATGCCTATAATCTATGTGATCTGGTAAGAAGCTTTTTTGAACACTGTGGTGTGGTGTGTCTATGATTCACACTGAAGTCGGTGTTGGGATCTTCTTCCTTTTCTATTATATGGACATTATACTATAAGCGCTGCATTTTTGGACTTTATTTAGTTATGGGTACTTTAGGAGTAACAGTGGCATGTCATTTTGGGGGGTTGGCATTGCCAGGAAAGTCTCTGTCCTTCCAAGGTTTCAAAAGATTAACATGATATATTTGCTTGGTTTCACTTTTTCCTGGCTGGTAAACTTTGTAGTTTACTTCCCCTACTCTATCCATGATTTCAAAGGGACCTTGCCACTTTGCTAGGAATTTACTCTCAATGGTGGGGACTAGTACCAGCACTCTATCACCAGGGCTGAATACCCAGGTCTTTGCAGCCCAATTATAAACCCTTCTCTGGGCCTCCTGGTCTTGCACCATATGTTCCCGTACAAGCGGCATGACAGCAGCGATTCTATCTTGCATCACTGAGATATGCTCAATGACGCTTCTATAAGGTGTGGTCACTCCCTCCCATGTTTCTTTTGCCACATCTAGCAATGTCTCCCATACAGTAGTTCAAAAGGGGAGTAACCTGTAGATGGTACCTCCTGTATTGCAAACATGAGATACGGTAGCAAAAAAAATCCCAATTTCCCTCATCTTTGTCTACCACCTTTTTAAACATGCTTTTGAGCGTTTTGAGCGATCTCTCCACAAGACCATCAGTTTGCTGGTGGAAGACAGAGGTATGGAGGTGGGAGATTTTAAACAACTTACACAATTTTTTAGTGACTTGGGACATAAATGGGGTAACTTGATCTGTCAATATTTCTTTTGGAATACCTACATGACTAAATACCTGGACAAGCTCTATGGCAATAGTTTTAGCTGAGGTATTATGCAAGGGAAGGGCTTCAGGATATCGCGTGGCATAGTCCAGTATTACCAGTATGTGCTAATGGCCCCAGGCAAACTTTACTACTGGTCCCACCAGATCCATGCCAATCCTTTCAAAAGGCACTTCAATGATTGGTAATGGTACCAGCGGACTGCGAAAATGTGGCGATGGTGCAGAATACGGACACTCTGGGCATTACTCACAATATTCTTTGACATCTGCATATAAACCGGGCCAAAAGAATCTCTGGGTTATTCTCTCCTTGATCTTCTCAACACCCAGATGTCCCCCCATTATATGACCAGGGGGTTTGGGTTCGGGAACCACCAGCTGCTCTACCTTCTCCTCCCCTTGCTTTACCACCTCATACAGCAAGTTATTTTTAAGAGCCATGTAGGTAAAATACACCCCTATATTAGGTCCAATGGGTTTCCCATCTACTAATGTTTCCTCTGGCTCTATTGAGTGTGGCTTCTTTTAGTTGTTCCATACAAAAATCATCTTTTCTGACTTTTAAGTCAGGCACCACATTCTGTCCACTCTCACTAATAGAGTCAGCTATTCTTTCTTTTTCATTATCCTCCAGCTGGGGGCTAGATTCCAGCTCCTCCTGGTCCCCAGCCATTACAGAAAAAGGAAAAGGACCTACGCCTCCATTGGACACACACGCAGTTTCCTTTTCAATTTGGCAATCAAAAGGGTCCAGAGTGAGTTCCAGTGTTTCCCCAGCAGGAGGAGCTCTGTCCCGCTGACTTCTTTTGCTTCCCCATAAACTCCAAAAGTGTGGAAAATCTCTCCCCACTAGGACCTCATGAAGCAGTGAGGGTACCACTAGGACCTCATGAAGCAGTGAGGGTACCACTCCCACTGAATGTGTCATCATGCTCCAAGGGCTATCAATCTCAACCACAGCAGTCTGGTAATCACGTGTGTCACCATGCCTGCAAATAACTCCAATAGTGCTAGGGTGTAACTTTGTGGGATTTACACAATCACCTTTGACTACCACACTACCATAATCTAGCAGAGCTGTGACTGGCTTTCCATCAACTGAAATTACACACATTTGCTTTTCCATGCGTTCCTGACATGTTACAGTACATGCTACCTGTGCAAAAAGAGACATGCATTTTTTCAAGTAAGCATTATCACATTCATCATTTAAGGAACACTTAGCAGGAATATGACCCAATGCATGGCAATGATAACATACCTCTATATGGCTTCAGTCCTCTATACGGCCACAGAGACCTTCCTGATCAATTTAGCCATCCACCAGGTCCTGAGCCCATAGTCTCATTATCTGTGGCAACAGACTTGTAATTATTTCCCACTGGAGTGGTCATTTTTCACCCCTAGAGACATTGGAGTGGGGCACGGATGGGTTCAACAAGTCCTTGGCCACCATATATATCTCCACCAGGTCAACCAGCTGGTTTGCAGTCTTAGGGTCCCCATGGCTGACCCCCTTCCTCAAAGTGGCAGGGAGCGCAGGTAAATAACAGTCTATGACCCCACGCTCCACAATCTTAGGACCTGGCAAAGTCTTTGGTTGCAGCCATTTCTTGGTGAGGAGTATCAAATCAAACATTTGGGAGCGGGGTGGCTTGTCAGTACTGTATGACCAGCAATACACCTGTTGAGCCCAGATTGCAGCATCTCAGCTTTCAGTGTCTCATAATCCTTGGAAGCCTCTGATTTCAGGTCACAATAGGCCTTTTGGGGTTCTCCTGTCAGAAAAGGCACTAGCAGTCCTGCCCATTGCTCTTTTTACCATCCTTCTCAAACAGACTCTTTTAAAAGTTGCTAGGTATGCTACCACATCATTTGCAGGTGTCATCTTCTGCAGGAAATAGCTGGCACGCACCATTTTCTGTTCCACCAGTAAAGGACTTGCAGATCCCTTCTTTAATTCCATCATGGCCTCTGCAAGCTGGTGATTCATCTCCTGCTGGGCTGCAATGGCTTGGCGACTCGCCTCATGCTGCTAGCGATTTTCCTCCTGCTGCGCTGCAGTGGCCTGTGCGATTTGGTGATTGGTTTCCTGCTGGGTTGCAGTTGCTTGCAACAGAGCTTTTAATACATCCTCCATCTTTCTACTTGTTCAGGAAGATGCCCACTGAATCCACCCCGTGTGGGGGGTTAGCTCTATGGGGATCACCTTCCTTAGAAAAAGGCAGCCCAAATGGCAGGTTTGCTTAAAATCTGGTTTGTAGCCAGGTTTATTTAAAAGGTTGCATGTATAAATCAAATAAACAAAACAGAAAATAAATCCTCGCCATCCAGGCACTAACTAAAGATTTCAATTTTTTCAAACTGAGCAGTGCAGGACTTCTCCCAGACACCCACAAAACATAGACAGCGCAAACCTTTATGTCTCAGTCCATAAGTAAACTTCCATACATCAGCTCTCTCAGGCAGATGACTCCTGAGTCCCAGGCCAGAGCAAAACTTTCCTCTCATCCAGGTTATTTAAACTACCTGATGATGGACACTGGAGAACCACAAAATCTGATCCGGAACCAACCGTGCCGAGGTGGCTGGTAAAACCTGGACCGGAGTCCACCTTAGTCCACTACAAATGAATACTTGCGAGGCAACACCGATCATCCATCACCTCACATTACATCACAATATACAGTATATATCTATATATATATATATATATCTATATATATATATATGTACACAGTATCTCACAACACCCCTCACATTTTTGTAAATATTTTATTATATCTTTTCATGTGATAACACTGAAGAAATGACACTTTGCTACAATGTAAAGTAGTGCATGTACAGCTTGTATAACAGTGTAAATTTTCTGTCCCCTCAAAATATCTCAACACACAGCCGTCCAAACCACTGGCAACAAAAGTGAGTACACACCTAAGTGAAAGTGTCTAAATTGGGCCCAAAGTGTCAATATTTTGTGTGGCCACCATTATTTTCCAGCACTGACTTAACCTTCGTGGGTATGGAGTTCACCAGAGCTTTACAGGTTGCCACTGGAGTCCTCTTCCACTCCTCCATGATGACATTGCACAGCTGGTGGATGTTAGAGACATTGCACTCCTCCACCTTCCATTTGTGCAGTAAAATAGCAGGCACTCTGGACTGAGGAGTCAAAATTGTAAATATCTGTCTGTATCAGGAGGCAATTTGTTTGCCAAAGGGCTGGAGAACAGTACAAGGTGGTGAAGGCTCCCTACAAGTTTGGAGCTGCATTTATGCAAATGGAGTTTAAGATTTTGTCAGGATCAATGGTGTCCTCAATGCTGAGAAATACAGGCAGATGCTTATCCATCATACCATCCCATCAGGGAGGTGTGTGATTGTCCCCACATTTATTCTGCAGCAGGACAACAGCCCCAAACATACAGCCAATGTCATTAAGAATTATCTTCATGGTGGTTATGGTTTGGCCCCCACAGTGCCCTGATCTCAACATCATCAAATCTGTCTGGTATTCCATGAAGAGACAGAAGGATTTGAGGCAACCTACACCCACAGAAGATCTGTGGTTAATCCTCCAAGATGTTTGGAACAACATAATTGCCGAGTTCCTTCAAAAACTATGTGCAAGAGTACCTAGAAAAATTGATGCTGTTTTGAAGGCAAAGGGTGGTCACACCAAATATTGATTTGATTTGGATTTCCTTTCTGTTCATTTAAATTTCATTTTGTTAATTAACCACTTAACGACCGTCCGCCGTCATTTGACAGTGGCAGTCTGGCTCGATTGCGTGAATCTCCGTCACCTGGCGGTGGCCGCAAGAGCGAGTGTTGTGGGCGCGAGCGTGCGTGCTCACTGTGTAGTGGGGGAGCCAATCAGCGGGGGGGGGCAGACTCTCCCACAGTGACAAAACGGGGATCCATGTATGTAAACACACGGATCTCCGTTCTGACAGGGGAGAGGAAAGTGATTGTATGCTCCCTGTACATGGGAGCAGTGATCACTCTCCTCCCCCAGTCAGATCAGCCCCCATACAGTTAGTAACACATCCCAGGGAACACACTTAACCCTTTGATCGACCCCTAGTGTTAACCTCTTCCCTGCCAGTGACATTTATACAGTAATCAGTGCATTTTCATAGCACTGATCGCTGTATAAATGCCAATAGTCCCAAAAAAGTGTCAAAAGTATCCGAAATGTCCACCACAATATCTCAGTCCCACTAAAAATTGCAAATCACCGATATTACTAATAAAAAAACGCCAGAAATGAATTCTCATCATTTGGAAATGCGGCAACTTTTGCGCAAACCAATCAATATACGCTTATTGCGATTTTTTTTAACATTTAAACAAGAATTTGAGAAAGAATATATATCGGTCTAAGCTGATGAAAAAATTAGTTTTTTAATATTTTTTTGGGGATATGTATTATAGCAAAAAGTAAGAAATATATATTTTTTTTTTTTTCAAAATTGTTGCTTTCTTTGTTTATAGCAGTGATCAGAAGTGACGTAGAGGTGATCAAATACCACCAAAAGAAAGCTCTATTTGTGGGAAAAAAAGGACGCCAATTTTGTTTGGGTACAACATCGCACGACCATGCAATTGTCAGTTAAAGCAGTGCAGTGCCGAATCCCAAAAAGTACTCTGGTCAGGAAGAGGGTAAATCCTTCCGGGGCTGCAGTGGTTAATAAAAATAAACTATTAAAACTTCTGTTTCTGAAAGCATTCTTAATTTAGAGCATTTTTGCCTAAACCATTTGCACAGTGGTGTGTGTGCGTATATATATATATATATATATATATATATATACCTGTCAAATTTTGCTTTATGAGTCATATACTTGAAGATGGCATCTGACTATATAGACAATAGAGTTTTATATTTGCATTTATAACATTCTTTAATGGCTTTTTGGTCTCTTGCTGTGGTACCTTGGAGCTATGTGGATGGCATTTGATAGACAAGACCTTATACAAATCCTGGAGGAAATGAGAAACAGCATTTCTGTCAGAGGCCATAAAATAGAGAAATTGATAAAGTCTTAACAAAAGACCAGGGATATTAAAGAGAGGTTCACTTCAGGATAGACCTGATGATAAATGGATTCTGAGAAACTACCTTAATGCTACCAGTATTTGAAGTGAGTTTATTGTTTGTTCACATTGATCTCTCAATTTGAGACCATGGCCTATAATTACTGTGAGTCATTTACACAACAGATGGGGTATATATCTTTTTCACAATTTAGCTTTTTTTATATTCAGCTTAAAGGTTTATTTTTTAACACAATTGTAATATGCAGCAAAGACTTTTTTTGATAGCTAGCCTCTCTTCATGTAAAGGTAAACCCTAACTACATAGTTACATGTACTGTATATCTACTGCAAACCACTAATATATATTAGCCATTGGTATCTAATATACAGTATATAGAAATACAAGTATGGGGATTTACAAATTAATTTAAAGGATAAATTTACCTTTTAAAAAAATAATAAATGCACATTTATTTTGCAGGTAGTATCACTGACCAGAAGAATCAGTGAGCTACCAGGAGTGCTCAATAGTGACATGGTAGTTCAATGAGAATTACAAGGCAATAGCCGCACAGAACTCTGTGAATGAATGATGCGGCTGTGTGGGTGGAGCCCCACATAGACACGCTCTTTTAAAAAAGTGACAACTGGTATGGGGAATTTCACCCCATACTGCTCTCAAACAGAGGCAGCAGATCGCCAAGCGGCGACAGGAGCGGGAACATGTTACATGTTCCACCCTAAAAATGGATTAAACATTTAACATGTTCCTGAAGGTGAACTTACCCTTTAAGTGTACTTACATGATGTACAGAGTCAGTTTGTTAGTAACTGATACATTACTAAATGGTGCCCTGATTCTATGAAGAATTATATTTATTATGTTGTCTACCTCTTACAGAGCACATACAATTATAACACAAGCTGAACCAAGCTAGTTCAGGTGCAGCATTATGTTGGATAAAATTAATTGCTAGGATTAATAACTGAGTGGGGGGGGGGGGGCTGCTGGGTAATACATTAACTCTATGTAATTAATAATATAAATCTTTAAACCAAAATATATTTTAGATGTTCGTTTATGATAATATGATGTATAGTTAATCTTACAGAACACCAGAAAATAATAGGACAACATATTCATATGTATGCCAATCACAGCATTCATTATGTTATCCCAGAAAGCCTTTATTTCCTTTCCTGTCTGTATGTGACTATCTGGACTTAAAGTATATCATGTGATGTGTATAGCTGGTGATGTGAACAAACTGATAATATATGAATTTATGTTTTTTGGCACAATTTAAAATGTACAGGGTGGGCCATTTATATGAATACACCTTAATAAAATGGGAATGGTTGGTGATATTAACTTCCTGTTTGTGGCACATTAGTATATGTGAGGGGGGAAATGTTTCAAGATGGGTGGTGACCATGGCGGCCATTTTGAAGTCGGCCATTTTGAATCCAACTTTTGTTTTTTCAATAGGAAGAGGGTCATGTGACACATCAAACTTATTGGGAATTTTACAAGGAAAACAATGGTGTGCTTGGTTTTAACGTAACTTTATTCTTTCATGAGTTATTTAAAAGTTTCTGACCACTTATAAAATGTGTTCAATGTGCTGCCCATTGTGTTGGATTGTCAATGCAACCCTCTTCTCCCACTCTTCACACACTGATAGCAACACCGCAGGAGAAAAGCTAGCACAGGCTTCCAGTATCCGTAGTTTCAGGTGCTGCACATCTCGTTTCTTCACAGCATATTTTTTTATGGTTTTTATGGTCAGTAAAAACCAATACCGGGTGAGCTGCTCCTTCCAGGAGGTACCGCCATTCCTCCAAAGCCGACTTGATGGCCAGCAACTCCCTATCACTGACATCATAGTTCCAGCAAGATGGTGCACCACCACATTATGGGTGTCAGGTCCGAGCATTCCTAGATGAACAGTTTCCTGGAAAGTGGATTGGTCATCGTGGGCCAGTTGAATGGCCCCCAAGGTCTCCCGATCTGACCCCCTTAGACTTTTATCTTTGGGGTCATCTGAAGGCAATTATCTATGCTGTGAAGATACGAGATGTGCAGCACCTGAAACTATGGATACTGGAAGCCTGTGCTAGTATTTATCCTGCGGTGTTGCTATCAGTGTGTGAAGAGTGGGAGAAGAGGGTTGCATTGACAATCCAAAACAATGGGCAGCACATTGAACACATTTTATAAGTGGTCAGAAACTTGTAAATAACTCATGAAAGAATAAAGTTATGTTAAAACCAAGCACACCATTGTTTTTCTTGTGATATTCCCAATAAGTTTGATGTGTCACATGACCCTCTTCCTATTGAAAAAACAAAAGTTGGATTCAAAATTGCCGACTTCAAAATGGCTACCATGGTCACCACCCATCTTGAAAAGTTTCCCTCCTCACATATACTAACGTGCTACAAACAGGAAGTTAATATCACCAACCATTCCCATTTTATTAAGGTGTATACATATAAATGGCCCACCCTGTAGTTTGGCCTTATGCTTTGTGCTTTTTTTAATTTTATTTTTTTTTATTTATTTTTTTAGAAAGGGCCTGCCTTAACTCCTGTAATTTATTTCTGCTATTTAATACCACACTGTTATTGCATCAGTAGGATGTTGCATGATAAATGTGAAGCTTTACTATCAATTATATATTAGTAGAGTAAACCTACCCAACCCCTTTAAAAGACAAACCTTATATAATAGGTATTTTACTTTATTTCCACACTGTACATACAAAAGATTGGAATTGGAAAGAAGCTTTAAATGCTTCACCTTGAAAGGATTGGACATAACTATTCAGATTCCTATTAAGATTACATTTTTGAAAGGCATATATTTGGCTCATCAATTTACAGTTCTTTCCAAGTATTGAAGATTGGCTGACCTTCCAAATGATGGGCAAATTGTAATTAAATTAGTTATGTGGTGCCTTATCAGCTGTTGCTTTCTCTTGTAATAGATTGTTTTTTTTTTTTATATTTTCTTTTTGTATTAACATTCTCTGTTACCAATTATGTAAATGTTTGCTTGCTGAGAGACTGCCAAAAAGAAAATTGTTTTTTTTTTGGTATAAGTTTATTAAATTTACATTATTTTGCTAGAATAGGAGATATTTGAATTTTAGCTACCTTTTTTAAGTACAGTTATACACAGAATTTAAAAAATCTCCCATTCCTGAATAAAAATGTATATATGAAAGTGTAAAACTGCAAATTTCCGAATCTTCTTCCTTTCTTTCTCCCCTGGTGATCCTGCCCTCCATTTTTTGAGGAGGAGGACAATCCTGCAGTTACTGCAGTGAGTGCATTGCACCATTGTCATCCTTAGCAGCAGCACAGAGTTGTTGCTATGTCTACAGAGGATAATCATACAGTACAAAGAAGTAGAAAACTTTTCCAAGAAAGGGTATTGCAGCATTTTAGCATGGAAGTAACATCATATAAAGAACTGGTATATTTGGATATCAGAATTAAGGTTGGATTTCAGTTATGCAAATATAACATACCAAAGAATCTTACAAAAGCATAACAGCATTTCTAAATGTGTCATGAAAAAAAGGAAAAATAAAAGAACTGAGAACCTTAAGAAAGTAAAAGAAGGTTAGCACCAAGGAATATGGAAACAGCTATCTGGGTTAATATAGTATATCTTTGCATGAATAATGATCTTCTAAGATTTTGTGTGGTGTGACTCCGAGGAGTATTGAGAATCATCCCATACCTTTCAGATTTTAGAAAAGCGTGTCAATGAATGATCAATTACTGCAGTCAAGTGTTCCATCCTACGTATGTCCACCAAGGTGGACAAAAATTGTGTAAAGGTAGGGGGGAAGCCATCATCTGGGGATAACCCATTTTTCTGCTAATAGAATAAAAGACATCAACCTCCTTGCAGCTTTAGAGATACCAGATAATTGAAGACCTAGTAAATAGTGTGAGGGGTTGAAGGGAATTGGGGCATTTAATAATTTTTGTAACATATCCTGGATCTGAGTCCAGAATGGCTGAATAGAAGGGCATTTCCAGAAGATGTTGAAATGAGTGCCTATGTCCTCGTTGCATCTCCAACATTGTCTAGATGTTTCTGGGTGGCGTGCGTGAAGAATGTCTGGAGTCCTATACCAAAAAAAATAGAATTTTAACCGCAGTTTCTTTCTGTACTTAGATGTGGATTCCCAAATTTTCCCCCAATCTGCTAAAGAGATGGGTTGTTGTATGAAAGATGACCATTTTCTCATGTACTTATGACTTTTGTCAATCAATGGAGTGGCTTCATGAAGAATTATATAAATGGATGAGATTAGCTGAGGTTCATATGGACCTTTAGCACACAATAGTTCAAAATCGGTAGGTCTATCTAAAGATGAGGGGGAAAGAGTAGAAAAAAAATGCTTGATTTGTAAGTGAGAATACAATAGTGTGTTAGGGATCTTATGTTTTGATTGTAAGTCTGAAAAGGACAAAAGTTTATATGTCACTGGATTTAGAAGTTGGCATAATTGAAAGATCTCGGCTTAAGTCCAGGGTAACATACGATCATAGGAGAGACTATCAGGGATATCTGGATTAACCCCTCCAGATCCGTGCTATTGCCGAAGTATGGCTCCAGCGTGGATCTGAAATGCCGGGACGACGTGCATGGACGTCGTCCCCTTTGCTCGCACCCCGCCCACGATCGCGGGCACGCTGCCCGGAATTTCTGTGATTGCTGTGTCCCTTGGACACAGCCAATCACAGATCGTGGTTAAATGGCCAATCACAGCGGCCATTTACCACATGATCTGCGGGTCCAATAAGAGATGATCTCAAATGTAAACATATGAGATCATCTCTCGTTGCCTGCCTTCTCTCCTCACACAGACACCGCTGTGTGAGGAGAGAGTGATCGATCTCTGCTGCCTGTGCTGCTGTGAGTTGCAAAAAACACTTTTCACTGTGCCCATCATAGTGCCAACTGTCAGTGCTATCTGCCAGTGCCATCTGCCAGTGCCATCTGCCAGTGCCACTAGTCAGTGCCACCAATCAGTGCCATGTAGCATTTGTGCCACGTGTCATAAAAAGTGCCACCTGACCTGTCATCAGTTTCACGTGTCAGTGCCATCAATCAGTGCCACGTATCAAAGTGCCACCTGACCTGAAATCAGTGCCACGTGTCAGTGCCACCAGTGCCCCCAGACCTGTCATCAGTGCCACATATCACTTCCACCTAACCTGTCACCAGTGCCACATATCATCAGCGCTACCTGATCTGTCATCAGTGTCACCTGACCTGTCATCAGTGCCACGTGTCAGTGCCACCTGACCTGTCATCAGTGCCACATGTCAGTGCCACCAGTGCCACCAGACCTGTCATCAATGCCACATATCAGTTCCACCTAACCTGTCACCAGTGCCACATATCATCAGCACTACCTGATCTGTCATCAGTGTCACCTGACCTGTCATCAGTGCCACGTGTCAGTGCCACCTGACATTTCATCAGTGCCACGTGTCAGTGCCACCAGTGCCACCAGACCTGTCATCAGCGCCACATATCAGTTCCATCTAACCTGTCACCAGTGCTACATATCAGTGCCACCTGACCTGTCATCAGTGTCACATGTCAGTGTCACCTGACCTGTCATCAGTGCCAAGTGTCAGTGCCACCAGTGCCACCGGACCTGTCATCAGTGCCACATATCAGTTCCACCTAACCTGTCACCAGTGCCACATATCATCAGCGCTACCTGATCTGTCATCAGTGTCACCTGACCTGTCATCAGTGCCACGTGTCAGTGCCACCTGACCTGTCATCAGTGCCATGTGTCAGTGCCACCAGTGCCACCGGACCTGTCATCAGTGCCACATATCAGTTACACCTAACCTGTCACCAGTGCCACATATCAGTGCCACCTGATCTGTCGTCAGTGTCACCTGACATCAGTGCCCATCACCTCATTAGTGCCATACGTGTCATCAGTGCCAATTAGTACTGCAACAATGGCAAAAAGATCTTTTTCTGCTGAGGAGGCCTACAATATTCTTGCGGCCGAGGAGAGCAACGGGGAGCTCTCTCCTACAAGTTCCTCTGAGTCTGAGCCTGAGTCTGATATGGCCTACGATCTTGTCTCAAGTAGCGAATTAGAGCTGGACTCAAATGAGGAATATTGTCCGCCCACCAGACGAAGGTGCGTTGATGAGAAGGCAATACCGTCCACCAGCACCGCTTTGCCATCCACCAGCACCACTGTGCTATCCGCCAGCACCCCAGTGCCATCCACCCGCACCCCAGTGTCATCCACCAGCACCCCAGTGTCATCCACCAGCACTGCTGTACCTCAGCCCCAAAGGGTTAGGTCTCATGCCGGCGTCCAAATTCACTCCAGCACCCCATATGGCTTCCTCCTAATTCAGGAGAAGCTAGGATTTCCCCTTTCACTGCCCAGCCAGGAGTCCAGGTGGACACAGAAAATTTTTCGCCCATTAATTTTTTTAATTTAGTTTTTATGGAGGACATGCTGCGTTCCATTGTGGCCCAGTGAAACCTATATGCACAGCAATTTATCCAGGCTAATCCAACCTCCTATTATTCCCGTCCCTATGAGTGGAGAGACGTAACGGTGGAAGAGTTCAAAACTTTTTTGGGCCTTGTGTTCTGCATGGGACTTAACAACAAAAATGAACTCCGCTCCTACTGGTCCACCCGCCCCATTTACCATGATCATGAGATTTCTACATTTTAACAACAATACCCAGTGCCTTCCCCGATATGCCCCAAATTATGACTGGTTTTATAAGATTCGCCCAGTTCTATATTATTTTTCAGAATTATTTCCACAATTATTTACCCCAGAACAGCATACATGCATTGATGAATCCCTGGTAAAATTTAGAGAAAGGCTGGGAATAAAACAATATATCCCCAGTAAAAGGGCCCTCTATGGAGTGAAGGTCTACAAATTGTGCGACCGAACCACGGAGTATGTTTACAGCTAATTGCCTAGACTATATAGGTGCAAGCGGTAAAATTGTTTGGCAACTAATTTACCCGCTCCTGGACAAAGGCTACCACCTGTATGTCGATAATTTTTATACTAGTTTACCCCTGTTCCAGAACCTCTACAGGAAGAGTACACCATCCTGTGGCACAGCCAGACAAAATCGGATGGGCTTTCCTCAAAGAGGCTTAGAAAAGGAGAGATGGCAAGTCTCTGGAGGGACAGAAGGGATGTGTATATGTTATCATCTATACACAACAATTCATTTGTGGAGATCCCCAGAAGAAATGACCCAATACAGAAGCCAAAATGCATCCACGATTACAATTCGTACATGGGAGGAGTCGATCTAAATGATCAAATGTTGGAACCCTATTTATTTACCAGAAGAACATACTACTGGTATAAAAAAGTTGCCCTCTATTTTTTCTATTTGGCTATATACAATACCTATGTCATATATTGAAATTTCCTGTAAACCCCAAACCATTCCTTGGATACCAGGAGGATATCGTCACCACACTTTTATACCCCAATGGCTCACCAGAAAATATTAGATCCGATGTGTGTAGCAGACTCTCCAAGCACCATTTCCCTGATAAAATAACTCCCAGACCAACAAGCCAAAAACGCCAGAAAAGATGCCAGGTGTGCTCTAGTAGAGGCGTTAGAAGAGACACCACTTATCATTGTGCCCAGTGCCCTTCCCAACCAGGTCTATGCATAGGTGACTGCTTCCGGCGTTATCACACCCTAGTCAATTATTAATGATTCCTCAGTTACTTTTTCTAGTTTGCCCCCCTTATGCCACTGCCTGCTCTGGAACTGACCCTGGCTTGTTATTCGACCATGCTTCTGCCTACCGATTTTGTACAGACTTCTGCCTGATCTGGAACTGACCCTGGACTGTTATTCAACCACGCTTTTGCCTACCGATTTTGTACATACTTCTGCCTGATCTGGAACTGACCATGGACTGTTTTACCATGTTTTTTGCCTGCCTCTTGGACTGATCTTGTACCCTGCAACTGGAGTAGTGGGATTCACAACACAGGGGTCTCACATATGTGAGGGGCTCTGGAATGTTTTTTCTGCAAGAAGAAAACATTGTTTTTGTTTTCTCTCTCCCAGATTAGGGTCTGGAGGCTCGGAGGCTTCAAAGAGATTGGGTGGGAGAAGCCTCTACCCCTGTCCCCATTCTGTCCTGACCAAGGCCCTGCTTCTGCCTGCAGAACTTATTGCCATCATTCCTCTGCCTACCGGATGAACTGACCACACCTCTACTGTTACCTGGACTATGGACCATGTTTCTGCCTGCTACTAGGACCAATATTATGGCAATGTTGACAAAATCTCTGTCTGCACTGACCTTGGACTGTATATGGACAGTATCCTTGCCTGTACTGACTATGAACAGTATTCATGCCTGTTGCCTGGGCAACTACGTTCGCTGTGCTACTACCAGGACCAATATTTTGGCACTGTTGACAACATCTCTGCCTGCACTGACCGTGGACTGTACATGGACAGTATCCCTGCCTGTACTATGGACAGTATTCCTGCCTGTTGCCTGGACAATTGCATTCACTGTCGATTGCCTGGACAATTGTGTTCGCTGTAGCTGACCAAGTCCCTGCCTGCTGCCTAGACCAGTGCTATCCTCCTGTGGACAGCTACAATACTAAAACCACAGGTAATCTTTTGTTTACCCTTTACTCAGCATAATGTATTTTGGGTGTAATTCTTGGTATTTGTAATGCTATGTAGCCAGGCTGTGTAAAAGTCTCACACATGTGGTATTGCCATACTCAGGAGGACTAGCAGAATGTGTTTTGGGGTGTCATTTTTGCTATGTACATACTATCTGTTGGAAATATCTTACAAAAGGACAACTTTGTGTAAAAAAATGTGTTTT
>BLSH010319753.1:171772-189323 GCA_018402905.1 Glandirana rugosa | reverse complement strand
ACATTACGGTAGACACATACTAAAAATTGACGTAAAGGGTCACCCTTCACGTGAACCTTAAAAAACCCCACCGATTCTCCCGACGAGGGGTTCGAAACTCTCCCTTAAGAAATGGATTTAGAGAGAGGGTAAAAACGTAACTCCCTCAAAAAACCTAGCACCAAAACAAAACATATCACAACATGTGATCACTTTAAGGGAATGCAAGCCCCAACTTACATGAAAAATTGGTGAACGAATGACCCGTGAATTTGGGGGGAGGACGGGTCTGGTTAAAAGTCGAAAGTCACGTGAGTGTGAAACTTACTGTTAATGAGGTACAGTGTTGCATGACTGAGTAATTGTCATTCAAAGTGTGAGTGCACTGAAAGCTGAAAATTGGTCTGGGCAGGAGGGGGGTTTAAGTGCCCAGTAAGCAAGTGGTTAAAAAGTACATTCAACCCCGAACGTAAGGGAATTTCACTAGTGTACAACACTATACAAAACAAAACCACGATCCAAAAAACTCCCTCAATGCAAAAATGGGAGAGAGATTTAGGTAAAGAATTCCCTCTCAAAGCTTGGGGAGCAGCCCTCTTAGCCACCCCAAAAAATTCCAAGTGCACTTCCCACTGGGAAATGCAGTTAAAAATCATACACAGATGGCATTACACCCCATACAGACTGTCCCTAATCTCATCCTCCCACTCCCCAAATTGCTGGCGGGAATGCGGTAGAGTGGGTACACTTATACACATTCTATGGGAGTGCACCAGCCTCTCAAGTTTCTGGAGAAACACGTTTCGCCTTATCTCCTCGATAACGGGGATTATCACCCATCCAGATCCAGGACTAGCGCTCCTAAACCTAGGCATAGAATCCTTCCCATGTTCCTACAGACCTGTGGTCACTCACATTCTCCTTGCTGCCCGAAATACCATACTCAGAAAATGGCGTTCCCTTGAATCACCAAACCTTTCAGAAGTTATCACACAAGTGAATACAAATTACTCATTTGAAAAACTGTCGGCTATTAACTCTCTTACAAGGGTAAAATTTGACCGAAACTGGTCCTCCTGGACCCCAACCAATATAACTGTTGATATGTAAATGGATTGATATCTAGATGAGGTCCCCCCCTAATCACACTCATACTCTTCGCTACTCTAGACTACAAAACCTCCCCCTTTTTTCTTATTTGGTCCTTCAATTCCGAGGTGCCCCCCACCTGGCATGGTACCCCGTCCCGGGTGGAGGACACCAACCTACTCCTCTCCCTTCCCCCTCCTCCCCCCCCCCATTATACGGTTATGGTATTATGTTTCAGTCACCCTAACAGTCTATGCTTATATTGACTGGCCTACAAAGCTTGCATAGTCTCGCATAATTCAAGCGGAGGGGGCCCCGTCCCCTGTCCCGGGCACAGTTTGATCCCATATGGGGTGCTGGGAGAGGGGAGGGAGGTCTCTTCTCCCCCTACAGCCTCCGCAATATTATAGCATACGGAATCATTACAATGTACTGTTATACCTCATCAACAACAAGTATTTGAGTATGCTGGACTTGTATGGCGAATGTATCTCAACAATGAATGTCTATTGTTATGGAACTGATCATCCCTTCCCTTCATTGTAATTCCCAATACTTAATAAAAATCATTGTACAAAAAAAAAAAAAGTACATTCAAAAGCAGGGGGCAGGGAGAAGAAAGGGAGAATCACTCTGAACATCTTTTCCATATAGACAGAAAGATAGAGATCTTAGTTAGGGTCGAAATTAGTGGAGAAGTCATGAACAGCAGGATGTCGACCGCAAACAGTGCACACTTATTTGTTTCGGGACGCATCGAACACCATGTATGTCCGGATGTTGCCGGATGGCTATTGCAAGAGTCTCAATGGCTATTGCAAATAGTAGAGGTGATAGGAAGCACCCTTGTCTCATGCCCCTCTCAATTGGGAAGGGGTTAGAGAGATGGCCTTGAAGTCTGATTTGTGCATTTGGGTTAGAGTAAAGGGCTTCAAGAATATTAAGAAATTTGGGGCCAAACTTCCATTTATTAAGAATAAAGGTTAAGTAAGGCCAAGATAAAGTGTCAAAGGCCTTTTGAAATTCAATTGACAATAGGAATCCTTCCTGGGGGGGGGGGGGTCCACCATCCCAACCTGATGTCATCAGAGAGATACTGTATATTGCTCTCCTTATCTGGGCCGTTCACTGGCCGCCCGGTATAAACCCGACTTGGTCCCTGGGAATGTATGTGCCTATGAAGGATGCCAGTCAGTTAGAAAGGATTTTTACCATGATTTTCAAATCCTTGTTAATCAACGAGATCGGACGGTATTTTACGACCACACTTGGGTCCTTGTCTGACTTTGGTATAACAGAAATTAAAGCTTGGTTCCCTGCCGAGTCTAGAGTTTTTCCATCCCTTAAGGAATTGAAGAACCAGGCCAGATAAGGAGAGAGGACATCCTGGAATGTTTTATAGTATGAGGTTGAAAAGTCGTCGGGGCCCGGGGCGGAGCCATTGCAAAATTTCTTTACAACCCATAGGATTTCTGTTTCTGTTATAGGAGACTCTATAATTCACCAGTGGGAGTCCTAAAGGGTAGGGAGTGGTAATTTAATAAAAGTTTTGAAAAATGCTGTAAAAAAGTCCTGGAAAGTCCTAGGTTCGGGTCCGGGTCCCGGACACCCAAAAGTTCGGTATGGACCCGAACTTTACAGTTCGGGTTTGCTCAACTCTACTTGCAAGGCCATGCTGTTTTCAAATTGTGACAGTGGGTGTAGGGAGAACACACCCTGCCCAATGTCACAAAGCGGTGAATGCTGGTGGCGGTAGGTTACACTCTCCTTGGTACTATAGATTATATCTACATGAGCTATATTACACTAGAATTTTTTACAAATTTTTACTCATTATTTATAGATACTTTTGACAATACCCATACTACCATTCAGTACCTATGGAGAATTCCCATTTGGGGATAATTTTTTTCTTGTGTGTCCATCACTTGCACCGGTCTTGCCACTTCAGCTCCCAGGACAGACCAACTCAGTGGGCCATGTTTCTCCATACGTATGCGTGTTATCCCAACATTATGTAAGTCATTGGGATTGGATTGTACTCTCCCCTTTATCTTTCTTTTTCCTGCGTCAGTTTCATACTAGATTTATTGGTGGTTATGTCCCTTTTCAGACATGTTAAGACATCTGCTCCTGAAGAGTGATCTTAATCAGAAAATGCGTCAAGCTTTTATGGATGCAGCTACTGTATGTTTTACAATTTTGTCAACACCAGTTCGGCTACATTAAGTATTTATTTACAAGATGGCCAATGGGATTATGATGTATAATGTCCATGCGTGTTTGTACATACAGTATCTCACAAAAGTGAGTTCGCCCCTCACATTTTTGTAAATATTTTATTATACCTTTTCATGTGACAACACTGAAGAAATGGCACTTTGCTACAATGTAAAGTAGCGAGTGTACAGCTTGTATAACAGTTTAAATTCGCTGTCCCCTCAAAATAACTCAACACACAGCCATTAATGTCTAAACTGTTGGCAACAAGTACACCCCTAAGTAAAAATGTCCAAATTGGGCCCAAAGTGTCAATATTTTATGTGGCCACCATTATTTTCAAGCACTGCCTTAACCCTCTTGGGCATGGAGATCACCAGGGCTTCACAGGTTGCCCCTGGAGTCCTCTTCCACTCCTCCATGATGAGTACATGTTGGCATTCATGGTTCCCTCACTGTACTGTAGCTCCCCAGTGTTGGCAGCACTCATGCAGCCCCAGACCATGACACTCCCACCACCATGCTTGACTGTAGGCAAGACACACTTGTCTTTGCGCTGCTCACCTGGTTACCACCACACACGCTTGGCACCATCTAAACCAAATAAGTTTATCTTGGTCTCATCAGACCACAGAACATGGTTCCAGTAATCCATGTTTTTAGTCTGCTTGTCTTCAGCAAATTGTTTGCGGGATTTCTTGTGCATCATCTTTAGAAGAGGCTTCCTGTTGGAAGGACAGCCATGCAGACCTATGTGATGCAGTGTGCGGTGTATAGTCTGAGCACTGACAGGCTGACCCCCCACCCCTTCAGCCTCTGCAGCAATGCTGGCAGCACCCATACAGCTATTTCCCAAAGACACCTCTGGATATGACACTGAGCACATGCACTCAACTTCTTTGGTCGACCATGGCGAGGCCTGTTCTGAGTGAAACCTGTCCTGTTAAACCGCAGTATGTCTTGGCCATCATGCTACAGCTCAATTTCAGGGTCTTGGTAATCTTCTTATAGCCTAGGCTATATTTATGTAGAGCAACAATTCTTTTTTCAGATCCTCAGAGAGTTCTTTGCCATGAGGTGCCATGTTGAACTTCCAGTGAGCAGTATGAGAGAGTGAGAGTGATAACACCAAATTTAACACACCTGCTCCCCATTAACACCTGAGACATTGTAACACTAATGAGTCACATGATACTGGGGAGGGAAAATGGATAATTGGGCCCAATTTGGACATTTTCATAGGGGTGTACTCACTTTTGTTGCCAGCGATTTAGACATTAATGGCTGTGGGTTGAGTTATTTTGAGAGGACAGCAAATTTATACTGTTATACAAGCTGTACACTCACTATTTTACATTGTAGCAAAGTGTCATTTCTTCAGTGTTGTCACATGAAAAGATATAATAAAATATTTACAAAAATGTGCGGGGTGTACTCACTTTTGTGAGATACTGTATATGGAATGTATGTTTTTACATATATGAGATTGCCTTTTTCAGAAATATTTATCCCATTAAGCTACTGTTCGGGACAATAAAATGGTTATACTTAATTTACATTGTCTGTCATTTGCCTCATATACAGTCCCAGAACCCCTTCTCCAGTTCTTTGTGATTAGGAATGGAGGCATGTGCTACATACATGCTTTATCTAAAGTACCACCAAACCCTTTTTTTTGAGGGCACAATCACCTATAGTTTTTAGATCTGTTGTGGCTGATACTCTCAATGTTCAATTGATGTGTGATGTATGTGATTGAGGTGTCATACAAAAACTAACTAAAAAAGCATTTTTTTTTCCTAGGTATAATTAATACGATTAGGGTACCGCTGCTGCTATATTAAGGCCAAAAAATAATGAAAAAGTTAAAAAAATATATAAAGCACATGCAAATTATGTGAGAATCCTATTGCTAACACCTCATATAGCTTAAAGTCTCCACTCCCAGTAGACAACAGTTGTGTGGAAATGTGTCAGATCGGAGAGCACATATAACACCATCTGGACTAGCTGGAAGGGTGATACTGCCGCTAGTGATTCTGTTCATGCTCAAATTTTTAACCTCTGTGTGAGTGTTACCTTTATCCTTTTTAATAAAGATTTTTGGCTTATTCACACTATGAGGTTTCTCCCTTCTTTATGTACAGTATGTTATCTGGATATGTGGAGTTCATCCCTGCAAACATATGGAGACACGCTATCTGAAAATTCCACACCTGTGATTATTCCTTCACAAGCTGCTATGATCTCTGTAATAGGGATCCATCATGTCTAGTAAGAGACTGATATTTATCTTTGTGGATGGAGAATCTTTTTATTGTTTGAACACTGGTGGACACAGAGTGGATTATTGGATATTGGATATTGGATCGCTTCTCGGCCTTTTGGCTAAGACCAAGTGTCGGATCCAAAAGGTTTCGGAAGGTACCAGTCCCACTCGGCCTGGGGGTGTTTCTTGCGGGTGCACCCCCTGCTGCTATTGGGTGGGACGCTACCGTATGTTAACGAGTTTCGATCAACTTTCCCTACCATCCTTCGAGTTGGCTGTGGGATTGGCGGGCGTAGGATATTGCGGGTGCCCCTGATGCACCTAATACTTTGAGGCTGGTGGTAGCCGAGCCTAAGGGAAGCAACATTGGACTGTACTTCATTTAATAGGATTTGATTGAAGACTTTCTGGGCATGGCGAGAGAGAGCATTTTCTGCATGCAGTGTTTCCCTAGCACTGGATTGTATGATGTTACATTCTGGAAAAAGGAAGATCTGCAGACATGTTTGCTGTGAAAGGGCGAGAAGGAAGGAGATTCTGGGAGGGGATCACCTTCCTGTCTAGTGAGACAAAAACTTGGGTACCTCTCACAGTGCACATGTTCAACCCCTTTGTGCATCATGAGGAAATTCGGGCCTTCCTATTGAGGTATTGCGAGTCTGTCTCGGCTGGCACCAAATTGAAAAATGTCCTGGGCACCTTTAATGGGCGCCGGAAGTTCTGGGTGGTGTTTAAGGTGGTTACAGTAGGTATCGGTAGCATACGGCATCCCCCTCAGTCCTTTTTGATTGGGAGTAACCTGGGTTACCTGGTTTATCCCGGGCAACCGACCTTCTGCAGACTGTGTTTTTCTTTTCTTTTTGTGAAAGTGGGCAGGTATGCCATAACTGCTTTAAGGCAGGTTATGGGTCCAGTGAGTGTCCAGCGGGGAAGAGCGGCTATATCTGTGGGAGTGGTACACACCTAGCTAAACAGTGTCCTAAGGTGTCAGAAGCTTCTACTGAAGTTGCCGCAAGGGAGGAAGAAGCTGGTTAGAGCACAGGCAAGAGGACACTGTCTTATGCTGATGTCGCTAGAGGGGCTGCCACTTCAAATGCTGGAACCTCCAATGAATGGACCGGAAGGCTACCTGAGGATGGGGTAGTGCGAGATGATTCTTGCCTACCTACGGAGGGTGAGTCAGGTCCCTCCCCTGTTGAAGCCAGTGTGGTTGAGGGGGCCCCTGCTCTCGAGGAGGAGGGTGTCCCTGGACATCTTATGGCTGAGGGGGATGAGGTGGAGGATGTGACAGAGAGTGAGGGCAAGGAAATGGAAATAGGGCAGCTCTCTCTGAAGCGGAAAATGTTGGGCCGGGGTCACCCTCCCAGGATATAGGCGCTTTTTCGGACTCCGTGGCATCGTTGGAGTCAGAGTTGGTGATTGAATCTGACTCCTCGCAGGCCACCTCCTACATAAGCACTGGTAATGTTGCATGTCTGCAGGAGGTGATAGGATGCAGCAAGCCCAGTCCGAAGTAGAAGGTGAAGAGGACAGAGGGGAATTCACCCGTGATGGCTGGCATTAGCTCAGAGGAGGGGCCCAGGACAAGAGGAAAGGCCAGGGGGAAATTTGCTAAGAGGGATAAATGACAGGAATGTGATCCCCACTCTGTTTTTTTCCCTTTAGATGTAGTTAAGAGTCTCCTCTCTTTACATCAGAAGTATAGGAGCTGTGAATAGGAGGGTAGCAGTTTTTAAATCTTGTCCAAATATACTTCTGATGTTTTTTGTTTGCAGGAATGTAACTTAAAGGAGGAGCCACATACTGCAAGATGGACCCACGGGGAGTCGATATGGCCGTTGGATCGGAATAAGAGCAGCGGTGTGGGGATTCTGTTTAAAAATAAAAGGATTAAAATTTTAAGGAAGGTGGAGGTGGAAATTGGGAGATGTCTTTTGGTGTTTTTTGAGTATGGGGGTTGTGTGTTTAAACTTTTTTGTGTGTAAGAACCTACGGATAAAAAGGGTATGGTGGAGCTGTTTTAAAAAATGAAATTGTTTTTAGGTGGTCGGGAACCAACTTTTGTTATGGGTGATTTTAATTGTATTATACGGGCAGGTGATAGGGGTGGGGTTAGTGGTGGTGGTGGGGTAGATAAGTCTGGGAAGGAGTTGAGGCATATGTTATGGGTCTTTAGTTTAAGGGATTTTGGGGAGGATGGTGGTTACACATACTTCAGGGATGATGGTCGCATTCAGTCCAGAATTGATTTTTGTCTAAAAATTTAGATCTGGGTTCTTTTTCAATTCAGCGGGAGACTTTCACGGACCATGGCTGGATTGACTGTATTGTGAGTATGAAGTCAGAGGTAACGTATGGAAAAGAGGTATGGAAGCTGAATCTGGAGCTGTTGGAGAATGAAGGGGTGATAAATGAGTATGTTGTTTTATTTGAAAAACTGAAGAGAAGAAGGAATGATTTTAAGAATGTGGTTGAATGGTGGGAGTGGGTGAAGGTAAGAACAAATGTGTTCTTTATTAAAAAAGGGTGTGAGCTTGCGAGGAAGGAGCGTGAGATGTATGAATGGTGGCAAAAGAGGTTGAGGTACTTGGAGGAACTGAGAGGATGGGGTGAGAATGTTGGGAATGAGTTGGTGGAAACAAGAGAGAAGTTAAGGGTGTTTTTGGAACAAAAAGGAAGAGAGATTGTGTCGCAAGCAAGAATGGTGGTGAAAGAGAAGGATGAGAAATGTACGAGTTTTTTCTTTAAGAAAGTGTATGGTGGGAAGGTGGAAATGTCTGGGGTGTTGGATAAGGAGCAGAGTGAGGGGAGTGGGAATAAAAAGATGTGTGAGGAAGTTTGGAAGTTTTTTTCTGACTTATTTACTGAAAGGAAGAGGGATGAGAAGTTTGAAAGTGAGGTTTTGGAACAGGTGGAGGATTGCTTGGATAGGGAGGATAAGGAGATGTTGAATGAGTACGTAAAAAAGGAGGAGGTGGATGAGTGTGTGAAAGGTATGAAGAAAAGAAAGACACCTGGGAGTGATGGATTACCAATTGAGTTTTATTGTGTATTTTGGGATATGATTGGGGAGAGTGTATATGAGGTGGTTAAGAAAGTGTTAGAGGATGGAAGATTGTCTGGTTCAATGTTGGAAAGTGTGATTGTTTTGTTATATAAAAAAGGGGACAAGAGGGACTTAAGAAATTGGAGGCCGATATTGTTATTGAATACAGACTATACGATTATGGCAAAAGTATTGGCGAATAGGTTGAGTGCGGTGTCAGAGAAGTTAGTTGGGGAGGAACAGGTGTGTGCGGTGCCAGGTAGGTCAATTGTAGAGAGCTTGGAGGGTTTGGGGGATGTGTTGTGGTTGTGTAAAGAAAGGAGGCAGGAGGTGGCTGTGTTGGCTGTGGATTTTGAGAAAGCATATGACAGGGTATCGCATGAGTTTATGTTTAAAGTGTTAGAAAGAATGGGATATTGTGAAAAAAAAAAAAAAGAAAGAATGGGGATATCTGGAAGAGTGATTGGGTTGATAAAGTGTCTGTACAAGGGTATGGTGAGTAAGGCTTTGGTGAATGGATGGTTAACGAAAGAAATAAGTATTGGTTCAGGGGTAAGGCAAGGATGTCCCTTGTCCCCCATACTTTTTGTGTGTGTGATTGAACCATTGTTAAAGATGTTAGTTAAGGACAAATGTGTAAGAGGTATAGAGGTGCCTGGGAGTGGTGGGAGGAATTTTAAAGTAATTGGATATATGGATGATGTGACGGTGGTGTGTAGTAGCATGGCAGGTTTGAGGAGAGTGAAATTGTTGATAGAGGTTTTCTGTGTGGCAAGTGGGTTTAGTGTAAATATGGGGAAAAGTGAGTGTAAGCTTTTTGGGGAGTGGAGAGAAGCTGAACAATGTGACTAGAAGTTAAGTAAGGGTGGTGTGAAGATTTTGGGGGTTAAATTTGATGGGGATCTGTATGGAAGAGAGAGTTGGCAAGATATACTGGCAAGGGCAAAGAAAAAAGTAGATTTCTGGTCTCTAAGGGCTTTGACGTTAGAGGGGAAAGCATTAATTATTAGAACGGTGGTGTTGCCAATTTTATTGTTTTTATACTATGTGTTTCCTGCACCAGATAGAATCTTGAAGCAAATTTTAAGGGTGTATTTTGTTTTCTTTCGGGCCTCGAAAATGGAGAAATTGCAGAGAGAGAAGGTGATGAAAAGTGTGGTGAATGGTGGAAAAGGATTGGTGAACATTGAGAGATTTCTGGTGATAAAGTATGTGAGTATGTGTGTGAAGTTGAGTGGAAAAGAAAGTGTGGCAGGATGTATGGTAAGTAGAGTTGAGCGGACACCTGGATGTTCGGGACCCCAAACCCCATTGAAGTCAATGGTGACCCGAACTTTTGGGCACAAAAATGGCTGTAAAAAAAGTCCTGGAAAGGGCTAGAGGGCTGCAAAAGGAAGAAAAATGGGGGTAAGAGTAGAACAAGTGCCCTGCAAACAAATGTGGATAGGGAAATAACTTAAAATCACATAAAAAAATAAAAATGGGAGGAGGTGGATGTGGAGTAGGAGCCTAGAGGTTGACTAGGCCGTGACCCTGTCAGTGTAGGTGGAAGTGGTGGTGGAGGAGGAGGAGGAGGAGGTAGCCAATACTGTTTTTTGTTTGTTTGTTTTTGTTTTCTAATTGAGGTAGCCCCCAAAATATTGAGACATATTAAAAAAAGAAACAAGTATACCAATGGCTGTATGAGGCCGGTCTAAATGTCTATTCTGCATAAGATATAGACAATTCTTGTGGGATCCCTGCCTGGTTCATTTTAATAAACGTTAGCTTTTCCACGTTGGCTGTGCAAAGGCGGCTGCGCTTGTCTGTGATAACGCCCCCTGCCATGCTAAACACACGTTCAGACAATACACCGGCTGCAGGGCAGGCCAGCACCTCCAAGGCATAAAGGGCAAGCTCAGGCCATGTGGCCAATTTGGAGACCCAGAAGTTGAATGGGCAGAAATGCTGCCTCCTGCTAAAACTTTGCCTATCAGCTGGTGGTGCTGTTTGTTGTGGCGTGCTGCTAACAAAGCTTTTCCACATTTCGGCCATGCTAACCCTGCCTTCTGAGGTGCTGGCGGTGCCACAGCTGCGTTGGTGACTTCTTCCTCCTCCTCCGCCTTCACCTTGTGCTTCCACTGAGCCCCCGGTGTCATTTGGGAATGCCCTCAGCAGCACGTCTACCAGCATGCATTTGTATTTGCGCATCTTCCGATCATGCTCCAGTGAGGGAATTAAGGACGGCACATTGTCCTTGTAACGGGGATTAAGCAGGGTGGCCACCCAGTAATCAGCATAAGTTAAAATGTGGGCAACTCGGCTGTCGTTGAGCAGGCACTGCAGCATGTAGTCAGCCATGTGTGCCAGGCTGCACAGAGGCAAAGACAAGCTGTCCTCTGTGCCAGGTGTATCATCTGTGTCATTGGCACTGGCCATGTTGGTGGAGTACTCGAAACACCGCAATATGGTACCCAGGTCTCGCATGGAGGCACGCTCGTTGGTGGTGAAGTGGTGCTGTTCCGCAGAGCGACTGACCCGTGTGTGCTGCAGCTGAAACTCCACTATTGTCTGCTGCTGCTCGCACAGTCTCTCCAGCATGTGCATGGTGGAGTTCCACCTTGTGGACACGTCGCATAGGAGGCAGTGAGCGGGAAGTCTGAAGTTCCGCTGCAGCGCAGACAGGCGAGCAGCAGCAGGGTGAGAACGCCGAAAGCACGAACAGACGGTCCGCACTTTCTGCAGCAGCTCTGACATATCCGGGTAGTTTTTTAGAAATTTCTGCACCACCAAATTCAGCACATGCGCCAGGCAAGGGATGTGTGTCAAACCAGCTAGGCCCAGAGCTGCTACAAGATTTCACCCATTATCGCACACCACCAGGCCAGGCTTGAGGCTCAGTGGCAACAACCACTCATCGGTCTGTTGTTCAATGCCCGTCCACAGCTGCTGCGTGGTGTGGGGTTTATCCCTCAAATATATCAGTTTTAAAACAGCTTGCTGTTGTTTCCCCCTGGATGTGCTGAAGTTGGCGGTGAAGGTGTTACGCTGAGTGGATGAGGAGGTGGTAGAGGAGGAGGAGGAAGCTCAGTAGGAGGAGGAGGCAACAGGAGGCAAAGAGAAATGCCCTGCAATCCTCGGTGTCAGAAGGACATGCGCCAAACGGCTAGCTGCTCAGGCCCACCCGCCACTACATTTGCCCAGTGTGCAGTAAGCGAGATATAGCGTCCCTGCCCGTGCTTACTGATCCACGTATCAGTGGTTATGTGGACCTTGCCACAGATGGCATTGCACATGGCACACTTGATCTTGTCCCCGACTTGTTTGTGCAGGGAAGGGATGGCTCGCTTGGAAAAGTAGTGGCTGCTGGAAACCACGTACTGTTGGACAGACAACGCCATCAGGTTTTTAAAACTGTCCGTGTCCACCAGACGGAATGACAGCATTTCAAAGGCCAGGAATTTTGAAATGCTGGCATTCAGGGCCAGGGATCGTGGGTGGGTAGGGGGGTATTTCCTCTTTCTCTCCAGTGTTTGGGAGATGGAGAGCTGTAAGCTTCCATGGGACCATGTGGAAATGCTTGGGGATGGTGGTGGACATGGTGGCGTTGCTGTCACATCTTCTGTTTGCAGGTTGGCAGGTGACACTCTCACTGTAGAGGTGGAGGAAGAGGCTGAGGCAGCAGCAGAAGAGGAAGCAGGAGGAGGCCGAGACCTTTCTTGGATTTTGAGTCACTTATTCCACTGCCGCTCAGGCTTTGAATTTAGATGCCTGATCATGCAGGTTGTGCTCAGGTTTAGAACATTTATGTCTCGCTTCAGGCTCTCATTGCAAAGCGTTCAAACCCCTCGTGTCTTGTCATCAGCACATTGTCTGAAGAACTGCAATGCTGGGGAACGCCTTTGAGCTGCCTTTGGTGTGCTAGGTCCCTGGGTGCGGTGGGTAGTAGCAGGCATACTGTCTAGGGGACACTCACTCAGCTTTTGCAACCTGCTTCCTCTTTTGCTGTGCTGGTACCTCTGTGCAACCACCACCTCTTCCTCCAAACTGCACACTCGCATTACCTTCATTCCATGTGGGGTCTAGGACCTCATCATCCTACTCCACATCATCTTCCAACAACCCTTCACCACTGCCCTCCCTGTCAGTCTGCACACTGTGGAAAGCCGCAGCAGTTGGCAACTGTGTTTCGTCATCATCAGAGACGTGCTGCGCTGGTGTTTCTATGTCCTCATCCTGCAATAGAAGTGGTTGGGCATCAGTGCACTCAATGTCTTCCACTTCTGGGGCGAGGCTATGTGGATGGCCCATGGAAAGCACACCAGGAGAGACATCAAAAAGCATAAGAGACTGTTGCATGACTTGGGGTTCAGACTGCTTGGCTGATTCACAAGGGGCTGAGATGAAAGACAGATGGCCATGGGGTTCAGGTGCCAACTCTGAGCTTTCATCAAGGGACCGGGTGGGAGACAATGTGAAGGAACTGGAGGCATTGTCAGTCACCCAATCTACTAGCGCCTATACTTGTTCTGGCCTCACCATTCATTGAGCGGCATTCAGGACTACCATATAACATTCAAGGTGCTGTCGGCTACTCGCACCTGAAGAAGGGGTTTCACTTGTGCATGTAGCTGGCACAAATCGACCACGTCCTCTCCTTGCAACAGGAACTACACCAACACCACCAACACCAGCAGCACCACGACCATGACCACGCCCCTTATTTGACACTCTCCTCATTCTGGCCACAAATGTACTATGTAGCACTATTTATTAATACAAAAAAAAGAAGAATAAATGCTTCTTTTTTTTGGGAAAACAGCAACGTAGATGCACTTTTTATTTTTGTACAAGAAATGCACCGCTCACACTAGCAGTCGGAACCTCTCCCTAAACCAGTATGATATGATTTTAGAACAATAATCTATCCCTCACAGGAGGAACCTCTCCCTGTAGCACTATGATGAGATGATTTTAAAACAATAATCTGTCCCTCACAGGAGCAACAGGAACCTCTCCCTCTAGCAGTATCATATGATTTTAGAACAATAATCTGTCCTTCACAGCACCAGCAGGAACCTCTCCCTATAGCTGTAGAAGATGATTTTAGAACAATAATCTGTTCCTCACAGGAGTAGGAGGAACCTCTCCCTATAGCAGTAGGAGAAGATTTTAGAACAATAATCTGTCCCTCACAGCAGCAGCAGGAACTTTTCCCTATAGCACTAGGAGATGATTTTAGAACGATAATCTGTCCCTCACAGCACCATCAGGAATCTCTCCCTATAGCTGTAGGAGATGATTTTAGAACAATAATTTGTCACTTACAGCAGCAGCAAGAACCTCTCCCTATAGCACTAGGAGATGATTTTAGAACAATAATCTGTCCCTCACAGCACCAGCAGGAACCTCTACCTATAGCACTAGGATATGATTTTAGAACAATAATCTGTCCCTCACAGCACCAGCAGGAACCTCTCCCTATAGCACTAGGAGATGATTTTAGAACAATAATCTGTCCCTCACAGCAGCAGCAGGAACCTCTCCCTATAGCACTAGGAGATGATTTTAGAACAATAATCTGTCCCTCACAGCACCAGCAGGAACCTCTCCCTATAGCAGTAGGAGATGATTTTAGAACAATAATCTGTCCCTCACAGCACCAGCAGGAACCTCGCCCTATGGCAGTAGGAGATGATTTTAGAACAATAATCTGTCCCTCACAGCAGCAGCAGGAACCTCTCCCTATAGCACTAGGAGATGATTTTAGAACAATAATCTGTCCCTCACAGCACCAGCAGGAACATCTCCCTATAGCAGTAGGAGATGATTTAGGAACAATAATCTGTCCCTCACAGCACCAGCAGGAACTTCTCCCTATAGCAGTAGTAGATGATTTCAGAACAATAATCTGTCCCTCACAGCAGCAGCAGGAACCTCTCCCTATAGCACTAGGAGATGATTTTAGAACAATAATCTGTCCCTCACAGCACCAGTAGGAACCTCTCCCTGTAGCACTAGGAGATGATTTTAGAACAATAATCTGTCCCTCCCAGCACCAGCAGGAACCTCTCCCTATAGCAGTAGGAGATGATTTTAGAACAATAATCTGTCCCTCACAGCACCAGTAGACTGTACCTAGTCCAGTATCAGATGGTTTTAGAACGCCAAGCTTTCCCCTCACAGCACCGCCAGGAACCTGTCTGTAATGCAGGATGAGATGATATTAGATCGGTAATCTATCCCTCACAGCACTAGTAAACTGTACCTAGTCCAGTATCAGATCATTTTAGAACACTAATCTTTCCCCTCACAGCACCGCCAGGAACCTGTCTGTAATGGAGGATGAGATAATATTAGATTGGTAATCTATCCCTCACAGCACTAGTAAACTCTACCTAGTCCAGTATCAGATGGTTTTAGAATGCTAAGATTTCCCCTCACAGCACCGGTAGGAATCTGTCTGTAATGCATGATGAGATCATATTAGATCGGTAATCTATCCCTCACATTGCCGGCAGCATGCTCTCCCTACACTAGCCTGAGACGATGTGACATGCGACATACGTGACTCCAGCTTATATACTGGCTGGGTCACATGATGCACTAGCCTATCACAGCCATGCCATTAGTAGGCATGGCTGTGATGGCTTCTAAGGCCAAACGAGTTAAACGCTTGCTGATTGGCTGCCCTGCAGCTATTCAACAGGCGCCAAAAATAGTCTGGGTCACATGATGCACTGGCCAATCACAGCCATGTCATTAGTAGGCATGGCTGTGATGGCTTCTAAGGGCAAACAAGTAAAACGCTTGTTGATTGGCTGCCCTGCAGCTATAGAAAAGGCGCAAAAAATACCCAAATTCCGAACCCAAACCCAGACTTTTTTTCAAATGTCCGGGTTCGGGGCACGGACACCCCAAAGTCCGGTACGGACCCAAACTTTGCAGTCCGGGTTTTCTCAACTCTAATAGTAAGGTATGGAAGGAGTGTATTGCGAAGATTTAAGCTATGTGAGATAGATTTGAGAAAGCCAGTGTGCTTTAATGCCCCGTGGTTTTATGTGAGGATTGAAAAGTGTATACGGATGTATGTTTTACATGAAGTAATGAGAGAGAAATGGTGTGAAAGGAAGAAGGTGATGAGGATATCGGAAGAAAGGGAGGAGTTGGAGGGAATTGGGGGTTTGAATGGGTTGGAGTGTGGAAAGGTATGGAAGAATGTGGCTTGTAAGGACCTGGATAACAGGCAAAAGGATATTGCATGGATGAGTGTACATGGATGCTTGCCAACGAGAGAATTTCAGAGGAGGAGGAGGTTGGTGGATAGTGAGGGGTGTCCAAGGGAGGGGTGTGGTAGGATTGAGAGAGTGGTACATATTTTTTAGGAATGTGCTTTTGCAAGGAAAGTATGGAAAAGAATCGAAAAGATGATTGAGGGGTTGGTGGGTGTGAGAAGGGTATCGTATGAGATGGCATTGTATGGTCTGAATGATTTAAGAAGAGGAGAGAGTATTGTGGATCGTAGTGAATTGTGTGAAAGAATGCTTATGGGTAGTGTTGAGCGAACCCGGACATCTGGAAACTGTGTGTGAAACTATAGCAGAGAGAAGAACAGGGATATGGGTTCGCTCTGCTATAGTTTCACACACAGTTTTTAGATGATTTTAGAACAGTGATATGGGTTCGCCCGGTTTTAGTTAAAGTTTAACACACAGTTTCCAGATGTTTGCAGAACAGTGATATGGGTTTGCCCGGTTTTAGTTAAAGTGTTACACACAGTTTGCAGATGTTTGCAGAACAGTAGTATGGTTTCTCCCGGTTTTAGTTAAAGTGTTACACACAGTTTCAAGATGTTTGCAGAACAGTAGTATGATTTCTCCCGGTTTTAATTAAAGTGTTACACACAGTTTCCAGATGTTTGCAGAACAGTAGTATGGTTTCTCCCGATTTTAGTTAAAGTGTTACACACAGTTTCCAGATGTTTGCAGAACAGTAGTATGGTTTCTCCTGGTTTTAGCTAAAGTGTTACACACAGTTTCCAGATGTTTGCAGAACAGTAGTATGGTTTCTCCCGGTTTTAGTTAACCACTTGCCGACCGTCGATCGGCGATTGACGGCGGCAAAGTGGCTCTGTAACGTGAACCTCCGTCATACGACGGCGGCCGCAAATTCGCGCCGTGTGCGGGCGCTGCAACGGCATTCGGCAGAGGGCCTTTCAATCTACAAGGCCAGGCCAATGATTTTTGGCCTGGCCCTGTAGATCGCCCCTGCCAATGACATTACTCCTCTGCCTCTGTAAATGTAAACAGAGGCAGGGGAAGTTCCATCCTCTTCCTTTCTGAAGTCCTTTTCGGTTTCAGAGAGGAAGAAGAAGCATCTAAAAACGTGAGTGCACCAACACTACACTGACACCAGGCCACATAGGCACATTTAACCCCTTGATCGCCCCCTGATCGCCCCCTAGTTAACCCTTTCACTACCTGTCACCCCCTGTCACAGAATCACATAGTGTAGCAATCTGTTTTTTAGCCATTGCTGTACATGTGACCCTTGTGACACTAAATCAGTGTTAGGTTAGTCTAGTACTAGGCCTAGTTAGGTGAAAATACCCCCCCTGCCCCCCCAATAAAGTTTTTAACCCCTTGATTGCCCCCTGTCACCTGTGATCACCGTATAAGTGTCACGGGTGACGCTAGCTAGATAGATAGTTTTTTTTTTCAATCAGAATACCCGCCGTATATACCTTTTATAGGTTTTAACCCCTGATCGCCCGGCGCTGACCCCAGTTATTTTTTAGTGTGCGTTAGGGTCAGCGTAAACGCCAGGCAGGGTCAGTTAGCGAGGTACTCTGACACGCACGCACGCACATTAGGTAGGTGCTAGATATTATTGTAATATCTGATCAGAGCAATATCTGCGATCTGATCAGATATATATTAGCGCCCCCACTAGATTAGGGTTCTAAAAAA
>BLSH010319753.1:95890-122530 GCA_018402905.1 Glandirana rugosa | reverse complement strand
GACTGTCTCGAACTCGATAAAACGTTCTTTCTTACCGATGTTTACAGTGAGAGATCTACACTTTTCGACCATCTCTGTAGAGGTTTTCTGTACGTCGACACTAACGTCTCTTTCCACCAAGATGTTTTATAACTGAGTCCTTCCGACTTATGTTCACGTGCGGTGATCTCAACTCGCTTGTGGACCTACAAGCCCAAGTCACCCAAGTCGGCTTGAAGCCCTTTTTCAGTCCCAAACCGTGGCTTGAAATGGGGCTTGGGGTAACTTCAGTTACCCCTGGGTTTGAAAAGTCGTGTTTTTACTGACATTTTTTCAGGACCTTTCACGATCTCCCGACGTTTTCCTTCATTTTTTTACTTCCTTTTGCAGCCCTCTAGCACTTTCCAGGACTTTTTTACAGTCATTTTTGTGCTGAAAAGTTTGGGTCCCCATTGACTTCAATGGGGTTCGGGGTAAAGTTCGGTGCCAAACCCTGACTTTTTCCCGAAGTTCGGCTGAACCCACTGAACCCGAACATCCAGGTGTTCGCTCAACTCTAGTGGCGTGCACTTGTATTCAGCCTTCCTGAGTCAATATTTTGTAGAACCACCTTTCTCTGCAATCACAGCTGCATGTCTTTTGGAGATGTCTCTACCAGCTTTTCACATCTAGAGAGTGACATTTGTAGCCATTCTTTCTTGCAAAATAGCTCAAGCTCTGTCAGATTGGATGGAGAGTGTCTGTACAGCAAATTTGAAGTCATGCCACAGATTATCAATTGGATTTAGGTCTGGGCCATTTGAACACATGAATATGCTTTGCCCTAGACCATTCCATTGTAGCTCTAGCTATATGTTTAGGGTTCCTTCCTGCTGGAAGGTGAAACTCTGCTCCAGGTTTTCTTCTAAGATTGCCCTGTATTTGTCTCCATCCATCTTCCAATCAACTCTGACCAGCTTCCCTGTCCCTGATGAAAAAAAGAATCCCCACAAGAGGATGCTGTCACCACCATGTTTCACGGTGGGTATGGTGTGTTCAGGGTGATGTGCAGTGTTAGTTTTCTGTCACACATAGTGTTTTGTTATCAAGCCAAAAAGTTCAATTTTGGTCTCATCTGACAAGAGCACCTTCTTCCACATGTTTGCTGTACCCCCTCGCATGGCTTCTCGCAAACTGCAAAACAGACTTCTTATGGCTATCTTTCAACAATGGCTTTCTTCTTGCCACTCTTCCATAAAAAACAAACTTGTGGAGTGCACGACTAATAGTTGTCTTATGGACAGATTCTCCCACCTGAGCTGTGGATCTCTGCAACTCCTTCAGAGTCACCATGGGCCTCTTGGCTGCATCTCTGATTAATGCTCTCCTTGCCTGGCCTGTCAGTTTAGGTGAGTGGCCATGTCTTGGTAAGTTTGCAGTTTTGCCATGCTCCATTTTCAGATGATAGATTAAACAGTGCTCCATGATATGTTCTTGGGATTTTTTTTTGATAACCTAACCTTGCTTTAAACTTCTCCACAGCGTTATGCCTGACCTTTCTGGTGTGTTCCTTGGCCTTCATGATGCTGTTTGTTTGTGTTGTATATTCAATACTAAAGCAAGTGTTGGGGCGCAACTCTGATGGTACATAAAATTATTATTTAAAATGTATATTAATATGATCGATAATTCTGACATGCATGGGGTAGACAACCTGGGGAAGGGGAGGGAAAATAATAGTACAATGATATAATAAGTTGATAGCAAATTAATAAAATAAGGAATAAAACATAATAAAAAGGAAAGGGGGGGGGAAAAGAGGGGGGATGGGGGACAATAGAAACCTGGGGAGGATATTGGACTAAGTCCGTATGGTGTGCAATTCTGCGCTGAGGGCAGCCTGAATGGCATGGACCCGGATCCAGCAGTCCACTGATACTGTAACAGAAAAAACAAAGGAAGGCGCCTCTGAGTGCAGCAGCAAGGTATAGGCTTTAATAAAACAGATTAAAAACACTCACAGAAACACAACACAAAGTGTTAATGGGGCATGCAACGACTATCCCTTCAGGGAGGGTTTCCACACGTCAATGTCCTCAGCTTAATCTGGTAAAAGAACTGTCCCATGCCGCTCCTGCGGCCGCCATGATGTTAATAATAAAGCCGGCTGTGCAGCACGATACAGGTGGAGGCTTGGGAAGCGCTGCCGAGTGTGTCCGAGGGTAATGACGTCACTGTAGTGCGACGCGTTTCCTTAGCTGCAGGTCCGATGTTTAGGGATCCTGCGCTACTTCGTCAGGCAGGTAGAGGGAGCCGGTGCAATGTAAAAGATACATACAAAAGTCCTTATATATATGTATACATGCCTGGTATGTTATTGAGGAGGAGGGGCGAGGAAAAAAGGGGAAGCAGAGAATAAATAGCATGATCCCAAAGGTGATTTGTAAGAAAAGAACATAATAAGAAGAACCTTATATGGAAAAGAAAAAGAGCAATGTAGTGTGCGAATAAATGGCACTGGCACAAAAAAGAAAAAAACAACAACAAAGGACATTGTGACTCCTGTCAGCAACATATATATAATGGTTAATGGTTAATGATTAATGATCTATTTTTTGGGGAAACACGGTTAGTGCAAAGTATAATATTCTGTATATGTCTGTGTGTATGCTAGAAGAAAAAGAGAAATTCTTCTCATACATAAACCGTGGCTGTGAAAAGAATATATGAAGGAATATATGGAATACGTATGCCGAATATGAATTTATTGATAGTAGGAAATTATAATAATAGTAACGTTGAAAGGAAAAATAATAGAAAATAATTATATGAAAATAATTATATGAAAAATTAAATCGAATTATTAATAGTAATAATAATAATAAATTGAAAAATAAAAATAAAATTAAAAATAAAAATGAAAAAATGACAGCCCTTAAGCTGTCAGATGACGAGGTTCACAATGCTCCTGATAGCAGGGATGAGTCTGAGCCGTCCGCTGCTGTGCACGAGAAGGCTTTCGTAGACGCTCTGATCACCTCAGTGCATCAGACCCTGCGATTGGAAGAAACAGTGGGACCCTCTCGGAGGGTGCCCGTTCCCTTCGGGTCACATAAACCATGCCCTGCGACTAAGGTCTTTCCATATGTGGACTTTCTCGATAAGTTTGTCTATAAGGACTGGGCTTGGCCTCAGAGCTCCCTTCCCATCCCGAAGTGTTTCACTGTGAATTATCCCTTTGAGGATAAATTGTTGAAGAAGTCGCCCCCCGTGGTTCACCCACCAGTGTCCTGCCTGTGCAGGGCAACCACTATCCATGTGGAACGCACGCCGTCCTTTAAGGACCCGGCTGACAGGAAGGCTGGGGCTTGTGTCAGGTCCCTGTTTGTTCTGATGGGATCGGGCATGCGGCCCGTGTTGGCTTCTGCGCAAACACTCACTGAATGGGCAAAGCGGTTGCACAGCAAGTTGAGCAGGACTCAGGATTCTCCTGAGTGTGTGGACCTTGCTGACCGGATGGACCAGATGGCTCAGTATCTATGCGATGCTGCCCTGGATGCAGCCCCCCTAATATCCAAGGCGTCCATGGTCTCTGTGGTGGCCAGGCGTTGGCTTTGGCTGAAGTGCTGGTCTGCGGACCTGCCTTCTAAGAAGACCCTGGCGGATTAGCCTTTCCAGGGGGGCGACTCTTCGGTGACTCCTTGGATGAGATGATCAAAAATTTCACTGGAGGGAAGAGCACCTTCCTCCTGGATCCCAGGAGGAGTTTGGACTCCCGTCGCCATCAGGAGCTTTACTTTCTGGCCTATAGGTGGCCTTTTCATCCCTCCCGTGCCCCGGGCAAGGGTTCACAGCCCGCCAAGGCCCCCGCGGGTGGTCAGAAGCATCCCTGGCCGTGCAAGCGCACCAAGCCAGAGGACAGGGTCTCCTCCGCATGAAGGGTTGCCCCCGCTCGGTGTTCGGGTGGAGGGACGTCTCCTGGGGTTCGCACACAGGTGGTCTTCCCGCATCTCAGACCGCTGGGTGCTCGAGGTGGTCTCCTCGGGGTACAGCATAGAATTCTGTTCACGCCCCCCAGACAGGTTCTTTGCCTCCAACCTCCAGCTGGCTGCGGGCAGGCTGCGAGCCCTGTTTGGGGCTGTGCAGGACCTCTTGGTTCAAGGGGTGATTGTCTCAGTTCCTCGGGCCGAACGTTCCCAAGGGTTTTATTTCAACCTTTTCGTAGTTCCGAAGAAGGATGGGGTTCATCCCATTCTGGATCTGAAGGACCTCAATAGGTTTGTGAGGGTTCGCAGGTTTCGCATGGAGTCGGTCCGCTTGGTAGTAGTGGCCCTGCACCACGGGGACTTCCTGGCCTCCCTCGACATCAAAGATGCGTACCTGCATGTTCCCATCTGTGCCCAGCACCAGCGCTTCATGCGCTTTGTGGTTGGAGAGGATCACTACCAGTTCATAGCTCTTCCATTTGGTCTGGCCTCTGCGCCTCTGGTCTTCACCAAACTGCTGGCCCCTGTTCTGGCTCTGCTGAGGCAGAGAGGTATCGCAGTGGTGGCGTATCTGGACGACCTTCTCCTGTGAGCGGAGTCGGCTCCAACGCTCAGGGACAATGTGACGATTACCCAGCACACGCTGCAGGAATTTGGATGGGTGATCAACCTCCCAAAGTAGGTCCTGATTCCTTCTCACTGCCTGGAGTATCTGGGGCTGATCCTGGATGCTGCCCAGGTGAAGGTTTTCCTTCCGCAAACCAAGCGGCAGATGCTTCAGTCGGCCGTTTGGTCCCTGCTGTCCCAAAGATGGGCCTCACTTCGGTTTTGCATGTGGGTCCTGGGCCTAATGGTGGCCTCCTTCTAGGTCGTCCCTTATGCTCAGTATCACACCCAGGCTCTGCAACGGGAGATTCTCCTGAGATGGGACAGGTCCTCATCTTCCCTGGATCGGGTGATTAGGATGGATCACCCAGTTAGGCCTCGCTGCTCTGGTGGCTGCAGTCCCCGGCTCTTCGGTCGGGGAAGTCCTTCCTCCCCCTTCACTAGACAGTGATTATGACAGACGCCAGCCTGACAGGCTGGGGCAGAGTCCTGGGGCTGCTTTCAGCCCAGGGACGGTGGTCCCCAGAGGAGTCTTGTCTCCCGATCAATGTCCTGGAATTGCGGGCGATTTGGTGCTGCCTCTACCATTGGACATCAAGGCTACACGGGTGCCCTGTCCGGATTCAGTCAGACAATGCCACGGCAGTAGCATACGTGAACCACCAGGGTGGGACGAGGAGCTCGGCTGTGACTTCGGAGGTAGCCCCCATCCTGCGGTGGGCAGAAAGTCATGTTCCGACAATCTCTGCCGTCCACATACCAGGCATAGAAAATTGGCAGGCGGACTATCTCAGTCGTCAGCGCCTGGACCAGGGAGAGTGGTCCCTACACCCGGATGTGTTTCATTAGATTTGCCTGAGATGGGGTGTCCCGGACGTGGACCTGCTCGTGTCCTGTCTCAATCAGAAGGTGCAGACCTTCGTGAGCAGGACAAGGGATCCCTTGGCGGACACGGCGGATGCGGCGGATGCTCTTGTGGCTCCGTGGGCTCGGTATAGACTCATCTATGCCTTTCCTCCTCTCAAGCTGCTTCCGCGCCTCCTGCGCAGAATAGAGGCGGAGGGCATTTTGACCATTCAGAGCTGGTCAGTAGCTCCAGATTGGCCAAGGCGTCCTTGGTACGCCGACATAGTGTGGATGGTGGTGGACGTCCCATGGAAACTCCCGCTTCATGAGGATCCCAGGGGCCCATCTTGCATCCTGCTTTAACCTCTCTGGCTTTAACGGCCTGGCTATTGAATCCCAGGTGTTGTGGGATTGGGGGGTCTCGGACTTGGTGATTCCTACCATGTTGCAGGCACATAAGGCTAATTCACATAAGATTTACCACCGCACCTGGAAGGCTTACATCGACTGGTGCGAGGCCGGGGGTGGAAACCTCACTCCTTCTCGGTGTCTCGGGTTCAGGCCTTCCTGCAGAAGGGCCTCGACCAGAAATTGGCATTGAGCACTATCAAGGGTCAGGTCTCTGCTCTGGTGATCTTTTTTCAGCGTCTTTTGGCGACGCATTTGTTGATCCATACTTTCATGCAGGGGATTCAGCATGTCATTCCCCAGGTACGGTCGCCTTTGGCGCCATGGGATCTCAATTTGGTCCTCTTGGTACTTCAGAAGCCGCCTTTTGAGAACATCGGGGAAATCTCTCTGCAATTGCTTTCGCAAGTGGCTTTCCTGTTGGCTATCACATCCGCCCGGCAGGTGTCTGAGTTGGCGGCTCTGTCTTGTAGGTCTCCTTATCTGGTCCTACATAAGAATAAGGCGGTTTTGCGCCCATTTCCTTCTTTTTTTGCCGTGTCATCTTTCCACATCAATGAGGACATTGTCCTTCCTTCACTTTGCGCGTGCCAGTCTCACCCTAAGGAGGTAGCTTTGCACTCCCTGAATGTTGTTCGGGCCCTGCAGGTGTATTTGGCATCCACGGCCTCCTTTCGGAGGTCAGACGCTCTTTTTGTTGTGGTGGATGGCCCATGCAGAGGTTTGGTGGCCTCATCGGCCCCTATCTCACATTGGATTAGACAGACGGCGACCAGAGCTTATGCTGTTCAGGGTCTGGTGCCTCCCTTCCCGGTCACGGCTCACTCTACCAGGGCGATTAGCACTTCCTGGACTTTTCGACATCAGGTGTCTGTGTCTCAGATGTGCAAGGCGGCTACTTGGACCTCTGTGCACACCTTCTCAAAGTTTTACAAAGTTGATGTTTTAGCATCCTCGGATGCTGCGTTTGGCCACAAAGTTTTGCAGGCAGCCGTGTGAGACATGTGTGGTTCCTCACTGAGGGCTCGATTGGGTGTAGTTTCTTTTTTCTTTTTTAAAGATTTTATTGAAAACAAAACAATGGTGAATACAGGTAAGTGCTTCAAGAAAAAGTATACATTACGTTTCTGAATATACAAAAGTAAAATGTCATGTGAGTGGAGAGCATACAGATATATCATGATATGCAGAGGATTGATCAGCTGACAACAAGCTGTAAGAAACAATACCAGATGGATCACGCTGGCAAAGGGAATAGCAACAAACGGGGGGGGCCTAGGTGGGAGGAAGCTGCAAACTGAAGGCTGTATGGCTGCACCAGATGTCTGCGACATGTAGGATTAGGGTTACATCCGCGAGGTTTGGGGGAGCAGATAGATGAAGAAAGGATTTCCGAGAGATTTTCGGGGGGGTCGACAGTGACTGTGTTGTGGAGGTTGTTTCCGGTGATCCAGGTTTAGACGATGTCATCAGAAATTAAGTAGGTTGAGCTTTTGGGGTAGTAGGAGAAAGTGACTCTAAGATTTCTCTCGTGAGAGGGTGGTTGAAATGAAGGGGTTCCATCTACCCCAGAAGGATTGAATCGCCCGTGGGTGGTCTGGGTTGGTGTTTACTTTGTCCTTATAAAGGAGGGATTTGAGTTCATTGACCACCAACTTGAGGGGGGGGGGGGGGAGTCTCAGTCCAGGTCCTCAGAATAAAACCAAACCAAAGGCTCAATTCCTTGTCCCAATATCCAAAGATTAAGAGTAGGGGGTCTTTGGGGAGGAGGAGGAGGAGAAGGTTTGCGTGCTGGATGTATTCTATAATCTGGTCCCAGAAAGCTGATATGTATGAGCAAGACCAAAAACGATGGGCCAGAGAAGGCCTTGGGGTACCACACAGTGGGCAGGTGGCTCGTGTAGATTGGTCTTGTCCCTCAGAAACGGGATATAGGCTCGGTGAATGTTTTTTAATTGTGTTTCTCTCCAGTTTTCATTGGGGGTTAATTTAGTCGTATAGTTGTAGCCATCCAGTATTTTTTGTTGTAGATCGGGATCAGAGAAGTCTTTTGCCCAGTTGGAGACGTGGGAGGCGTTATAGGGAGTGCTGGCTTTTTCCAGGAGGAGCTTGTAGATTTTGGAGAGACTGTATGAGCGTTTTTGGACTAGGGTATCTAGTTTACACTTAGAGAATCTCAGATGACTGTTAGGGCAAGTGGGGGTGTAGTTTCTGTTGTTGTTCTGTTACCCACCCCTCATTATTTGGCACTGCTTTTGGACGTCCCACTTAGTCCTAAGAGTCGCTGTGCCTATCGACGAATGAAAGAGAAAACTGGATTTTTTTGACTTACCGTGAAATCCCTTTCTCTGAGTTCGTCGACAGACACAGCACCCACCCCTCTGGATGTTGCACTTCTTGTTATGAACTTAGCTAGCAGGAGCTGGGTGTGGAGTTATCTGCCAGTGGGGACTGCCCCCTGGAAGGGGCCGTGTCTGCTACTGTTCTTTTTGCTGTTAGAACTGCCTGTTCGGCCTAGTAAACTCCTGAAGAGGGGAGTATAACCCACTTAGTCCTAAGAGTCGCTGTGCCTGTCGACAAACCCAGAGAAAGGGATTTTACGGTAAGTCAAGAAATACAGTTTTTTTCCTTCCATTTTACAATTATGTGGCACTTTGTGTTGATCTATCACATAAAATCCCAATAAAATACATTTACATTTTTGGTGGTAACATGACAAAATGTGTGTGTATATATATATATATATATATATATATATATATATATATATCAGTTTGAAGGGTGAGGTGAACACAGCAAAGCCATGGGTCATATATAGGCAAAGGTAATGAGAGGATTGTTGCACAAAGATTTATTGAAATTTAAAAAGAATACATACAGTTCATCATGTATCAAAAGTCCATCATGTGTATGCAACCGTTTCGGGCTAGTACAGTTTACGCACTTCCTCAGCCAATACAATGAGACACAAGTATCAAAAGAGTAAAGAACATGGTATATAATGTTTAAACAACACCTGAAACCTACTAATCAATCACATGTGAGAAGTGCTATTAACTCATTTAATTTTCTATAGAATAACAGCATAACTAATCAAAAGTGAATCTATATTAATTAAATAAATGATTAAATATATTAATTACACATATCATCAAAAATCTCAAAATCGGGGGGCGTGGCCGGCCGAGCTCCAGCGTGGACGCATAGCAGAGAGCTCCATTCCGACCACTGGGGAAAAGACCAGATACAGCCGCAACAACAAGGAGACCAGAAGCCAAAATAACCCTCCCTGCTCCTAGGACATCCGTGACCACAGCAGAGATGTCCAAACGCAGGAACGAGCCCACGCAAGTGGTCAAAATCCCGGAGTACTTCTCCATCTCCAGAGGCCTAAGGCAAGATGGCACCTGGCACGAACAGGGAGCAGCATGCTGAGACGGACACCGCGCTGCCACAGGGAAAGACCCTACAGCAAGGTAACATCCACACCTACACACACCGGGACCCTCTGCCTGAGGACAACAGCCCCACAACCAGAAGCCCAGCCAAATCTAAGCCCAGCAGGGACTCCACGCCAGAATGGGATGATACAGGGGGCATGGAGGTGGGAGAAAATCAGGCCGACACTGAAACAGGGCCCAGTAGCAAAGCAGACCCGATCGCCATATTCCCCACAACGGGCCAGCCAGTGTGTTAAAAGAAATGCTGATGTCCCTCAGAGCCTCCCTGTCAGCGGACCTAGTAAACAATATTCAACAATGCCAGAAAGAAGTAGCTTCACTAGGAAAAAGAGTAAGCATGATGGAGGACAGATTGGGAGACTACACTACCCCCTTTAACCTATTAGTGGATGCCCACAACTCACATAAAGAGGAAATATTATGGATCAAGGACAAAATAGCAGACCTAGAGGACAGAAGCAGAAGACATAACATAAAAATAAGGGGAATACCAGAATCTGTCCCCAATCACCAATTACAACAGTTTGCCCTGTCCCTATTCTCTACAATGGCCCCGGATTTAAACCCGCACGATTTGATGATAGACAGAATACACAGGGTGCCCAAACCGTCATTTCCTCCCAGGGATGTGCTCTTAAAAAATGCACTATTATCACACAAAAGAATTACTGCTGTCCATCTACAGGAAAACTGGTAATCTCCCAGAACAATACTCCTCACTACAACTACTTCCTGACCTATCCAAACACACGCTGCAATGCAGACGCAACCTGGCTACCATCACCAAAGCTTTAAGAAATCACGCCATACCTCACAAATGGAGATACCCGGCCACTCTATCTATCACACATAATGGGGTCACAAAGTCAGTATCAGCTCTAGAAGATGGCCTATCAGCCTTGCGGGAGTGGGGAATACTCCCAGACCCACCGCTGCCCAAGCAAAGCCCCCAGCACGTTCCACACTCTGATAATGATTGGCGCATAGTCTCCAAGAAGAAACCTCCCAAAACCGTGATAGAAGCGGCTCAAATCAACAATCACTCAAACAACACAATTCCCCATCAGGTCAATAACCGGATACCTCCAGTTTGACACCCCTCCAATACCGGCAATCCCGGTTTTGCATCCAGATCGCATTGTTAGATCTTGTTCTCTTTTTACCTTATATATGTTTATATCGAAAAGCTCACATTTGTTGCTCTACACCACCCCTAACCCTCTCTTTCCATGCTCGGTGCATGATATGGAGCCCAACGTCCGCTATGTCTTCGGCATCAAGATATCTGAATATCATCTGACAAATCGGATCCTGAACAACATGGACCAAGAAACAACATATCTCCGCCTGAACTCAAACACAGAGCCACCCTTTGGACGAGTACGGAACTGTGAGTACGCAACTACACCCACCAATACACTAAACACCCTTCCACCATGATAACATGCCTATCTCTTAATGCCAGAGGCCTCAACCACCCGGCCAAACGCCGCTCCATGTGGGAAGAGGCAGTCAGACTTAAAATTGACATATTAGCAGTACAGGAAACCCACTTCCAGAAAGGTGCCACACCGAGGTGCACTCACAAGAACTACCCCAACATTTTTCTAGCCTGCGACTCCAAAAGCAAAAAGAAAGGCGTGCTACTCGCAATCAGAGACTCACTGGCATTCTCCCTAAAAGATGCAATCTTGGACCAACAGGGCCGCTACATAATAGTCACCTGCGACATCAATGCCAAGCCCTTTACCTTAGTGACCCTCTATGCCCCGAACTCTCGCCAGCTGAGATTTCACAAAGCCCTTCTAAGGCAAATTACTAAAATAAAATACGGCCATCTCTTAATCTGTGGTGATTTCAACCTCACAGTTGATCCCAGCATAGACAGCGCAAAACCATCCCCAGGAAGAAACATTTCCCTAAGAAACCTACTTCACACGGAAGAACTATATGACATTTGGAGGTACCAACATGCATCAGAAAGAGACTTCATGTTTTTCTCTACAAGACACCGGAGCTACTCCCGCATAGACTTATTCGTGACTGATAAATGGTTATTACAACAAATCTCAACATCTAAGATCCACGATATAACATGGTCTGACCATGCAGCTGTATCCATACAAATAGCAGAAAAGGGTGCCTCCCCCCTGATCCGCATCTGGCGATGCAACACAGATTTACTACAAAATCCAAATACAACAAAAAATCTAAAAGACAAATTAACAGAATTTTTCTCCATCAATGCTCCCTCGGTAAACAACCCCTTCTTAATCTGAAATTCCCACAAAGCCTTCATAAGAGGCATATTGATTCAACAAAGTGCTAGAGCAAGGAAGACACACAACTAGAGTTGAGCGAACCTCTGGAAGTTCGGGTTCTGCTGGTCCGGCCGAACTTCTGGACAAAGTACCGCACATTCCAAGACATCCTAATACCCCACCTTACCTCAATGTTTACCGAGGCAGCATCCCGCTCCGAATTTCCCCAAGAAATGCTTAAAGCGCATGTGATCGCACTACCCAAACCGGGGAAAGATCCTGCTATAGTAGCCAACTATAGACCAATATCTCTACTAAACGTAGACATAAAAATGTATGCTAAAGTCTTATCCCAACGATTAAATGAAATTATACCAACCCTCGTAAGCAGCGACCAGATGGGGTTCATCAAGGGGAGACAGACCTCTGATGCTACAAGAAGGATCTTAAATATTATCAACTTTGCGGAACGCACACGAACGCCTTCTCTGCTGCTATCTGTAGACGCAGAGAAGGCGTTCGACAGGGTGCACTGGAAATATATGACCAAGGTTTTATCAAAATTTGGCTTCACTGACCACATACTGTCAGCAATCCTCGCCCTATACGCTCACCCCACAGCACAAGTTTACACATCAGGTATGCTATCGGACCCCTTCCAAATCAATAATGGAACAAGACAAGGTTGCCCCCTTTCATCTACCATATTCAATCTATTAATCGAACCCCTGGCAGCAGCCCTTAAATCCCACCCAAAACTTCACAGTTTCCATATAGGCACAAAAGACCACAAAATAACATTATTCGTGGATGATGTAATACTCTCTTTGATCAACCCAGCGACGTCACTCCCAGAGGCCCTCCAAATCCTGACCGAATTCAGCCAAATATCCTATTACAAAGTCAACTACTCTAAATCCCTCATCCTTAATTTAGGTATCAAAGAATCACTCAAATACTCCCTCCAAAAGCAACTTCCCTTCAAATGGAGCCCGCACAGCATACCCTATCTAGGTTTCTCGCTTTGCAGAAAAACATCTGACCTGCCTACACTAAACTTCCGTCCACTTATTAACAAAATTCACGCACAGTTGAAACCACAGGCCAATCAAGAGCTTTCCTGGCCAGGTAGACTAGCCTCATTCAAAATGATGATGTTACCCCAAATCTTATACCTTTTCAGAGCACTACCCATTCCCATACCCCTACACCTAATAAACTCCATTTCAAAACTACTAAACAACTATGTCTGGAGAGGCAAAAAAGCCAGATGCTCCCAAGAAAAACGAATGGCCCACAAACTAGCTGGGGGAGCGGGCTGGGTAAATCTGAAAGACTACTACCTTGCAGTCCGAATGGATCAATTAAAACACTGGTTCCAAAATAATACCCAAACACCTTGGATAGAAATGGAACTAGCCCTGACTTCTGCCAAAACCCCTCAAGGCCTTCTCATAGGTGACGCCTGGAAACCATGGAACCTCACTTCTTTCCCCCTAACTACTCAGGCCTGAATCTTAGCCTGGAGATCTTTAAATTCGCAAACAACAAGTGAGAATCAAAGTCTGTACACCACATACCCAACACAAATCCTTGAAGAAGTCATCCCAATGCTAAACACAACACCATTACAGTCTGCAGGCCTAAAACAGATAAAAGACCTGATGTGCAATGACGGCATAAAACACATTAATACCCTCTTATCAGAATATAATATCCCGAGAGAACACTACTTCACCTGTGCTCGGATTATATCCTTCCTCACCAAGCACCCCCCCCAAGATAATTCTACCAAAACACATACGAGAATTCCTCACATCAACACAACCAGGGAAAAAAGGGATATCGCTCTTCTACAACGCACTACACAACAAGAAAACGATTGATGTCTCTGGGAATCTGAAAACATGTGAGTTAGATCTGAAGACATGCTTCACTGCAGAACAATGGCACTCTGCACTCCATTCTATCTACATGGCATCTAAGTGTACCTCACACTGGGAAATGACTATAAAAATTACCCACAGATGGTACTATACACCACACAGAATAGCCACCTTTACTAAATCAACCTCACCCCTATGCTGGAGAGGTTGTGGTCAAATAGGCAACCTCCCCCACATACTCTGGAGCTGCCCAAGCCTCAGAAGTTTCTGGTCCCAGGTTTTCAGACACATTGCAACATTAACAGGTATCCTCAAACAACCCTATCCATCTCTGGCAATTCTTAACATTGGAATTGACAATTACCCTGCATCCCAAAGAGTTGTAGTTACCCACATATTACTAGCAGCAAGACAAACAATCCTCAGGAAGTGGAAAACAAATATAGCACCTAATATGTCAGTAACAACCTTAGTACATCACATCTACATCTGTGAACGCATCATAGGCCACAAAAACTCATCAGGAGCTACATTCCACAAAAAATGGGAAATATGGCCCAAAATGGATAACTAACCAACAACATGGACATTCCTGCACCGAACTTCCCCTTCTCCCTTCCCCTACTCACCACCTCTAACTTACACTACCCCAACCTGACTTATCTCTCTTCCCCACCTATCCCCCCTTATCACTCAGTCACTGCTAAAACTCCACCCTAATCTACTTGTCAACATTCCTACCACTAATGCACCATGTGAGCAGTTGTTGTTGTTATTCATCATATCTCCTCAGACTCCATGGACGCATGGATCCTAGGTACTCCACTTACGAACTGATGATCCCATACCTAACCTTGACCCACCCCAGGAAGATGCCATGCTCAGGCGGCGGGCTACCCTGTACCCTCGGACACAAATGTGCTCCCAATGGGGTGCCCGAGGGGGCAGAAGCGGTCCCCGTAGTCAATACCCATGAAGGCATGTGCACCCTGATAACACAAACATAGATGCAATCCCATCTACGCAAGCCCACACAGTGAACACACGAGTACCGGTGGATTAACAAAACTATACCCCTAAGAACAACAAACAATATAAAACTCTGTAAGAAATGTTTCTTCTATTTTAATATTATCTCGTTGAATACTCATGGTCATACCATTACACTGTTCTACCTCGTCTATATGACTATTGTTACCCATGAGACTTATGTCTTTGTTTATTGTAATACGAAATTTCAATAAAAATTGATTTGTAAAAAAAAAAAAATCTCAAAATGGGAAAAAAAATAATATTTCATAAAAAAAATTATATTTCATAAAAAAAGATAAAGATCATAATCGGAGTTCAGTCCTTTCGGATTTAAAGTATCCAAACGATGTATCCAGGACCCTTTGTGGTATTTAAGCATGAGTTCTCTATTGCCAACTCGTCTACCACTGGGAATGCCATCTATTACCATATATTTAAGTTTTGAAACGGAGTGCCAATATTCCAGAAAATGCCTGACTAATGGCTGTTTATCCAATTTGTCCCGAATGGCATATTTATGCCTGGCTATTCTCTCTTTGACATTTTGGGTCGTTTCACACACATAAACTAAGCCACAAGGGCACTTGATGATATAGATGACAAAAGAAGATTGACAATTAAAATATGAGTTAATAGGAATTTGGTAACCTTTATGAGGGTGGCAAAAAGAGCTCCCCTTAGTCATATTAGAGCAGTGGATACAATTAAGGCAGGGGAAAGAACCCTTTTGTGAAGGACCCAAAGATGTGGTGCGGGGTACAGAGGGGCGATATTGGTCTGCTCTGACGATATCATTATACAGAGATCTGCTACGACGATAAGACTGTAACTGGGGATGAATGAATTCGACCACAGATGGATATTGTTCTCCTAAAATGGACCAATGTCTTCTAATAATATTGTTACATAGTTACATAGTCAGTGAGGCTGGAAAAAGACACAAGTCCAACCAATGTGTGTGTTATTTATGTCAGTATTACGTTGTATATCCCCCAATGTTGTGGTCCCTTAGGTGTGCATCTAATAGTTTTTTAAAATTATCTATACTACCAGCAGAAACCACTGTTTTTGGAAGAGAATTCCACATTTGCACTGCTCTTATCGTAAAGAAACCCCTACGTATCTTAAGGTTAACCTGTACAGAACCGCGCTATAGCCGAAAGACGGCTACAGCGCGGCTCTGAAAATCCGGGAGGACGTCCATGGACGTCCTCCCTCGTGCGCGCCCCCCGCGCGCACTCGCAGCCTGCGGCGGCTCGCTCTCGCGGCCGCTGCACGCTGCGTGGGCGTGTCCGCGGGTCGGGCGGACTCGATGTCCGCCCGAGACCCGCCGATCACCTGTAGCAGCCTCAGAACGGGGAACCGCCGATGTAAACACGGCGGTTCTCCGTTCTGTGAATGGGACATAGCAGATCTACTGATCCCTGTCACTGGGATCAGTTAGATCTGTTATGTCCCGACCAGCCCCACCCCCCACAGTTAGAACACACCCAGGGAACATTTCTTAACCCCTTCACTGCCCCCTGCTGGTTAACCCCTTCACTGCCAATGACATTTACACAGTAATCAGTGGACATTTAAATTTCTGATCGCTGTATAAATGTCATTGGTCCCAAAAAAGTGTCAAAAACGTACGACATGTCCGCCCCGATATCGCAGTACCGATAAAAATCGCAGATCGCCGCCATTACCAGTAGAAAAAAAAAAAAATAAAAACGCCATAAATCAATGTCCATAGTTTGTAAACGCTATAACTTTTGCGCAACCCAATCAATAAACGCAGATTGCGATTTTTTTTTACCAAAAATATGTAGACGAATATATGTCGGCCAAAACTGATGAATAAATTAGTTTTTTATTTTTTATTTTTGGATATTTATTATAACAAAAAGTAAAAAATATTGTTTTTTTTTCAAAATTGTCGCTCTTTTTTTGTTTATAGCGGCGATCAGAAATGACGCAGAGGGGATCAAATACCACCAAAAGAAAGCTCTATTTGTGGGGAAAAAAGGACGCAAATTTTGTTTGGGTACAACGCCGCACGACTGCGCAATTGTCATTCAAAGAGCGACAGCGCTGAAAACTGAAAATTGGTTCGGGCAGGAGGGGGGTTTAAGTGCCCAGTAAGGGAGTGGTTAAACCGCCTTTCTTTCATTCTCAGTGAATGGCCGCGTGTCTTCGTGTTTTCCCTTGCGCTGAATAGTTTTGCCCCTATAGCGGGGTCACCAGTACAGTATTTGTACATTGAAATCATATCCCCTCTCAAGCGTCTTTTCTCCAGAGAGAACAAGTTCAGTGCTTGTAATCTTTCCTCATAACTTAGGTCCTCTAATCCCTTAACTAGCTTTGTTGCCCTTCTCTGAACCCTTTCCAATACCAGGACGTCCTTCTTGAGGACCGGTGCCCAGAACTGGACGGCATACTCCAGGTGCGGCCTCACCATGGACTTGTATAGTGGGAGAATTATTGATTTATCCCTGAAGTTAATCCCTTTCTTGATGCATGCCAACACTTTGTTAGCTTTGCTTGCAGCAGCTTGGCATTGCATGCCACTGCTGAGCCTGTTCTCTACTAGGACCCCTAGGTCTTTTTCCATCCTTGATTCCCCCAGGGGCTCTCCCCCTAGTGAGTGGTTTGCATTCATGTTCTTGGTACCCAAGTGCATTATAATTCAAAAGAAGTTGCGCTAATACCCAAAATATTAGATATTGACAGCACACACCTAAGTGAAATTATGTGCAAAAGAATATATATAAAATATATTTAAATCAGAGAGCACAAATTAATTATGATAAAAAATCAATAAATAGTAAATTATTTGTGCATATCAGTTATAACATAAAGTGCCACATACAACCAAGAGGTTAGCAATTTGCAGCTATAGGTGTCCAAAAAAATGTCCTGGATAGGCTCTTAAGCACAGAGTCTATATTCCACAGTTGATAAGCAAGCCGCAAAATGGTAACGATTTACACCAAGGGAGTGTTGTTTAAATCCTCACTTGCTATCCACCACCACTAAGGATGACCACCTCCGGTGATAAGGGGAGTAAGACTAAACTCTTACCAGATAGTATGACCTCCTATCTCTAGTGAGGTCATAAACGCCTGCAGATATAACCCTCTGCGGGGTATAAATCACCGCTGGTGTAACCACTCCGATCGCTGCCAGACCAGGTCACTCGGTTCTTAAGTCAGCTGGATAATTACCCCGAAGGGCGCAGGCTCATCATCAGCAGACCATATAAAAATATATAGGAAACCACATAGCGTAAAACCGTAGGAGACTTTATTTAAAAGTAGTAAATTTACAAGGTACTCACAAACATCGCTAGCAATATCGCATATCCGGATAAATAGAAGAGCCGGAAAATCAGATCAATTCAAATGAAGCCCGTCCAGCGGGATCACATGGGGGCGTGGTGACGTCAGTTTCGTCACAAGATGACGTCTTCCAGGGGCACGGGCAACGTCCTGCGTCACCACCTAATATACCTATTGTTTGCACTCCAAGCCTCGTTTCAAGGACCGCATCGCACTTAATTCTAAGCCAAGCCTCGCTGCCGCGAAAGAACGCCACAGGGAGAGCAATAAGCTCACAGCGGTCCATAGTCTAATGCCATAGTCCGAACGAGCGGGAGTAATTTCAGTATTTAAAAAACTAAATATTTAGCTAAGGCCCGTGCTATTTAGCACCTAATGCCAAGTATATGAACATTTCAACATATTGTATAACCCATTTGTAATCCGCACCCCATCTTCAGGGCCACATCAATGTTAACCCTAGAGCTGGTATCATGTATAACCATGACAAGGAGTCAAACTACGGTCAAACATGAGGACAAATTGTTCACATTAACCACTACTACAATGTGGCAATCAAGCGGGGAGGGGACTACAATAGCTACCAAAATAGAAAATATACAAAATATAGACATATAAAAATATAAAAATATAGCAGGTGTCACATAAACCTATATAGCCCCTAGTGTTCATCACCTAGAACCACGTCTGTAGATCATATTCAACTCATTTTTGGCTACCACTCAAATTAACAACAACACCCACCATATTATAAACCTAAATTAAAATTGAATTAAATTAAAAAACAACCTCATACTGTCTGTTGGGTCCCTGTTATAAACACATGGGGCCATATAATTGGCTATCACAATAAGGTTCTAATGAAAGGTAATCTTAGGAAGATTAATAAACATTTTATGGAAGAAGAAGGAAAAAATCAAGTACCAAATATAGAGATAAGGGTAAAGAGTAATATATATGCAAGCCTACATACAGCCATAAATTAAATTAAAAAGAGGGGCCAGCCATAAACTTAAGGGCTCATTATTCCTAAATAATCTAAGAGTTATCAATAAAGGCATTTATTTCGACATCTACATTCAAACCCTTCGGTTTCAGACTTTGAATTTTATAAATCCAGCTCATCTCGAGCTTACAAATCTCTCTTCTCCTCACTCCCCCCCTCCAGTGCAATTTAAGTGTATCAATACTGATAAAAGAGGTACCTCTAGGATTCCCATCGTGTTTGCTGCGGTAGTGTTTAGAGAGGGGGTGATTTTTAATCCCTTTTTGATATTTGCAATATGTTCCTTCAGGCGTACCTGTAGGGGTCTAATTGTTCTCCCCACATAATGAAGCCCACAGGGGCATGTGATAAGATAGACCACATTAACCGTATTGCACGAGACAAAGTTCTTGATCGAAAAAGTTTGGGAAGTGTTGTTGGACACAAAAGTGCTAGTCTTTCTGGTGTGTATTTCTTTAATTTGACAGACAGCACATCTACCACCACCGGTTCTGATGGGTATAATATAGGAGTAGGAGCTTCGCAGCTCTCCTCTATAGCGGCGTGCGTTCCAGAGTCCTTACCCTTCTGACCGGATGTGACGTCGGACTTCCTGCTAGGTCATCTGACGCGTTTCGTCATAGACGTTTTCAAAGGACCTTATTGTCAGAGATAATTTATTACATCACATTTGCACAAACCTACACTTTAACAATATTGCTCTCACATCTTTTATCTTGATTATAATTAATTTTTAAGTACTAGAAGAAACCGAACCTTTGCACCTTATGATTTTTATATGCCTATTCTTCACACAAGCACTTTAATTGGGGAGCTAGATATAGACCCCGGTGGAACATATGACCACAGCACATAAAATACACACATATTTTCCACTATTAAGACAGCGCCACATCCAAGCACCACCCTTATCCAAGAGTTTAGTCTTACTCCCCTTATCACCGGAGGTGGTCATCCTTAGCGGTGGTGGATAGCAAGTGAGGATTTAAACAACACTCCCTTGGTGTGAATCGTTACCATTTTGCGGCTTGCTTATCAACTGTGGAATATAGACTCTGTGCTTAAGAGCCTATCCAGGACATTTTTTTGGACACCTATAGCTGCAATTTGCTAACCTCTTGGTTGTATGTGGCACTTTATGTTATAGCTGATATGCACAAATAATTTACTATTTATTGATGTTTTATCATAATTAATTTGTGATCTCTGATTTAAATATATTTTATATATATTCTTTTGCACATAATTTCACTTAGGTGTGTGCTGTCAATATCTAATATTTTGGATATTAGCGCAACTTCTTTTGAATTATACTGTTTTGGTGGATTATCGCACTGTTATTGTTGCAGCTAGGCCTATTAATGTTTTTGATTGTTCTTAGCGCGGTATTTACGTTTAATTACCCAAGTGCATTACCTTACATTTTTCTACGTTAAATCGTATTTGCCACTTGTCTGCCCACCCCATTAATTTATTTAGATCTTCTTGCAGTGTTTCCACATCCTGTGGAGAATTTATTGCTCTGCTTAGCTTGGTATCATCCGCAAATATTGAGATTGAGCTGGTCACCCCGTTCTCCAAATCATTTATGAATAAATTGAATAGGATTGGTCCCAGGACAGAACCCTGGGGAACCCCACTTTCTACACCAGACCATTCTGAGTATTCCCCATTTATCACCACCCTCTGGACTCGCCCCTGCAGCCAGTTTTCAATCCATGTATTCACCCTTTGAGGGACCTTAGTTTGTACAGTAAATGTTTATGGGGAACTGTATCAAATGCCTTTGCAAAATCCAGATACACCACGTCTACAGGCCTTCCCTTATCTAGATGGTCACTCACCTCCTCATAGAAGGTTAATAGATTGGTTTGGCAAGAACGATTTTTCATGAAACCATGTTGATTACTGCTAATGATACCGTTCTCGTTACAATAGTCTTGTATATAATCCCTTATTATTCCCTCCAAGAGCTTGCATATTATTGATGTTAAGCTAACTGGTTTATAATTCCCGGGGAAATGTCTTGGTCCTTTTTTATATATTGGCACCACATTGGCTTTCTTCCAATCAGCTGGTATCATACCAGTCAGAAAACTGCTCTTAAAGATTAGGTACAAGGGTCTGGCAATAACTTGGCTAAGTTCCCTAAGGACCCTCGGGTGCAAGCCATCCGGGCCCAGTGACTTATTAGCATTCAGTTTTTCCAACCTATTCCTGATTTTATCCTCAGTCAGCCATGAGGGTGTTTCCTGTGACTTGTCTTGAGGACCAGCATTGTGGTTCTGCATAATTGAGCCCCCCCATTTCCTTTGTGAATACTAAGGAGAAAAATGAGTTTAACACCTTTGCCATTTCTCCATCCTCTGTAACCAGGTTACCTGCGTCATTCCTTACGGGGCCAATATGATCTGACCTCCCTCTCTTACCATTTATATACTTAAATAATTTCTTGGGATTCCTTTTGCTCTCCTCAGCTATGTGTTTTTCATGTTCATGTAAATGTGCCGGGAATAAGGGTGGTATTGGGTAATAAATGGTAACCTAGAACCAATTGCCTGTTTTTTACTTTTGGGTGTATCATAGCAAGCCTTTTTCAAAGTAACACCAGGATAGCCCCTTTGTTGCAACCGATGCTCCATCTCATTAGGCCGCGGTTCACACTTATCTTTATCTGTAACTATTCTCTTGACTTGTGTGAATTGACTGCGTGGTATAGATTTAAATACCCCTGGCGGATGGAAACTAGTATAGTGCAACAGGGAATTTCTATCTGTGGGTTTCCTATAAAGATCACAGACAATTTTATCTTGCTGAATGCTAAGCAGAGTATCCAAGTAGGGGATATTAGTTTCACCTGCGTGCATCGTAAAGTGCAACCCCGGAATTAAGTTATTAATGTAAAAATTAAATGTATTCCTGAGTGTCCTCCACATTCCAATTGCATCATGGGGCTGTATGGAAAAAGGGGGGGGGGTTTAAATGTAGTGTCTATGCATCAAGATCAGTGAATCACTGATACATGAGCAAGGCAAACAAGTAGAACAAGTAAAGTGTACTATGGTAATATATCTGAATATGTGGGCATATGGAGAAATGACAGGAAAAGAAAAAGTAGTGAAAAGAGAAATTGCCAGAAAGAAAAAAAAGGAGAAGGTGAAAGGGTGAAAAAAATGATGGAGAGTGCTAGTGGGTGACCAAGTCAAAAATAGTAGAGATAGAGAGTCCAGGGGTAGGACCGGGAGTAATGAAGTGTAGATTGCAATGGATAGTACCAAATGACTGCCCAAATGGGCCTGGTGCATGTGTTGTCCTAGTGCTTACCTCTCAATTGCGTCCTAATCCCTGTGTGTGTACAGCCAAGTGAGAAAGTGACTCGCTCGCCCGAGGATTTAAGCTGGAGGGCCGGCGCGGAGAGTCACTTTGTCAGGAATCAGCAGCTTGGCAGACCAGACACGTAGCTACACAAGGAAACTGAGACCAAACAAGTATAGAACTTAAAAAAAGGTGAGATTTATTTACAGTGCACAGTAATAAACAAACACAGCAAACAGTGAACATAAACAACACCAGCAAACAAAACCCAAAACCTGACAAAAACACTAACACCTACACTGCAGACTAAAGTTAATACTGGACAAGGGTACAGGGTATACGGGGAATCAAGGAGGATACAAGGCAAGGGACAAGAAGCAAGGTGGAGAGAAACAGGCAAAGCAGGATCTCTAGCAGCAGGAAGGCGAACTGAATCGTGACGGACTGGGGGAAGGGAGGAACAGTCTTAAATTGCATTTAATGGCTGAACCCAGGTGTGGCTGATTGTTACAGCTTGCTGGCTCTGGGGAGACACCTGCTGGTGGCCACTGGAGCTGCAGCAACCAGCCCAGAGCAGCACAGCGCCACCAGTAGGTAAGCTCAATCCTGACAGGCTGATTGCTACAGCTTGCTGGCTCTGGGGAGACACCTGCTGGTGGCCACTGGAGCTGCATCAACCAGCTCAGAGCAGCACAGCGTCACCAGTAGGTGAACTCAATCCTGACACACTTTCTCACTTGGCTGTACACACACAGGGATTAGGACGCAATTGAGAGGTAAGCACTAGGACAACACATGCACCAGGCCCATTTGGGCAGCCATTTGGTACTATCCATTGCAATCTACACTTCATTACTCCCGGTCCTACCCATGGACTCTCTATCTCTACTATTTTTGACTTGGTCACACACTAGCACTCTCCATCATTTTTTTCACCCTTTCACCTTCTCCTTTTTGTTTTTTTCTGGCAATTTCTCTTTTCACTAATTTTTCTTTTCCTGTCATTTCTCTATATGCCCACATATTCAGATACATTACCCTAGTACACTTTACTTGTTCTACTTGTTTGCCTTGCTCATGCATCAGTGATTCACTGATCTTGATGCATAGACACTACATTTAAACCCCCCCTTTTTCCATACAGCCCCACGATGCGATTGGAATGTGGAGGACACTCAGGAATACATTTGACTTGTCTCTTGCCGTGCCTGTCCTCCGCTGGGTCTTCGGTGGGGTGCTGCTGGCCCCGCCCCTTCAGCTCCCGGGATGAGCTATGTCCGCTGTTGCCCCCTTTGGGGAACCAGTCTTTTGGAGTCAACCAATTTATTTGTAAGTATGGGAGGCCTCCTTCATAGGCCCCCTGTCCTTCATTCTCCTCATATATTTTTGATCAAATGTTGTGTTACATCTCATTTCAATTATTTTATAGATACTCTGCATCCACTTCTGAAGAAGCGAGTTGATCTCACGAAACGCGTCTTTTAGAGTTTTAGATGCTACTGTATACAATATAACGTTTTTTTCATCATTATGGAATGTACTATGTATATACATATTTTTGGTTGTCACATGCTATACTGCAAATATCCTATGGGTATATCTATATGCCCATGTATAACCTTGTTGTGATGTTATTTACATCAAAAATAAAATGTATATTTTTACTATTTTGACTATTTTGTCTATCTCATACATATCTCATTCAAAGTCCCATGGGGAGATTTTCTGTTCTTGTTGCAAATTTAGGGATGGAGGTTTGTTATGAGGAGAGACAGCAATTGAACCATTTCTCTTCTGTGTGGTACTACCAGTACAGCCATCCGTATCACCAGATCTGCCACCAGTACCGCCATCGGTACCGCCACACAGGCCAGCCACCAGTACAACCACCGATACCGCTAAACGCAGGTCCACCACCAATACCGCCACCCATCAGTACTGCCATCAGTATAATCACCAGGCCCACTATCATGTCTCAAAGAGTATATACCCCTCAGGAGGCTTATGAAATTATTGCCCTGTTGGATAATGAGAGCAGTGGGGAGCTCTCATCAAACAATTCTGGTTTGGAGTATGAGCCATTAGAGGGCAGTGGATCAGAGTCCTATTCAGCTGAGGAAACTTCCCCCCCTCCTAAAAGAATGAAAAGATTAGGACCAGGATCCGAAGACCTGCCCACCACCAGCAGCACCAGACCCCAGGAAGAGGAGCCCAGTACTAGCACTGAAACTATACGCCCAACCCCAAGAACCATAATCCATGCCCGAGCCTAGTCCTTCCTACCCGATGCCATGGCAAACCCAGGGAGGTTGCCCGCCAACTCAGGGTCTGCAATAGTCCCCAATTTCACCGCACAACCAGGTGTGCAGGTTGACACTACAAATTTTGCCCTATTGGACTACTTTTATTTGTTTTTCACCCCCAAATTGCTACAGAGTATGGTGGACCAAACCAATCTGTACGTAGAACAATTCATTGCTGCCAATCATACTTCATCTTATGCCCGCATGTTCCATTGGCGACGTCTGACACTGGACGAATTGAAAATATTTTTGGGCCTCACACTGAATATGGGCATTACACAAAAAAATGAACTCCATGGGTATTGGTCCACCCACCCAATCCACCACATGCCCATATACTCAGCTGTCATGTCCAGGATAAGATACGACATGATAATGCGTTTCTTCCATTTTAGTGATAATTCGCAGTGCCATCCCCGAAATCACCCCAACCATGATAAATTAAATAAATTACGCCCCCTAACTAATTCCTTTTCCCAGACATTCGCCCAAGTGTTCATCCCAGATAAAAATATCTGTGTGGATGAGTCCCTCATCCATTTCACTGGCCGGTTGCATTTCAAACAGTACATACTCAGTAAGAGATCCAGGTATGGCTTAAAACTTAACAAGTTGTGTGATCGAGCCACTGGCTATGTGTACTCCTTCAGAATATACAAAGGTAAAGACTCCCAACTCCAGCCCCGTGATTGCCCCACCTATATTGGTACCAGTGGGAAGATAGTCTGGGAGCTGGCATACCCCCTCTTTGGAAAAGGATACCACCTATACATGGATAACTATTATACCAGCCTGCCCCTATTTCGCCATCTATATCAAAAGACAACCCTGGCCTGTGGCACCTTCAAGAAAAACAGGAAGGGCTTCCCACAAAATCTCCTCACCCAAAAGCTACAAAACGGGGAATCTGCTTTCATGAGGAATGAAGAGGTATTGGCCATGAAGTAGAGGGACAAGAAAGATGTCCACATCCTCTCCACTATCCACAATAACACCTCAGTGGAAATCCAAAGAAGACATGGCCCCGTTGTAAAGCCCAAGTGTGTCCATGACTACAATCTATGCATGGGGGGGTGGATTTAAATGACCAGATAGTACAGCCCTATTTATCTACCCGTAAGTCACGTTTTTGGTATAAGAAATCCGCATTTCACCTTTTTCATATGGTCATGTATAATTCATTTGTGTGTTGCCAAAGATCGTCCGAAAATCAATCCCTCAGCTACTTGAAATACATTGAAAAGCACAAAGAATTTGCATCAATGGGAAAGGTACAACTCTCATGGTTAGGCAGAATTGCAGCTTATCAAATGCAGACATTTCCAAAATTGCTATATCATTTTAGAACCCTTCCCATTCCGATTCCTCGGAAATTCTTTGACGAACTGAATAAATTACTACGCAGCTACATATGGAATAAGGCAAAACCAAGGGTTTCCTTATCCACGATGTTTAGAAGCAGAAAGTTAGGAGGTATGGGTCTCCCCAATGCGCAAGCCTATCACCAAGCGGCGATTCTCGAGCAGTCAAGACACTGGTTCTCAGCCCAAGAGGACAACCATTGGTCTAACATAGAAAGAGAACTTATTCCAAGCCACGACCTCCCATCAATACTGATGGCAGCCAATTGGGCTCATAACTCAGCAACACCAGACCTCCCCACTAGAGTTGAGCGAACTTCTAGAAGTCCAGGTTCTGCTGGTTAGGCCGAACTTCGGGACAAAGTCCGGGTTCGGGTCCGGACAGAACCCGAACTTTGTCCCGGACCCCGAACCCCATTGAAATCAATGGAGACCCAGAGTTTTAGGTACAAAAAATGTTGTAAAATAGTCCTGGAAGGTCCTAGAGGTCTGCAAAAGGAAGGAAATGTGGGTAAGGGTGGGACAAGTGACCTACAAATAAATGGGGACAGGGAAATAACTTTAAATATTTTTTAAAAAATAAAAACATAAAAAAATGCAAAAATGGAGATCATCTTCAAAATGGGTCTGAAAAGTATTAATTAACATTAGAGGCCATAGAACTGTTCTAAAATCATCTTCAAACTGTGTCAAAAAAGTATAAATAAGCCGGGAGTACCCATATCACTGTTCTGCAAAATGTGTGTATCACTTTAAATGAAACCGGGAATCAGTGCACATCTCTTCTGCACAATTATTTCAAGTCTGTGTGTCACTTTAAATCAAACCGTCAATCATTGCACATCTTTTATTCACACTTCTTTTTAAAATGTGTGTATCACGATCCTG
>BLSH010319753.1:78417-93771 GCA_018402905.1 Glandirana rugosa | reverse complement strand
CGGGAACGACTATTAACTCCCGTCATTATTAAAAAAGTTACATAAAGAAAAACAAAAATGATACAAAAAATAGCAAGCATTAGCGGCAATATGAAAAGCGACAGACTAAAAAGAAGTGTTCTTCATCTTCACACTTCTTTTTAGTCTGTCGCTTTTCATATTGCCACTAATGCTTGCACATCTTCTATTCACACACAACATCTTTTCTTTGCCTAGAAAAGATGTTCTTCACACATTACATCTTTTCTTCATACATCTGGAAATAGAATAGAACACTTTACCTAAAACCGGAGAGAAACCATACACATGCACTTGAAACATCTGGATAGTGTGTTTGAAAATACAGCATAGAGAAGAGCATGCATATGGTTTCACACACAGTTTCCAGATGTTTTCAGAACAGTGATATCATATCAGTCACATAAGTTGTTATATTTCCTTTAATTCTTCAATAAAAAACATAGTAAAAACAAAAAGAAATACATTGAAAAAATTATTACTGCCCTCAATTATCAGCAAGGGCCCATAACAGAAAGTATGCACTCTGATAGTGTGAGTTGACTCCACGAGCAACATTATCCGCCCCCCCCCCCCACAGAATCTGGAAGAAGGCGACAGAAGAGATGCCGTGTATGCTCCAGAGGAGGAGTCAGAAAAGATACCACGTATTATTGCCCCGACTGTCCCTCCCAACCTGGCCTGTGCATCGGACATTGTTTCAAAAATGATCATACACAAATCACATATTAGTTCCCCATATAGACTACAGACTGCCATTTCAAATACCTGTGTGGACCATTTGCTTGCTACCACGTTATCTGACCCTGGCCTGTTTACCAACAATGTCTCTGTCTGCTGTTTTAAACCACATTTCTGACTTCCACGTGCATGACCTCGGCCTGTTAATAGACCATGTTTTTGCCTGCCACTTGGACTGATCTTTTACCCTTATACATTAGTACACAGGGGTCTCACATATGTCAGGGGCTCCAGAAAGCGTTCTGAGTAGAGAAAACCAGTGTTTGGTTTTCTGTGATCCCAGAACAGGGTCTGGTTTCCCGGAGGCTTCAAAGCATTTGGGTGGGAGAAGCCTCTACCCCTGTCCCCCTGGCCCTAAGCTTGATGGTCCTTCCTGCTGCCTGGACCAATACTTTATCTGTGCTGAACATATCGCTGCCTGTAATGACCCAGGACTATCTGGACCATGTTTCTTCCTGCTGCCTGGACCAATACTTTGGCTGTGCTGACCATGTTGCTGCCTGTAATGACCCAGAACTATTTGGACCATGTTTCTTCCTGCTGCCTGGACCAATACTTTGGCTGTGCTGACCATATTGCTGCCTGTAATGACCCAGGACTTTATGTACCATGTTTATTCCTGCTGCCTGGACCAATGCATTGGCTGTGTTGACCATATCTCTGCCTGCTGCCTCTACTGACTATGGACAATTTTTCTGCCTTGACATCTCTGCCTGCTACCTGGACCAATGTTTTGGCTGTGCTGACAGTATTTCTACCTGTAATAACTATGGACAATATTCCTGCCTGCGGCTTGGACGATTGCTTTTACTGTCGCTGACCACATCAATGCCTGGACCAAAGCTCTCCTCTGTGGATCACTGCGCTATGAAAACCACAGGTAATCTTTTATTATTTGGTATGTACATGCTATGTGATAGAAATATGAAGGGCTTTCAAAAAGGTTATTGGTAGTCAGAAAATGGTATGTGTAATTTATGCTCCTAGAATGCCGGGCCTCTATATGTGGCCAGGCTGTGTAAATGTCTCGCACATGAGGTATTACTTTACTCAGGAGAAGTAGCAGAATGTATTTTGGGGTGTCATTTTGGGGTGTACATGCTGTGTTTTGGAAATATCTTATAAATTGAAAATTTCTGGAAAAAAATTAACCATTCAAAAGACTCTATATGCCACATAGATTATACGTTGGGGTGTTAGCTTTCAAAAATGGGGTCATTTTGTGGGTAATTCAATTGTCCTGGTGCTCCAGGGCCTTCAAAAGTGTAATAGGGGGTTGAGAAATGAGATGTGTCATTTTTGATGCTAAAATCCCTGACGGTGCTACTTCAATGTTGGGCCTCTGTATGTGGCCAAGCTATGTAAAAGTCTCACACATGTGGTATTGCCATACTCAGGAAGAGTAGCAGAATGTATTGTGGGGTGTAATTTTTGCTATGTACATGCTGTGTGTTGGAAATATCTTAGAAATGGACAACTTTATGTAAAAAAATACATTTTCATTTAATTCCAAATTTTCCAAAAACTTCTGGAAAAAAATAACCATTTTAAAGACTCATTATGCCAAATATACTATACCTTGGGGTGTTAGCTTTCCAAAATGGGGTCATTTTGTGGGTAATTCCATTGTCCTGGTGCTCCAGGGCCTTCAAAAGTGTAATAGGGGGTTGAGAAATGATATCTTAGAAATAACAACTTTATGTAAAAAAATGTATTTTCATTTTTTTCCACATTTTCCCAAAACTTCTGGAAAAAATGAATAGTTCAAAAGACTCATTATGCCACATAGATTATACCTCTGGGTGTTAGCTTTTCAAAATGGGGTCATTTTGTGGGTAATTCCATTGTCCTCGTGCTCCAAGGCCTTCAAAAGTGTAATAGGGGGTTGAGAAATGAGATGTGTAATTTTTGCTGCTAAAATGCCTGACGGTGCTACTTCAATGTTGGGCCTCTGTATGTGGCAAAGCTGTGTAAAAGTCTCACACATGTGGTATTGCCATACTCAGGAGGAGTAGCAGAATATATTCTGGGGTGTCATTTTTGCTATATACATGCTGTGTGTTGGAAATATCTTAGAAATGGACAACTTTGTGTAAAAAAATGCATTTTCATTTTTTTCCACATCTTCCAAAAACTTCTGGAAAAAATGAACTGTTCAAAAAACTCATTATGCCACATAGATTATACCTCTGGGTGTTAGCTTTCCAAAATGGGGTCATTTTGTGGGTAATTCCATTGTCGTGATGCTTCAAGGCCTTCAAAAGTGTAATAGGGGGTTGAGAAATGAGATGTGTAATTTTTGCTTCTAAAATGCCTGACGGTGCTACTTCAATGTTGGGCCTCTGTATGTGGCAAAGCTGTGTAAAAGCCTCACACATGTGGTATTGCCATACTCAGGAGGAGTAGCAGAATGTATTCTGGGGTGTCATTTTTGCTATGTCCATGCTGTGTGTTGGAAATATCTTAGAAATGGACAACTTTGTGTAAAAAAATGCATTTTCATTTTTTTTTCACATTTTCCAAAAACTTCTGGAAAAAATAAACCATTTAAAAGACTCATTATGCCACATAAATTATACCTCTGGGTTTTAGCTTTCCAAAATTGGGTCATTTTGTGGGTAATTCCATTGTCCTGGTGCTCCAGGGCCTTCAAAAGTGTAATAGGGGGTTGAGAAATGAGATGTGTAATTTTTGCTTCTAAAATACCTGACGGTGGTACTTCAGTGTTGGGCCTCTGTATGTGGCCAAGCTGTGTAAAAGTCTCACACATGTGGTATTGCCATACTCAGGAGGAGTAGCAGAATGTATTTTTGGGTGTCATTTTTGCTATGTACATGCTGTGTGTTGGAAATATCTTGAAATGGACAACTTTATGTAAAAAAAATACATTTTCATTTTTTTCCACATTTTACAAAAACTTCTGGAAAAAATGAACCGTTCAAAAGACTCATTATGCCAGGTAGATTATACCTCTGGGTGTTAGATTTCCAAAATTGGGTAATTTTGTGGGTAATTCCATTGTCCTAGTGCTCCAGGGCCTTCAAAAGTGTAATAGGGGGTTGAGAAATGAGATGTGTAATTTTTGCTGCTAAAATGCCTGACGGTGCTACTTCAATGTTGGGCCTCTGTATGTGGCCAAGCTGTGTAAAAGTCTCACACATGTGGTATTGCCATACTCAGGAGGAGTAGCAGAATGTATTGTGGGGTGTCATTTTGCTATGTACATGCTGTGTGTTGGAAATATCTTAGAAATGGACAACTTTGTGTAAAAAAATGCATTTTCATTTTTTTCCACATTTTCCAAAAACGTCTGGAAGAAATAAACCATTCAAAAGACTCATTATGCCACATAAATTATACCTCTGGGTGTTAGCTTTCCAAAATGGGGTCATTTTGTGGGTAATTCCATTGTCCTGGTGCTCCAGGGCCTTCAAAAGTGTAATAGGGGGTTGAGAAATGAGATGTGTAATTTTTGCTTCTAAAATGCCTGACGGTGCTACTTCAATGTTGGGCCTCTGTATGTGGCAAGGCTGTGTAAAAGTATCACACATCTGGTATTGCCATACTCAGGAGGAGTAGCAGAATGTATTCTGGGGTGTCATTTTTGCTATATACATACTGTGTGTTGGAAATATCTTAGAAATGGACAACTTTGTGTAAAAAAATGCATTTTCATTTTTTTTCCACAGTTTCCAAAAACTTCTGGAAAAAATGAACCGTTCAAAAGACTCATTATGCCACATAGATAATACATTTGGGTGTTAGCTTTCCAAAATGGGGTCATTTTGTGGGTAATTCCATTGTCCTGGTGCTCCAGGGCCTTCAAAAGTGTAATAGGGGGTTGAGAAATGAGATGTGTAATTTTTGCTTCTAAAATACCTGACGGTGGTACTTCAGTGTTGGGCCTCTGTATGTGGCTAAGCTGTGTAAAAGTCTCATACATGTGGTATTGTCATACTCAGGAAGAGTAGCAGAATGTATTCTTTGGTGTCATTTTTGCTATGTACATGCTGTGTTTTGGAAATATCTTAGAAATGGACAACTTTGTGTAAAAAAAAATGCATTTTCATTTTTTTCCACATTTTCCAAAAACTTTTAGAAAAAATGAACTGTTCAAAAGACTCATTATACCACATAGATTATACCTTGGGGTGTTAGCTTTCCAAAATGGGGTCATTTTGTGGGTAATTCCATTGTCCTGGTTCTCCAAGGCCTTCAAAAGTGTAATAGGGGGTTGAAAAATGAGATGTGTAATTTTTGCTTCTAAAATTCCTTAATTAGCTACTTCAATTTTGGGCCTCTGTATGTGGCCAGGCTGCATAAAAGTCTCATACATGTGGTATTGCCATACTCAGGAGGAGCAGCAGAATGTATTTTGTAGTGTCATTTTTGCTATGTACATGTTGTGTGTTTTTCAACATTTTCCAAAAACTTCTGGAAAAAAATGAACCATTCAAAAAACTCATTATGCCACATAGATTATATGTTGTTGTATTAGCCTTCCAAAATGGGGTCATTTTGTGGGTAATTCCATTGTTGTGTTACTCTAGGGCCTTTAAAATGTAATAGGTGGTTGAGAAATGAGATGTGTAATTTATGCTCCTAGAACACTTGATAGTGCTCCATGCATTTTGGGCCTCTGTATGTGGCCAGGCTGTGAAAATGTCCCACACATGTGGTATTGCCATACTCAGTAGGAGTAGTAAAATGTATTTTGGGGTGTCATTTTTGCTATGTACGTGCTGTGTGTTGTAGGGTGTTGGAAATATCTTAGAAATCGATAACTTTGTGTAAAAAAAATGCGTTTTCATTTTTTCCCCACATTTTCCAAAATTTTTTGGAAAAAATTAACCATTCAAAAGACTCATTATTAGAGTTGAGCGAACCCAGACTTTAAAGTTTGGGTCTGTGCCAGACTTTCGAGTGTCCATGTCCTGAACCCAGACATTTGAGAAAAAGTCTGGGTTCAGGTTGGGGTTCGGGGTACAACAATCGCTTCACTCGTTTGCCCTTAGAAGCCATCACAGCCATGCCTACTAATGGCATAGGAGAACATGTGACAGCGCACTGTGAACTGTGAGAGTGGTCAGAAGTGGTCATGGTTAAAGGTTAAAGTGTGTACAATTAACTGCTTCCCGACCGCGCGCCGTCTTTTCACGGCGGCAGTCGGGGAGCTGGGCGCTAATCGCCGTAAATATACGGCGATTCGCATTTTGGCCACCAGGGGGTGCGTGCGCGCCGCCGCACTCCTGAGGAGTGTGCCCGCGGCTCGGGCGGACCCGATGTCCGCCGGCGAGCCGCGATGAGCGGCTACAGGGAAAAGAAGGGGAACCGCCGATGTAAACACGGCGGTTCCCCGCCCTGTCAGTGGGGCATGAGAGATCTACTGATCCCTGTCACTGGGATCAGTTAGATCTCTCATGCCCATGTTAGCCCAACCCCCCCACAGTAAGAACACACCCAGGGAACACAGTTAACCCCTAGCTCCCACCCCCAGGTTAACCCCTTCACTGCCAATGACATTTATACAGTAATCAGTGGACATTTAAATTTCTGATCGCTGAATAAATGTCATTGGTCCCAAAAAAGTGTCAAAAATGTCCGACATGTCCGCTGCAATATCGCAGTACCACTAAAAATCGCAGATCGCCGCCATTACTAGTAAAAAATAAAAAAAAAATAAAAACCCCAGAAATTAATTCTCATCATCCGTAAACGTGGCCACTTTTGCGCAAACCAATCAATAAACGCCGATTGCGATTTTTTTTATCGCAAATATGAGGAAGAATATAAATCTGCCAAAAACGGTGAAAAAAAATGTTTTTTTATATTTTTTTTTTGGATTTGAATTTTAGCAAAAAGTAAGAAATTTGGGTTTTTTTGAAAAATGGTCGCTCTTCTTTTGTTCATAGCGGTGATCAGAAATGACGCAGAGGCGATCAAATACCACCAAAAGAAAGCTCTATTTGTGGGAAAAAAAGGACGCAAATTTTGTTTGGGTACAGCGTCGCACGACCGCGTAATTGTCCGTTAAAGTGACGCAGTGCCGAATCGCAAAAAGTGCTCTGGTCCTAAAGCTGCAAAACCTTCCGGGGCTGAAGTGGTTAAAGTCACCATATAAGGAACAGCAAATAAAATGGCAAATAAAAACAGCATATTAAAAAACATCATATTAGAAAACAGCATATAATTAACAGGTAATGTCAATGTGAATACATTGCTAAGCAATGATACGCATATAATGTCCTTGGTAAGCGCAACAGGAGACTGTACTACAAAGGGCTACACCTATTGGAAGTGAACCGAAATTCTGTAGTAAAAAGGAAAAAAGAAACAGGTGCGCCTCTAAGAGTAACAGCTTAAAAACAGGAATTTATTAGGAAACACATAAAACTATTCACAAAAGTGGTAGGTTTCAGCACGTTGCAGTGTAAGCCACTGCCTGCTTCTTTTGGGGATCTGTGGTGAGTGTCCTGTTGGGCTGGTGTGACCGAACGAACGGTGGACCGCTGTACTGAAGGTGGATGGCTCCGTCAGTGGGTCCCGGCGTCTCCTCCACTATCGTCAGCGGTCCGCAGCTGTCACTTCCGGCTTCGACTGGACTGGTGTCCACAGCAACGGCGATGTGTTTGCAGGGTTCCGCCCCTTCCTCAGGCCGTTCATACTCCATTGAGGAGCAGGGCACATTTATGGGCAAAAGGGTGGGAGGAGCGCAACAGGTCTATACGCCTCACTTATTACTTTTAACCTACTAATGGCATGGCTGTGATTGGCCAGTACATCATGTGACCCATCCTCGATATGAGCTGGAGTCACATAGCACTGCATGTCACATGCTCTCTGGCTATTGTAGGGAGAGGATCCTGCTGCCGCTGTGAGGGACAGATTACCGTTATAAAATCATCTCATACTGGTGTAGGGAGAGGTTCATGCCGCCGCTGTGAGGGATAGATTAGCATCATAAAATCATCTCATACTGGCATAGGGAGAGGTTCCTGCCACTGGTGTGAGGGATAGATAAGCGTTATAAAATCATCTCATACTAGTATAGGGAGAGGTTCCTGCTGCTGGTGTGATGGATAGATTAGCGTGATAAAATCATCTCATACTAGTATAGGGAGAGTTTCCTGCCGCTGGTGTGGGGAACAGATTAGCGCTATAAAATCATCTCATACTAGTATACGGAGAGGTTCCTGCCACTGGTGTGAGGGATAGATTAGCGTTATAAAATCATCTCATACTAGTATAGGGAGAAGTTCCTGATGCTGGTGTGAGGGAAAGATTAGCGTTATAAAATCATCTCATACTGGTATAGGGAGAGGTTCCTGCTGCTAGTGTGAGGGACAGATTAGCAATATAAAATCATCTCATATTAGTATAGGTAGAGGTTTCTGCTGCTGGTGTGAGGGACAAAATCATCTCATACTGGTATAAGGAGAGGTTCCTGCTGCTGGGGAGAAGGACAGATTACTGTTATAAAATCATCTCATACTGGTATAGGGAGAGGTTCCTGATGCTGGTGTGAGGGAAAGATTACCGTTATAAAATCATCTCATAGTGGAGCAGGGAGAGGTTCCTGGCGGTGCTGTGAGGGACAGATTATCGTTCTAAAATCATCTCATACTGGAGTAGAGAGAGGTTCCTGGCGGTGCTGTGAGGGACAGATTAGTGTTCTAAAATCATCTCATACTGGAGTAGGGAGAGGTTCCTGGCGGTGCTGTGAGGGACATATTATCGTTCTAAAATAATCTCATACTGGAGTAGGGAGAGGCTCCTGGCGGTGCTGTAAGGACAGATTATTATTCTAAAATAATTTCATAATGGTGTAGGGAGAGGATCGTGGTGCTGCTGTGAGGGAAAGATTATCGTTCTAAAATCATCTCATATTGGAGTAGGGAGAGGTTCCTGGCAGTGCTGTGATGGACAGATTATCGTTCTAAAATCATCTCATACTGGAGTAGGGAGAGGTTCCTGGCAGTGCTGTGAGGGACAGATTATCGTTCTAAAATCATCTCATGCTGGAGTAGAGAGAGGTTCCTGGCGGTGCTGTGAGGGACAGATTAGCATTCTAAAATCATCTCATACTGGTGTAGGGAGAGGTTTCTGCTTCTGCTGTGAGGGACAGATTAGCGTTCTAAAATCATCTCATACTGGTGTATGGAGAGGTTCCTGCTGCTGTTGTGAGGGACAGATTATCGTTCTAAAATAATCTCATACTGGAGTAGGGAGAGGTTCCTGCTGCTGGTGTGAGGGACAGATTACCTTTATAAAATCTTCTCATACTAGTATAGGGAAAGGTTCCTGATGATGGTGTGAGGGACAGATTAGCATTCTAAAATCATCTCATACTGGATTAGGGAGAGCTTTCTGGCGGTGCTGTGAGGGACAGATTATCGTTCTAAAATCATCTCATACTGGAGTAGGGAGAGGTTCCTGGTGGTGCTGTGAGGGACAGATTATCGTTCTAAAATCATCTCATACTGGTGTAGGGAGAGGTTCCTGGTGCTGCTGTGAGGGAAAGATTAGCGTTTTAAAATCATCTCACACTGGAGTAGGAAAAGGTTCCTGGCAGTGCTGTCAGGGACAGATTAGCGTTCTAAAATCATCTCATACTGGAGTAGGGAGAGGTTTCTGGTAGTGCTGTGAGGGACAGATTAACATTCAAAAATCATCTCATACTGGTGTAGGGAGAGGTTCCTGCTGCTGCTGTGAGGGACAGATTAGGGTTCTAAAATCATCTCATAATGGTGTAAGGAGAGGTTCCTGCTGCTGGTGTGAGGGACAGACTAGCGTTATAAAATCATCTCATGCTAGTATAGGGAGAGGTTCCTGCTGAAGGTGTGAGGGACAGATTAGCGTTATAAAATCATCTCATACTGGAGTAGGGAGAGGTTCCTGGAGGTGCTGTGAGGGACAGATTATCATTCTAAAATCATCTCAGGCTGGTGTAGGGAGAGGTTCCTGGTGCTACTGTGAGGGAAAGATTAGCGTTCTAAAATCATCTCATACTGGTGTAGGGAGAGGTTTCTGCTTCTGCTGTGAGGGACAGATTAGCGTTCTAAAATCATCTCATACTTGTGTATGGAGAGGTTCCTGCTGCTGTTGTGAGGGACAGATTATCGTTCTAAAATAATCTCATACTGGAGTAGGGAGAGGTTCCTGCTGCTGTTGTGAGGGACAGATTACTTTTATAAAATCTTCTCATACTAGTATAGGGAGAGGGTTCTGCTGATGGTGTGAGGAACAGATTAGCATTCTAAAATCATCTCATACTGGAGTAGGGAGAGGTTCCTGGCGGTGCTGTGAGGGACAGATTAGCGTTCTAAAATCATCTCATACTGGTGTAGGGAGAGGTTTCTGCTTCTGCTGTGAGGGACAGATTAGCATTCTAAAATCATCTCATACTGGTGTATGGAGAGGTTCCTGCTGCTGTTGTGAGGGACAGATTATCGTTCTAAAATAATCTCATACTGGAGTAGGGAGAGGTTCCTGCTGCTGGTGTGAGGGACAGATTACCTTTATAAAATCTTCTCATACTAGTATAGGGAGAGGTTCCTGCTGATGGTGTGAGGGACAGATTAGCATTCTAAAATCATCTCATACTGGAGTAGGGAGAGGTTCCTGGTGCTGCTGTGAGGGACAGATTATCGTTCTAAAATCCCCTCATACTGGATTAGGGAGAGGTTTCTGGCGGTGCTGTGAGGGACAGATTATCGTTCTAAAATCATCTCATACTGGAGTAGGGAGAGGTTCCTGGTGGTGCTGTGAGGGACAGATTATCGTTCTAAAACCATCTCATACTGGTGTAGGGAGAGGTTCCTGGTGCTGCTGTGAGGGAAAGATTAGCGTTTTAAAATCATCTCATACTGGAGTAGGGAGAGGTTTCTGGTAGTGCTGTGAGGGACAGATTAACATTCAAAAATCATCTCATACTGGTGTAGGGAGAGGTTCCTGCTGCTGCTGTGAGGGACAGATTAGGGTTCTAAAATCATCTCATACTGGTGTAAGGAGAGGTTCCTGCTACTGCGGTGAGGGACAGATTGTTCTAAAATCATCTGATTCTGGAATAGGGAGAGGTTCCTGTTGCTGGTGTGAGGGACAGACTAGCGTTATAAAATCATCTCATGCTAGTATAGGGAGAGGTTTCTGCTGAAGGTGTGAGGGACAGATTAGCGTTATAAAATCATCTCATACTGGAGTAGGGAGAGGTTCCTGGAGGTGCTGTGAGGGACAGATTATCATTCTAAAATCATCTCATGCTGGTGTAGAGAGAGGTTCCTGGTGCTGCTGTGAGGGAAACATTAGCGTTCTAAAATCATCTCATACTGGTGTAGGGAGAGGGTTCTGCTTCTGCTGTGAGGGACAGATTAGCGTTCTAAAATCATCTCATACTGGTGTATGGAGAGGTTCCTGCTGCTGTTGTGAGGGACAGATTATCGTTCTAAAATAATCTCATACTGGAGTAGGGAGAGGTTCCTGCTGCTGGTGTGAGGGACAGATTACCTTTATAAAATCTTCTCATACTAGTATAGGGAGAGGTTCCTGATGATGGTGTGAGGGACAGATTAGCATTCTAAAATCATCTCATACTGGATTAGGGAGAGGTTTCTGGCGGTGCTGTGAGGGACAGATTATCGTTCTAAAATCATCTCATACTGGAGTAGGGAGAGGTTCCTGGTGGTGCTGTGAGGGACAGATTATCGTTCTAAAATCATCTCATACTGGTGTAGGGAGAGGTTCCTGGTGCTGCTGTGAGGGAAAGATTAGCGTTTTAAAATCATCTCACACTGGAGTAGGAAAAGGTTCCTGGCAGTGCTGTCAGGGACAGATTAGCGTTCTAAAATCATCTCATACTGGAGTAGGGAGAGGTTTCTGGTAGTGCTGTGAGGGACAGATTAACATTCAAAAATCATCTCATACTGGTGTAGGGAGAGGTTCCTGCTGCTGCTGTGAGGGACAGATTAGGGTTCTAAAATCATCTCATAATGGTGTAAGGAGAGGTTCCTGCTACTGCTGTGAGGGACAGATTGTTCTAAAATCTTCTGATACTGGAATAGGGAGAGGTTCCTGCTGCTGGTGCGAGGGACAGACTAGCGTTATAAAATCATCTCATGCTAGTATAGGGAGAGGTTCCTGCTGAAGGTGTGAGGGACAGATTAGCGTTATAAAATCATCTCATACTGGAGTAGGGAGAGGTTCCTGGAGGTGCTGTGAGGGACAGATTATCATTCTAAAATCATCTCATGCTGGTGTAGGGAGAGGTTCCTGGTGCTGCTGTGAGGGAAAGATTAGCGTTCTAAAATAATCTCATACTGGAGTAGGGAGAGGTTTCTGCTTCTGCTGTGAGGGACAGATTAGCGTTCTAAAATCATCTCATACTGGTGTATGGAGAGGTTCCTGCTGCTGTTGTGAGGGACAGATTATCGTTCTAAAATAATCTCATACTGGAGTAGGGAGAGGTTCCTGCTGCTGGTGTGAGGGACAGATTACCTTTATAAAATCTTCTCATACTAGTATAGGGAGAGGGTTCTGCTGATGGTGTGAGGAACAGATTAGCATTCTAAAATCATCTCATACTGGAGTAGGGAGAGATTCCTGGCGGTGCTGTGAGGGACAGATTATCGTTCTAAAATCACCTCATACTGGATTAGGGGGAGGTTTCTGGTGGTGCTGTGAGGGACAGATTATCGTTCTAAAATCATCTCATACAGGAGTAGGGAGAGGTTCCTGGTGGTGATGTGAGGGACAGATTATCATTCTAAAATCATCTCATACTGGTGTAGGGAGAGGTTCCTGGTGCTGCTGTGAGGGAAAGATTAGCGTTTTAAAATCATCTCACACTGTAGTAGGAAAAGGTTCCTGGCAGTGCTGTGAGGGACAGATTATCGTTCTAAAATCATCTCATACTGGAGTAGGGAGAGGTTCCTGGCGGTGCTGTGAAGGACAGATTAGCGTTTTAAAATCATCTCATACTGGAGTAGGAAGAGGTTTCTGGTAGTGCTGTGAGGAACAGATTAACATTCAAAAATCATCTCATACTGGTGTAGGGAGAGGTTCCTGCTGCTGCTGTGAGGGACAGATTAGGGTGCTAAAATCATCTCATACTGGTGTAAGGAGAGGTTCCTGCTACTGCTGTGAGGGACAGATTATTGTTCTAAAATCATCTGATACTGGAATAGGGAGAGGTTCCTGCTGCTGGTGTGAGGGACAGATTAGCGTTATAAAATCATCTCATGCTAGTATAGGGAGAGGTTCCTGCTGAAGGTGTGAGGGACAGATTAGCGTTCTAAAATCATCTCATACTGGAGTAGGGAGAGGTTCCTGGAGGTGCTGTGAGGGACAGATTATCGTTCTAAAATCATCTCATGCTGGTGTAGGGAGAGGTTCCTGGTGCTGCTGTGAGGGAAAGATTAGCGTTTTAAAATCATCTCACAGTGGAGTAGGAAGATGTTCCTGGCAGTGCTGTGAGGGACAAATTATCATTCTAAAATCATCTCATACTGGAGTAGGGAGAGGTTCCTGGCGGTTCTCTGAGGGACAGATTAGCGTTCTAAAATCATCTCATACTGGAGTAGGGAGAGGTTCCTGGCGGTTCAGTGAGGGACAGATTAGCGATCTAAAATCATCTCATACTGTAGTAGGGAGAGGTTCCTAGTGGTGCTGTGAGGGACAGATTATCGTTCTAAAATCATCACATACTGGAGTAGGGAGAGATACCTGGCGGTGCTGTGAGGGACAGATTATTGTTCTAAAATCATCTCATATTGGAATAGGGAGAGGTTCCTGGCGGTGCTGTGAGGGACAGATTATCGTTCTAAAATCATCTCATACTGGTGTAGTGAGAGGTTCCTGATGCTGTTGTGAGGGACAGATTAGCGTTCTAAAATCATCTCAAACTGGAGTAGGGAGAGGTTCCTGGCAGTGTTGTGAGGGACAGATTAGCGTTCTAAAATCATCTCATACTGGAGTAAGGAGTGGTTCCTGGCAGTGCTGTGAGGGACAGATTAGCATTCTAAAATCATCTCATACTGGTGTAGGGAGAGGTGCCGGCTGCTGCTGTAGGGGACAGATTAGGGTTCTAAAATCATCTCATACTGGAGTACGGAGAGGTTCCTACTGCTGGTGTGAGGGACAAATTACCATTATAAAATCATCTCATATTGGTATAGGGAGAGGTTCCTGCTGCTGGTGTGAGGGACAGATTAGCGTTATAAAATCATCTCATACTGGTATAGGGAGAGGTTCCTGCTGCTAGTGTGAGGGACAGATTATCGTTCTAAAATCATCTCATACTGGTATAGGGCGAGGTTCCTGCTGTTGTTTTGAGGGACATATTACCGTTATAAAATCACCTCATACTAGTATAGGGAGAGGTTCCTGCTACTGGTGTGAGGGACACATTAGCGTCATAAAATCATCTCATACTGGTATAGGGAGAGGTTCCTGCTGCTGGTGTGAGGGACAGATTACCGTTATAAAATCATCTCATACGGGAGTAGGGAGAGGTTCCTGGCGGTGCTATGAGGGACAGATTATCGTTGTAAAATCATCTCATACTGGAGTAGGGAGAGGTTCCTGGCGGTTCTCTGAGGGACAGATTAGCGTTCTAAAATCATCTCATACTGGAGTAGGGAGAGGTTCCTGGCGGTTCAGTGAGGGACAGATTAGCGATCTAAAATCATCTCATACTGTAGTAGGGAGAGGTTCCTAGTGGTGCTGTGAGGGACAGATTATCGTTCTAAAATCATCACATACTGGAGTAGGGAGAGATACCTGGCGGTGCTGTGAGGGACAGATTATTGTTCTAAAATCATCTCATATTGGAATAGGGAGAGGTTCCTGGCGGTGCTGTGAGGGACAGATTATCGTTCTAAAATCATCTCATACTGGTGTAGTGAGAGGTTCCTGATGCTGTTGTGAGGGACAGATTAGCGTTCTAAAATCATCTCAAACTGGAGTAGGGAGATTTTCCTGGCGGTGCTGTGAGGGACAGATTATTGTTGTAAAATCATCTCATACTGGAGTAGGAGAGGTTCCTGGCAGTGCTGTGAGGGACAGATTAGCGTTCTAAAATCATCTTATACTGGAGTAGGGAGAGGTTACTGGCGGTGCTGTGAGGGACAAAATTAGCATTCTAAAATCATCTCATACTGGTGTAGGGAGAGGTTCCTGCTGCTGGTTTGTGCGCTGCATTTCTTGCACAAAAATAAAAAGTGCGTCTACATTGCTGGTTTAAAAAAAAAAGAATAATAATTTATTCTTCTTTTTTTTATTATAAATAAATAGTGCTACATAGTACATTTGCACCTTGCTGTGCATTTCTTGCACAAAATTAAAAAGTGCGTCTAAATTGCTGGTTTAACAAATAATTACAATTTTTGCTAAATAGTACATTTGCATAAAGAATAAGGAGAGCGTCAAATAAGGGACGTGGTCGTGGTGCTGCTGGTGTTGGTGAATCTCCTGTTGCAAGGAGAGGACGTGGTCGATCTGTGCCAGCTATACGCACAAGTGAAACAGCTTCCTCAGATGCGAGTAGCCGACAGAACCTTCAACATTATATGGTAGCCCGAATGCCACTCAACGAATGGTGAG
>BLSH010319753.1:53246-70812 GCA_018402905.1 Glandirana rugosa | reverse complement strand
AAAAAAAATAAAAAACGCTATATTCGTTTTTTTCTCGTTTGTAAAACCTTTTTTTTTGTGAAAAAAATTAAGACATGAAATTTTAAAACGTTTTATCATTTAAAAGAAGTATTTAAACCCGGTTTTACATATGACGATGTATAGAAACCATTTTTATTGTTTTTAATCACCTATAGTAAATCAGACACACTTTCAATATCTCAGATGTTCGATACCACGTTTAGTGACTTTTAACTAGTGTGGACTACATGACTACCGGATAGAGTAAAGAACTCTGTGATTTTACGGTCCTTTCATGTTTATTGGGGGTTTACTGGGGAAAAACCTTTCACGTGTAAGGTTCCATAAATCATTCTCCGTACCACTCAAAAAAGTGTCTAAGTATGAAGAAAATTTACTATTTTGCAAAATTTTAAAGTACAGAATTAAAAAAAGTGTTTTTTTTTCCAAAATGTTTGCTCTTTTTTTGCTTATATCGCAAAAAATAAAAAAAAACCCAGCGGGGACTAAATACCACCAAAAGAAAGCTCTATTTGTGATAAAAAAAGATACACATTTTGTTTGGATACAATGTAGCATGACTGAGTAATTGTGACTCAAATTGTGAGTGCACTGAAAGCTGAAAATTGGTCTTGGCAGGAAGTGTTCTAAGTGCCCGGTATTGAATTGGTTAAAATACTTTTAAATATTTTATTAAAAAATTTTATTATTCTTTATCAACAAGTGATCGCTAATATATTGATTGATTCAAATATATTGATTGTCTTTTATATTTTAGTATATGAGTTTGGGATTGAATGGCTGTCCCACCCACCTTGTGGTATCGTAATCGGTACTTATACCTCCTCTTCCTGCCGGCTCAGATCATGTGACCTGACGAAGAGGTTAATCCCCGAAACATGTAGTCTGATATTGACTGATTCCCAGCATATTTCTACATTTCTACTTTCCCTTTACCCTGCAGTCCTATGACCGGTCCTAGTCTGCCGGTGCTGTCAGGAAACAACTGATGCCTGTGGAAACCGGGTCTGGAAGCCTGTGCATGGGCGCTTGCACGCCTGTGCGTGTGTGCACATGCATATGCATCGGCATTGTCGCCAAACAGCCCCTTTTAAGCAGATGGCACCCTGCAGCCAGTGCTGTCTGTTCTACAGCGTTTTATGTACCTGTGAGCCTCAGCTCTGTTCCTGTTTGCTCGTTCTTGTTTCCGGAAGACCCAGCTTGACCTGATCTGCTTGATATCCGCCTGCACTGACCCCCGGCTACCCACGACCATTCTTCTGCCTGATCCCTTGTACCTCCTCTGCCTGCCTGATTATGACTTCTGCTTGGACTTGACCATTCTTCTGCCTACTCCTTTGTACCGCACCGCCCGCCAGTTGCCGACCCAGCCTGAACCACCTTCCTCCTTATCTGCACAAGCCGCTGCAGAACCTCTCACACCATCCAGACAATCCAGCCCTCGTGCCATCCTGCACTCTCAGACTCCTGTCTGCTCTACCAGGGGTCCCAGAATCAGGTGCACAAGAGTGGTTGTTCCCTGCATAGGACACACTCCACCACCAGGTGCGTGACAGTGGCACAGCTTTCAGCTGTCTGCTGAGATCCAGATACCAGCTATTTGCCTGGCTCTGTCCCTCTGTCTGTGACTGCACGGCTCTGTCTTTCCTCTCCTCCCTTAGCACCATAAACAGAGTGTGTTAAGCCCATCTGTGATTGCTGCTGCACTGCTGCTAGTATAGACTCGGACACCAGATACCTGTCTGGCTCTATTCCCCCACTCTGGACTGCACAGCACTGTTCCTCCCTCTCTTCCCTGACCATCGGGAGCATTGTGTGCCTTCCTTGGGCTAACCCTGGAGTATTTGGGTCCTCCAAAAGCTCCCCCTTTGTATGACATCTGACAGTTTGAGATTGGGAACCTCCTACACACCCTCTGTGAACATCTCACTGTCTCTACATAGGATCAGGGTTGGTGACAGCCATCCATCCCCCCAGGACTGCAGAGGATGATATGTTAGCCGTGAGTTACTGAGATTCCCAGGCTTCTCTCCATTGGATCATCTGGATAATGTTTGTGAAAGGATACATTTGTTATTAAAACTTGATATATTTTACTTTAATTTTCTGGTTTATTGGCAAAATACTGGATCAGTGCTCCTTGTGTTGTTTTTATAGCAGCACTCATTTGGTTTTATGAGTTTGGGAACAGTGGCTGGACCTTTATCATTCATTTTTCACAAGAATCATATTTTTTACAGGTATCCTTGTCCACCATTATGCGATGGCCTGAAGGCGCGCATGCTCAGACAATGCATCACCATGCGCCATCACGTGGACTCCGTGAAGTGACGTCCTCCATGCTCACCTTTCAGTCACAGGACACAGGAAGCATAGGAATCTACCTGCGCTGACCAGTCCAGCACCCTGGCTGATGCTACAGCTTACAACCTACTCCTTCCCAGACAGCGTCACCATTGGAACAGTGTGCAGTAACTTACGCTGCAATGCTTACTCAACTCGCTTGTTTGTGAGTATTTTTATACCATTGTACCATTAAAAGTTACACTAAACAGCTACACTTAGAGGCGCTTGTGTTTTCTCTCTCATTTCTGGCATGGCTTACACCTTCTGTCAAGGCTAGAATGTTTTTGAATGTTTGTTATAGGTGGAGTTATATCAAATTTTGTTCAACAGTTCTTCAAAATAATCACCAGTACTCCAGCTGGTGTAGAGTAAGTCATTGCAATATTTTTATTATATCCATATCCTGCATATTGATTATAATTTGCAAGCTGTATTTGCATGGTTCTTGAGCAGTATTGTTTAATCCAACAGCACTTTAATACAAAACTGGTTTGTTTGTTTCACAAATATGTATTTCATCAGCGTTGTCTTCAGTGACAACATCTTACATCTTTCTTATCTCAATCACTAGTCTGATAGCACTATAATTTCTTGTAAGGCACCGCAAATTTATTTCAGCGGTTAAATTAGGCAATCCTGTTACAAATTGTCAAAACAACACTACATTAACAACCTGGTGAGTTTAGTGACCCAATAAAGGTTATATAAATGTGAGCTATAGCACAAATTAGCAATCCTGCATCTCAGCTGGACGACAATCAATTGTTACACCTCATTTCCAATGACATCTAGGGAACAAGAGAGTACAATGAGAGAGCATTTTGTATTCTGAGTTAACTATTGCAGAAGAAAAATACTAATGGGAATTAGTTTCTCTATTGCTGAAGAAGTAGGTTTACATTTTACCACTATAGATGGCATAAATGCTTATTGACATTATCTCAGGTGAAATGCAAATTATTATTATTATTATTGTTACTTTGCATATATTTTGTTTGGTATGATACTATATTAAAAAAAACAATGCATTAAAATATTTTTTTTTAATCTGAACAAACCTATTGACTGATCTTTTTCTTTTTTTGGAATATATAATGGTGTGTTTGTATTATTGATGTTCATACACTGTACTGTTTTGAAGGTAGCACTGCACTATTTTTGCCTTTATTTGTTATTTTGAGATGCTGTGAAAACACCTTTTGGTGCTGGCTAGCAACCCATGATAGTCTGTTTTTTCATTATATTTGGTGTTTGAGGATTGCGCTGATTGATTTTTGTTCACAACACTGAAGTTAGACATCCTTTTTAGGCATTGTTTTTAAAACTCTTGAAAAAGCCTAAGTAATGTTGCAGAACCAACAAATATAAGAGCAGTGTGTGTGGCTAGCAGCATAATAGGGCTAGTGTGAATTTATTTTGGATGATTTGCCTTTATTAGTGCTGTTTTAGTAGATTCAATAGCAAAACTGATTGCATGTCTTTTTTTTACTCTTTCTTGTACTTCTTAGGGTTATTGGCTGTAATTCCTTTTATGAAATGAAGTTACACATGCAGGATTGCCCTTTTTATAGGTCAGGGCTGCTTTTTATTCATATGCCAGCAATATAGATGACCTTTACTTTTATATCTATAGCTTGTTTATTCTGAGGTGATTCGGTCCCACCATTTCTCTTGTAGGCATATATCCAGTTAACCAGACATTGATGACACCCTCAGTCTACATTTGCTGTAATTTACCAGATTATTTTTCAGAGACCTTCATAGTTTATTTGCTCAAGATTAACATTGTTTAGAAGGAATTAATCACTTTACAGGATGATCAATTTTACAAAATATAAATAATTTCTAGGATATATATGAAGATACAATGAATATAAAGAAAAATCCTAAAATGGGGAAGGTGCTTATGTGATTCCAGTATTATCAGTTTTGCAATTAGGAAATTATGGTGATGGGGAGGGAGTCTCTCTGTCAACTATCCTCCATCCCTTTTGGTCCTGCACATGCCTCTACTAAAAGTTGTTGGTGAAAATATGGTAGGGGATTGCGCTTTTTCTATGAAACATTAATAGTTCAGGTCAAAAGGTGTTCCTAGACATATTTACATTTTTCCTTATTATTTTTATCTGTTTTGCAATACACATTAATATAGACATGTCCATTTTGAATGGTTATTGACATGAGGAAAACATATCAACCTATATTGTAACAGTGATGAAATATGTTATGGCTACAGAGTTAAGCAAATGGTTTTGCATTAATTGGAATGAATCTGTATTACCTGATGATGCTTGTTGCAAATAACAATAAGAGGGGAGGGAAGGATAGGGGTGAGGCTATAGGCTTAGATGGACAGGAAGATATATTGGCTAGATATTTTGGAGGTTCCCCTTCATTACCTAAAGTAATGTTTTGTTGCAGTTCAAAGAGATTATAATTGAAGTCTGGTGGTAGCTAGTATGCGATCACTGCTACATGTTGGTTCCTTATTAAGTAGTGCTTTGCATGGATTCCATGACAACAGTTGGTTGAGGTGTGTTTAAGGAATTTAATAGACTCATATCCAGAGATGCTTAACCACAGGAAAAGACTACTAAATGTGATGATATGTTTCCTGGTCTTGCCAGCCTTTAAAGGATGTTGTCTTGGTTTGAGGCAAACTGTGCTCATAGGCACCAAGTACTAGCAAAGTAGTACTTTATAATTCATCTCTAAGGCATTTAAAGAGATTGTTTGTTTTTTGTTTTTTTATTTCCGATTTTTGAGACCAGTACTTATTCCATGCCTACCATTGTTCAGATCCCTATTTTAATTTGTATCTTGGTGTCGAAATTGTAAAGCAATTTACTCTAAGCGTGTAAATTAACCACTTCTATCTCTAAGTAATCTCTTTTTATTTTTTTAGCGCATGTTGAAATGCACATTTTAGACCTAAAGATTAGTTAAATACCCCAAAACAATATATTTTCCCTAAGTAGAGTCACTGAAGAATAAAGTGATGGTAGTCGCATGACATTAGCTCACATTTATCTAACATATTTACAGTAAAACTTACACTGAAGTTAACTTTGGTGCGCACAAACACAATATATTACCCATTTTTTTAGTAAAATATAAAATATGAGGTTGCATCCAATAAATAGCTACTAAATATGTAAAATCAGAAAGGATAAGTTCACCTTTCGGGCAGAATTTCACATTTCATAATAAATAGAAGCTGATTCCAATGCATTTCTGGCTCAGCCATCCCAATGTGCTTTTCTCTCACTTACCTCGTCCACAGGAGGTTTAGAATCTTGTCAGTTTATTTGTATTTTTGAATGGTTTTTCAGATTCCATCATTTCCTGTAGCTTGTATCAGCATTCACTTCCTGTAGGCCATCTCCCAGAAGCTTTACTTCCATGTTGCACCACAGAAGAGGGCGTGATTGGGCGTGTTCACCACTCTGGACCACACCTCCCTTATTACAATACTACATTCCACCTACTCCCTATACAATCTGATTGTACAATCACCTTTAGATCTCCCATGTAGTACTAGGACCTGCCTGATTTTATACAAATTTTATAGTTTGTCTAGGTGTGTCCTCTATTGTATAGAGATTGTACAATCAGATTGCATAGTGTATGGCCATCTTTATAAAAATACATTGGAGGGAGTGGACAGAAACACTCAGTTGTCAGGCCTCATTCACATCTCCACATAGTGAAAACTTGTTTTGGAGAATTTTCACTTGTCACGCAAAGTCCGGCTCATTCACTTGAATGGGCTACCTTATGCTCGATAATCGCCCCAGAGAAGCTCCAGAACTTTTTTGGAGTGTAGCATGGTGAGTTACCACAGTTTTTCGTGCATTTGCTGCACTTGGGGAGCTTTTAACATGTAACAACACAAACATGATGCACATTTGCAGCATTCCTGAAACACATGGCAAAGCATGGTTTTTCTGTGCAGTTTGCCATGCATTTGGAAACACAGAGATGTGAATGGAGCCTCACTGTTGTTGGGTAAATGCACCAATTTCACTTTCAGGCCCCATTAATAAGGCAGTCTGTTGATTTCAAGGGGCTACTCTATATGTGGCAAAGTAGCTTATAGGACATTTTTGGGCGTTTTTTTTCATGTGGCAAAATGTGTGTTTGCTTCTGTCTTTGGTGTGCCATTAACAATTAATGACACTGAAAGCACAACTAGATAATTTTAGGTATATAAATGTGGCCATACATTATACAATTTGATTGTACAATCTCCTTTAGATTTACCAAAACTATATAATAGGAAGACACATCATCAATCCAATCACTCTGTATCCAATCAGTCAGGCTTTTGCACTACATCGGGGATGTCCTTTGGGCTACATGTGGTCCCAGGAAATTTAGCATGCACCCTGAGCCCATCTGAAGGAATGCTGGGGAAACCAGGCAAATGCACACATTGCGGAATGCTGGGGTGCTGTGAAAACTTAGTTGATGGGTGAAGGTGGGTTAATGAAGTCAGCTGGTAAATTTCTTCCTGCATCTTACTGGCTAGTCTGTCTGTGTCTGTATACCAGGGAGTTTCTGAAGTCATCTGCAATATATTGCCATGGATGAGGTAGGTCTATTTTTCAAAATCAAAGAATACTTGTATTTTTTTGCAACAGAGGTGCATTAATAGTATATTTGTATGCAGGGGAGCTGGATTTTAGAAAAAAAATAAAAGGTGAACTTAGCCTTTAAAATTGCTCATGTTCGTGATGCTACACTTTAAAAGCTTTTACAAGTCATCAGTTTAGAGATAACAGTGAATGATGGCCCTAGAAATATTCCTCTCACTACAGTCTGCATTGTGATACTTAATAATTGTAATGCAATTGCTGTTTTTTTATGCTTAACTTTGATAACACATAGCATTTAAGAAGTCAAAGGTTCTCTTTATTGATATCAGAAAAATTCCACATTGGGGAAATCATGCTTTCTTTCTGGACCCAGAATGGTAAATCTCCTAAAAGTTAAAGAAATTGTGAAACTGTGTGAGGTCTAATTTGACCTGTATTTGGAAGTCTATATACTCTGCTTGTATCAGAGCAGAGGTACAATATAGTAACTTGCCACAGCAGCTAGAAGAAACCACACCTCTGGCATAAGTCCAATAAGTCTGATGTTCCAGCGCCACCATATCCTATGACCCCAGGTAGATGTGGGTCAAATAAAGCTTAAAGGATAAGTTCACCTTTCAAGAAAAACGAATGCAGAATTTTTTACAGGAAAAATGTATATTATTTTTTTCCTGCAGGTGCCTGGTAAGCATTGGATCTGTGATCAGTGGATCAGGGGTGCAATGGTCAGGTTGCTGCAGGCTAGCTCTGCAACTTTTTGCCTATACCTTCAAATGGGCTGTTTGTTGAAAACTGCAGGCCTGTGAATGGATTAAGGGCACACTCATCATTCCGAACTATAAGCTGTCATCCATGGTGGTTGAACTTGTAGTTTATTCATTTACAGGAAACTATGAAGGAATGATGTGTCCATGGGGGCAAAGCCTGCATGGCCATGCTGATTTAAATTGTGACAACGAGTGCGGCGGTGGGAAGACCCTCCTGCCTGTTGTCACACTGAGTGGGGTGGGGGGGAACTGGCGGCAGGAGCTAGCACATGTTACATGTTCCAACCTAAATTTGGGTGGAACATGTAACATTTTCCAAAAGGTGAACTTCAAAAAAGGCATCCGTGGAGTCTCCTCATTGTAGGAAATAAAAACAAATAAAAACTATATAGTGTAGTATTTTTCAATAGACTGCACATCCACAAGCATTATTGTGCTCACATACAGTATATCAGTTGTGACAATATGCGAGGCAAAGTGGTAGACGGATGCTACCTGTCGCCTTGTATGCGTTCATGTGGACTGGATTAAGCGGAGTCCGGTTCAGATTTTACCAGCCACCATGGCAGGGCTGGTTCCGGTCCGGAGTTTGTGGTCCACTGGAGTCCACCAGCAGGTTAGGAAGAGATCTCACTTGAGCTCTGGACTGAACCTCAGAGAGGGATCTGAGTGATCTCTGTGTCTGTTGGGACTTTAAAAGACAAGGTTTGCATTTTTGCTGATGTTTTCTGGTTGTCAGGGGCCAGACCCACACCATATAGTGAGTCAACTCTACTGTCTAGTTTAGCAACGGATAGCAAGGACTTATTTTTATGTTTTGTTTTACCTTCAAACCTTATTTATCAATAAACCTGGCAACCTGCCAGATTTTAAGGAAAGTTGCCTGCATGCTGACTATTTTTCCTCTGGAAAGCTGATCCCCAGGAGCTAATCTCCCACACAAGGTGGAGGATGCAGGCATCTTTACAAGATGGAGGAGATATTGAAGACCCTGTTACAAGCCAATGCATCTCAGCGGGAAACCAATTGCCAGGTCGCAGAGGCTGCTGCAGCACAATAGGCAGCTCAGCGGTAAACAAACTGCCAGATCGCAGAGGCCACCGCAGCACAAGTGGCTCAACAGGAGATGAACCGACAGTTTGCAGAGGCCCTGCTGGAGTTAAAAAAGGGGCCCGCACCTCCGGTAACAGTGGAACCAAAGTTGGTATGCGCCTCTTACCGCATGCAGAAGATGACACCTGCGAATGAGGTGGAGGCGTATCTCACAACTTTTAAAGAGTCGCTCTTCATGAAGGATGACCAAAGGAACACTGGGTGGGACTGTTAGCACCATTCTTGACCAGTGAACCCCAAAGAGCCTACTATGATCTGGAAGCAGATAAGGCCCAGGACTATGAGACCCTAAAGGCAGAGATATTTGCACGCCCAGGGGTCACCATGGCAGTCCAGGCAAGACGGGTGCATCAGTGGACCTACCACACCGACAAGCCACCCCACTCGCAGGTGTTCGATCTGGTCCACCTCACCAGCAAGTGGCTACAGAGACTTTGCCAGGTCCCCAGATTGTGGAGCGCATGGTCATGGACCACTATCTACGTGCGCTCCCTGCTGCTTTGAGGAAGTGGGTCGGTCATGGGGACCCCAAAACCGCCAACCAACTTGTGGACCTTGTGGAGAGATACACTGCTGCTGAGGACTTGTTGCACCCATCTACACCCCACTCCAATGTATATAGGGGTGAAAGATCGCCCAGCGGACCCGGTAAGACTGTTCCAGGGTTCAGAGGCGTAGGCAAATTTGATAAGATTGCTACAGTTAAAGAGACTGTGGGCTCTAAACCTGGAGACTGGCCAAAGAAGCCAGGAAGGTCTTGGGGACCCTGGAAAGGATTGGGTGTAGAGCACATACAGTGCTACTGATGCCATACACTGGGCCATATTGCTGCCAATTATTTCCCTGAATGATGAACCCATGCAATGTGATTATACTTATGTGAATAAATGCCTTTGTCTTTTTGCACAGGTCGCATATACAGCATCGTGTTCAAATTGCATGGAGAGGCAAATGTGTGTGATTTTTGTTGATGGAAAGCGACTCACTGCTCTGCTTGACTCTGGTAGTGTAGTAATGCTGGTAAGAAGCAATTGTGTAAATTCTGCAAGGTTACACCCTAGCACTGTCGGGGTCATTTGCATCCATGGGGACACTCGTGACTACCAGACATTGGTGGTTGAGATTGACACCCCTTGGGGCAGTGTGACTCATTCAGTGGGGGTAGTACCTTCACTGCTATATGATGCCCTAGTGGGCAGGGGTTTTCCTCATTTTTGGAGGTTATGGGAAGGCACAGGGAGTCTGAAGGAGAGAGCTCCCCCTGCTGCAGAAGCACAGGAACTCTCACCCGTCCCTTTTTGCCAAATGGAAGGAGAGACTGGTGGCAGGACTGGGAAGGAGGAGACCCTCTTGCTTTTTCTATACTGGCTGGGGAGCCGGAGGAGCTGGAAGATAGCTCCCAACTGGAGGCTAATGGCCCAGACAATGTCTCTGACCCTGACTGTGAAAGTGAACCGAATGTAGTTACAACACAAACAAAAGTTCCTTCCTGCGCTCTGAGGGGAGGCCTCTTCAACCTGATAGTCTCAGCTGGTATACATTGTATAGCTGTGGATAATGTGCCGCCTTGCTGCCAGTGATGAACTGGGGAAGCCAAGAAACACTGAAGCAAAGACACAAAGAGACAATGGCACACTGGCCTAGCGCATTATCCTCAGGTTTAAATTTATTAAAAGGTTAAAAACATACTCATAAGCGAGCTGTAAAAACAAGCATGTCATGCATTGCAAAATCCTTTGCGTCCATTACCACATGTGCAATGCAGTTGGCATCTCACCGAGAGAAAAGATGCCTAACGCGTTTCAAGGTATAAACCACTTCTTCAGAGCCAAGTACACTCCAACAACCCCGCAAATTTATAGACCAAAAAATGACATAGTGGGGAGGGTAGTCCTGCGGAGCCACACCCAATCCGGGGTGGGTGCTACGCAGGGGGTTATTTGCATCCTTCACCCATGTGTCACTCCAGCCAAATCCAGTCTCGGTCTTAGGCACATAGAAAACACAAAGAAACCACAACTTGCAAACTATAGATCATAGTGTATGTGCCATATGCAATGTATTCCACCCTAGCAGCTTTCAGTAGCGTGTATCTAAAGCCTTAGGTGTAAAAGTTTGTAGGTATAAAAACAAAAAAAAATCAGGGTAAGGGTAATAATCTCTCTGTGGGCTTACCCTTGTAGGCTGAGCGCTGATAGGTAGAGGGGGACACTCTGTATGCGGATGCAGCCGCTGTAGCTGGTGGGGGGGCACTCCGTGCCTGCCCGGAATCATGATGGTATCTGCAGTGAAGGACACTCCCACCCGCATGTACTTGGAACGCAAGCCAGAAGGCAAGCCAGAGTGGGGCACCGGAAGCTCTCTCTGCCCTCCAGAGAGCTCCGCCTCTCTAGCATTCATTGTATCTGTGGAAACCCCCCACACCATTGTGCAGGGCGGGGGCACCAGTAGCTCTCTGCGCTCCAGACAGCCATACCTTCCTAGCTTCTCCTATGTCCATGGAAATCCTACCCCAACATGCAGGGCAGGAATTTCCATAGCTGGACTAAGTGAAATTGACTACTCAATGAGTCTGAAGCTGCAGGCAGACACAGCCTACAAGGGTTGATCCACGGTCTAATGCTGTTTAGAAATGTATGTTTAAAAAATAAATGTAATAAAGGTATATATATATACAGTGTCTCAAAAAAGTGAGTACACCCCTCACATTTTGTAGATATTTTATTATATATTTTCATATGGCAACACTGAAGAAATGACACTTTCCTACAATGTAAAGTAGTGAGTGTACAGCTTGTATAACAGTGTAAATTTGCTGTCCCCTCAAAATAACTCAACACACAGCCATTAATGTCTCAACCGCTGGCAACAAAAGTGAGTACACCCTTAAGTGAAAATGTCCAAATTAAGCCCAAAGTGTCAATATTTTGTGTGACCACCATTATTTTCCAGCACTGCCTTAAACCTCTTAGGCATGGAGTTCACCAGAGCTTCACAGGTTGCCACTGGAGTCCTCTTCCACTCCTCCATGATGACATCACAGAGTTGGTGGATGTTAGACACCTTGCACTCCTCCACCTTCCGTTTGAGGATGCCCCACAGATGCTCAATAGGGTTTAGGTCTGGAGACATGCTTGGCCAGTCCATCACCTTTACCCAGCTTCTTTAGCAAGCCAGTGGTCATCTTGGAGGTGTGTTTGGGGTTGTTATGTTGGAATACTGCCCTACAGACCAGTTTCCGAAGGGAGGGGATCATGCTTTGCTTCAATATGTCACAGTACATGTTGGCATTCATGGTTCCCTCAAAGAACTGTAGCTCCCCAGTGCTGGCAGCACTCATGCAGCCCCAGACCATGACACTCCCACCACCATGCATGACTGTAGGCAAGACACATTTGTCTTTGTACTCCTCACTTGGTTGCCGCCAAACATGCTTGACACCATCTGAACCAAATATGTTTATTTTGGTCTCATCAGACCACAGGACATGGTTCCAGTAATCCATGTCCTTTGTTCGCTTGTCTTCAGCAAACTGTTTGTGGGCTTTCTTGTGCATCATCTTTTTTCTGCAGACATTTTGATGCAGTGTGTGGCGTATGGTCTGAGCACTGACAGGCTGACCCACCCCTTCAACCTCCGCAGCAATGCTGGCAGCACTCATACATCTATTTCCCAAAGACAACCTCTGGATATGATGCTGAGCACGTACACTCAACTTCTTTGGTCGACCATGGTGAGGCCTGTTCTGAATGGAACCTGTACTGTTAAACCGCTGTATGGTCTTGGCCACTGTGCTGCAGCTCAGTTTCAGAGACTTGGCAATCTTCTTATAGCCTATGCTATCTTTATGTAGAGCAACATTTCTTTTTTTCAGATCCTCAGAGAGTTCTTTTCCATGAGGTGCCATGTTGAACTTCCAGTGACCAGTATGGGAGAGTGATAATACCAAATTTAACACACTTGCTCCCCATTCACACCTGAGACCTTGTAACACTAATGAGTCACATGACACCGGGAGGAAAAATGGCTAATTGGGCCCAATTTGGACATTTTCACTTAGGGGTGTACTCAGTTTTGTTTCCAGAGGTTTAGGCATTAATGGCTGTGTGTTGCGTTATTTTGAGGTGACAGCAAATTTACATTGTTATACACACTGTACACTCACTACTTTCCATTATGGCAAAGCGTCATTTCTTCAGTGTTGTCACATGAAAAGATAGAATAAAATATTTACAAAAATGTCAGGGGTGTACTCACTTTTTGAGAAACTGTATATGTGTATGAATATCTCTCTATCTCTCTACATACGGGCACTATTTGCAGTAGATATAGTATATGGATGTGTATGAATGTGTATTTGTATGAATATACAAAGATGTATACAAGTTGTGGCAACAGCAGTGTCAACATAAATATAAACATAAACATTAACAACACTACCATAATTCAAGCTGTGATGAAATGAAATTGGCAAGAAGAGTGACATGCATGGAGCTGCAAACATTACAATCTATTAGGATGTAAACTTTATAAGATTCTTAACAGCATACACTATCTGTATCACAAGGTACAAGCACGTTTGCCGCTAGATTGATCTACTCTTCTTATTTATTTTTTATTTTGAATGCCCAGATATGTAAGAAAATACTAATATTAAATAATAAATAATAAATGATAAACACATGTAATTCATAAGCTAAATCAGTGCAATAACATAATATATAATAAAATAAATTAATATAATAAGATACTAATATTAGTATTGTGAAGAGTCAAGGATTACCCTTTAATGTCGATGAACTACCCACATGTGTGGGTGGATCAGCTGGTCCAACCTCAACATGTATAAGTAGAATCTTTTAACAAAGGATACACACAGACACATATGTTTGCTAAACACCACATAGGTGGTGTAATATAAAATTGCCCCGCAACAACTCCGTAAAATAATTGGTGGAGGTGCAAACCCTTATATATGGTGTTTTGGCCCACATGTGTCATATGGACTATATTGTAGATTGATTGCTAATATCAATAGATGTGGTTTGATGAGTGCAAGATCACAAGAGATCTTAAATAATAATGGTGTCAGAAATTACTCACTCCCATGGCCCAGAGAATTCGGTAGCCAAGGGATGAGGTGAATAACTGTAGGTTTCCACATGATGACGTTATGACGTCAGAGGGCGTGGAAAGGGCATGAATACACGTGTATATAAATGTGCGCACACATGCACTACGCATACACACACACGCACACACACAAGGAACACCCCTGCAAATAGATGTACTGATGGTGTATAAGAAATATATATGTGTGTGTTTAAGCGTGCCCCTAAAGCATGCTATCGTGTGTACACATGCACACATGCATAAGTGTGGCCAGGAATGCTGTACACTGTATGCAACTCCCGGGGCCACATAGACAGGGACACCCAGGCATGTGGATGCGCAAACACCCAGACAGGTGGATACCTCTGTGTGCTCGCACAGGCCTCAACACTCTGGGGCCCCCGTGTAGGCCACCAGTGTTGGACGTGGCTGGTAGGATATAATAACCATGGAAATAACAGATGGATGAAGGGTCTCAGCCCTAAGGAACACAACTGGGGTACTATAAATTGGTGAATGAGAATGCATCATAAAAATGCGTAATGAAACAGATTGTACTGAAAATATGTAATTATGGGACCAAAGGAGGGAGGGAGTAAGTAATGGTGCAAAACCCCGCAGGGGGGAGGGGGAGGGGCAGGTAAGCAGCACAGCAAAACTGTGGATGTTATATAACTCCATGGACCTCCAGATCTCCATTTAGCCCACCAGGGGTCAAAGACCCCAGGGTAAAGATTCAGTAAGTATCTCTTTGACAGAGTTTCTTATATTTACTCCCATCATCTAGGCTTCTTGATATGGCCTCTATGCCAAAGACACTCAAGCCTGAAGAGTCACCATTATGTTGTTGCCTAAAGTGTCAAGGGACTGAATAATTGCCTTTGGATTTGGCTTTAGTTGGACCACTCTTGCCTAGGATACTACATTTATGCTCGCCAAATCTCACCCTGAGTGGGTATATAGTGCGTCCCACATACAGCAGCCCACAAGGGCAGATGAGGCCATAGACCACATATGTGGTCCCACAGTTAATAAACTGTTTAATCCTGTGAACATCCATCCAATCCTAGAACCTCCCTCTTTCTATGCCACATAAAGGAGCAGGAGCCACAATTTTTCACTCCACATTTATAGCTTCCCATTTGATTGAAAATGGTGGACCATGGGCCTCTATTGTGGACACCGTTGTTTTGGAATTTGCGCACCCTACTAGGTGCTATAAAGCCCCCAAGATTTCTTGGTCTCCTGAAAATGATCTATGGCCTGGATGGCAGGGTTTTCCCCAGGACTGGATCCTGTTTAAGGATTTTACAATTCCTACGTAACACCTGCTGGATCTCAAACACCTTGTATTGTAGTTGGTACAAAATCAAATGGAGTCTATTTGGGTCATATGGGCCACCCTACTTTTAAGTTTGAACTCATTGTTCCCTGGGATCACATCCGGGAGTCTTTCTTCCTTACAAAGTCCCCAGTATTTGGAGTAAGCCTCTTCTATGTGGCTATGTCCATAACCCTTCTCGAGAAATGTCCTCTTTAGGATAGCTCCCTTAGTTTCATAGTCCTCTCTCCTAGTGCAGGTCCTGTACAGTCTGCAAAATTGTCTGAACAGAACATTTCTGATCCAGTTCGGGGTATGATTACTTTTTGCATGTAAGTAGGAATTTCCTGCACTAGGTTTGAAGTGGGTTTAGGAAATAATTTTGCCACTTTTATCCGCTCGAAGTTCAAGATCTAGGAAGACCAGATTAAAATTGTCCATGACATGTGTGAACTTAATGCCAATAGGATTGTTGCTACAATGCACAAGAAATCATTTTAACTCCTCTTCAGTCCCTTTCCAGATGATTAAAATATCATCAATATACCTGGCATACATAGCCAGGTTTGCCACATATGGGTTATTGGCCCATATACGTAGTGCCTCCCAATAACCCATAAATAGGTTTGCATAACTGGGGGCAAACCTAGCCACCATGACAGTTCCTGTTACTTGTCTGTAGAAATCTCCCATAAACAAAAAATAATTGTGTGTCAAAATGTAATCAATGGATTACAACAGAAAGGATGTTTGTAAAGGGTGTAACCTGCTGTTCCTTAAGTAGTATTCAACTGCTTTCAAGCCAAAGTGATGTTCGATTGACGTGTAAAGCGAAGCTACATCAAGCAAAACCCATTTGTATTCTGAATTCCATTAAAAGTGGACAGAATCTCCAACATGTGGTTAGAATCTCTGAAATATGAGGGTAGGCCTGTAACTAGGTCTTGGAGGAAGTAATCTATATAGCAACCCAAATTACTGGTTAAGCTGTCGATACCTGCTATTATTAGTCTACCAGTGGAATTGGTCAGGTCCTTATGGACCTTTGGGATGTGGTAGTAGTGAGGGGTCATTGGGTGTTGTCTCAACAGAAACTGATACTCACTTTTGGTGATGACTAGAGTTGAGCGAACCCGAACTGTAAAGTTCGGGTTCGTACCAGACTTTAGGGTGTCCGTGACCTGAACTCAAACCTGGACATTTGAGAAAAAGTCCGGGTTCGGGGTTTGGGTATTTTTTTTGCGCCTGTAGAATAGCTGCAGGGCAGCCAATCAACAAGCGTTTAACTCGTTTGCCCTTAGAAGCCATCACAGCCATGCCTACTAATGGCATGGCTGTGATTGGCCAGTGCATCACGTGACCCAGCCTCTATATAAGCTGGAGTTACATAGTGCTGCATGTCACATCATCTCATACTAGTGTAGGGAGAGGATGCTGCTGCTGTAAGGGACAGATTAGCTTTAGAAAATCTGTTAAAAGCAGTGATATATTGGTGGGTGGGTGCTAGAGGAGATTTTTGTTTGCTAGAGTACGTATTGTTTGCTAAGCAAAGTGCCTCATATAAAACCTAAGCAATTTTTCTGTTTGTTAGGTGGGCGTTTGCAGCCATTTTTGCAAGTGCAGTGCACTTGCAACTGCTTGTGTGTCAGGGACACTACTTTATTCGTGTTCTGTTAGTTCAGTTGGCAACATTTTGGCATATTTAAATACTGCTTTTACATTGAAGTTAGACAAATTTAAACATTTTTTTTTTTTTTTTACATTTGCGGCCAGCAGGGCATTTCTTGCACAAAATTAAAAAGTTCATCTACATTGCTGGTTTTAAAAAAAAAAATCTAAATACTACATTTGCGGCCAGCGGTGCATTTCTTGCACAAAAATAAAAAGTGCGTCTACATTGCTGGTTTAAAAAAAAGAATAATAAATAGTGCTACATAGTACATTTGCACCTTGCTGTGCATTTCTTGCACAAAATTAAAAAGTGCATCGACATTGCTGGTTTAAAAAAAATAAAAAATAGTGCTAAATAGTACATTTGCACCTTGCTGTGCATTTCTTGCACAAAATTAAAAAGTGCGTCTACATTGCTGGTTCAAAAAAAAGAATAATAAATAGTACTAGATAGTACATTTGCACCTTGCTGTGCATTTCTTGCACAACATTAAAAAGTGTGTCTACATTGCAGGTTTAAAAAATAATATAAATGTGTGCTAAATAGTACATTTGTTTCCAGAATGAGGAGAGCGTCAAATAAGGGATGTGGTCGTGGACATGGTGGTGCTGGTGCT
>BLSH010319717.1:55293-74938 GCA_018402905.1 Glandirana rugosa | reverse complement strand
AGGACAGAACCTTGGGGAACCCCACTTTCTACACCAGACCATTCTGAGTATTCCCCATTTATCACCACCCTCTGGACTCTCCCCTGCAGCCAGTTTTCAATCCAGGTACTCACCCTTTGATCCATGTTGAGGGACCTTAGTTTGTACAGTAAACGTTTATGGGGAACTGTATCAAACGCCTTCGCAAAATCCAGGTACACCACGTCCACAGGCCTTCCTTTATCTAGGTGGCAGCTCACCTCCTCATAGAAGGTTAATAGATTGGTTTGGCAAGAGCGATTCTTCATGAACCCATGTTGATTACCGCTAATGATACCGTTCTCATTACAATAATCATGTATATAATCCCTTATTATTCCCTCCAAGAGCTTGCATGTTATTGATGTTAAGCTAACTGATCTGTAATTCCCAGGGATATATCTTGGTCCTTTTTTATATATTGGTACCATATTGGCTTTCCTCCAGTCAGCTGGTATCATACCAGTCAGAAAACTGCTCTTAAAGATTAGGTACAAGGGTCTGGCAATAACTTGGCTAAGTTCCTTAAGGACCCTTGGGTGTAAGCCATCTGGGCCCGGTGACTTATTGGTGTTCAGTTTTTCAAGCCTATTCCTGATTTCACCCTCAGGCAGCCACAAGGGTGCTTCCTGTGAGGTGACATGAGGACAAGCATTGTAGTTCTGAATAATTGATCCTCCTGTTTCTTTTGTGAATACTGAGGAGAAAAATGAGTTCAACACCTTTGCCATTTCTCCATCCTCTGTAACAAAAATACCTTCATCATTCTTTATTGGGCCAATATGATCTGACCCCCCTCTCTTACTGTTTATATACTTAAAGATTTTTTTGGGATTCTTTTTACTTTCCTCAGCTATGTGTCTTTCATGTTCAATCTTAGCTGCTCTGATTGCCCCTTTGCATTATTCCTTATTGCGTGTTTTGTAGTACTTAAAATCTGACTGAGATCCCTCCTCCTTGTATTTTTTGAAGGCCTTCTTTTTTGCTTTTATGTGTGCCTTTATGTCGGCATTAAGCCATCCTGGTTTTTGGTTAGCTCTTTTAATTTTATTTCCTGTTGGGATACACTGGCTAATACCTTTGTTTAGTGTGTCCTTGAAACACTCCCATTTTTCCTCCGCATTCATTGTTCCTAGAATGTTATCCCAGTTAACATCTTCCAGCAAGGAGCGTAGTTTCTGGAAGTTGGCTCTTTTAAAATTCAGTGTCTTTGTATTCCCCTTGCTTTTCCTATTTGTGTAATTTATGCTAAAACTAATTGACCTGTGATCGCTATTTCCTAGATTGCCCCTTACTTCCACGTCTCTGATCAGGTCTGTGTTGTTGGTAATCAAAAGGTCCAATAATGCTTTTTCTCTTGTTGGTACATTTACCATCTGACCCATGAAATTATCCTGCAGGACATTTGGGAAATGGTGAGCCTTAGCTGAACGTGCAGTACCTTCCTCCCAGTCAATATCTGGATAATTAAAATCCCCCATTATAATAACACTTCCCATCCTTGCCGCTATTCCAAATTGTGATAGGAGGTCTGCCTCCCCCTCCTCCTTCTGATTAGGGGGTCTATAGCATATTCCCAGTAATACTTTCTCCTTGTCCTCCCTTTGTAGCTCTACCCATAAGGCTTCAACTTTCTCCCCATAACCATTATTGATGTCATCTTTCACATTTATTTTTATGTAATTTTTTATGTACAGGCATACCCCTCCCCCCTTTTTGCCCTCCCTATCCCTGCGATATAGGGAATACCCCTGAATGGTAGCCAGCCAATCATGAGAGCTGTTGAACCAAGTCTCCGAAATTCCCACACAATCTAATTCCTCCTCATACAGTAGAAGCTCTAGTTCTCCCATCTTGTCTGCCAGACTCCTGGCATTGGTGAACAAGCCACATAGTTTTGTCTGGACGCCTACTGTTTCCTTGCTGGGTATTCCTTGTCTGCGTATTGTACTTGTTACACTACTTGCCACGTGTTTAATTTCCTTATCCGGCCTAACACTCCTCCCTCCAATACTACCCCCTGAACTCTGTTCCACACTGGCTATTTCTAAGTCTGGAGCCTCCCCCCGTTGCCTAGTTTAAAAGATTCCTGTTGGTGCTCTGAGGGAGAGATTATCGTTCTAAAACCATCTACTACTGCATTAGGGAAAGGTTCCTGTTGGTGCTCTGAGGGATAGCTTATCGTTCTAAAACCAGCTACTACTGCATTAGGGAGAGGTTCCTGTTGTGTCTCTGAGGGAGAGATTCTCATTCTAAAACCATCTACTACAGCATTAGGGAGAGGTTCCTGTTGGTGCTCTGAGGGAGAGTTTATCGTTCTAAAACCATCTACTACTGCATTAGGGAGAGGTTCCTGTTTGTGCTCTGAGGGAGAGATTATCATTCTAAAACCATCTACTACTGCATTAGGGACAGGTTCCTGTTGGTGCTCTGAGGGATAGCTTATCGTTCTAAAACCAGCTACTACTGCATTAGGGAGAGGTTCCTGTTGTGTCTCTGAGGGAGAGATTCTCATTCTAAAACCATCTACTACAACATTAGGGAGAGGTTCCTGTTTGTGTTCTGAGGGAGAGATTATTGTTCTAAAACCATCTACTACTGCATTAGGGAGAGGTTCCTGTTGGTGCTCTGAGGGAGAGTTTATCGTTATAAAGCCATCTCCTACTGTATTAGGGAGAGGTTCCTGTTGGTGCTCTGAGGGAGAGATTATCGTTCTAAAACCATCTACTACTGCATTAGGGAGAGGTTCCTGTTGGTGCTCTGAGGGATAGCTTATCGTTCTAAAACCATCTACTACTGCATTAGGGAGAAGTTCCTGTTTGTGCTCTGAGGGAGGGATTATCATTCTAAAACCATCTACTACTGCATTAGGGAAACGTTCCTGTTGGTGCTCTGAGGGAGAGTTTATCATTCTAAAACCAACTACTACTGCATTAGGGAGAGGTTCCTGTTGGTGCTCTGAGGGAGAGTTTATCATTCTAAAACCATCTACTACTGCATTAGGGAGAGGTTCCTGTTGGTGCTCTGAGGGAGAGTTTATCGTTATAAAGCCATCTCCTACTGCATTAGGGAGAGGTTCCTGTTGGTGCTCTGAGGTAGAGTTTATTGTTCTAAAACCATCTAATACTGCATTAGGGAGAGGTGCCTGTTAGTGCTCTGAGGGAAAGTTTATCGTTATAAAAGCATCTCCTACTGCATTAGGTAGAGGTTCCTGTTGGTGCTCTGAGGGAGAGTTTATCATTCTAAAACCAACTACTACTGCATTTGGGAGAGATTCCTGTTGATGCTCTGAGGGAGAGTTTATCGTTTTAAAACCAACTACTACTGCATTAGGGAGAGGTTCCTGTTGGTGCTCTGAGGGAGAGCTTATCGTTCTAAAACCATCCACTACTGCATTAGGGAGAGGTTCCTGTTGGTGCTCTGAGGGAGAGTTTATCGTTCTAAAACCATCTACTACTGCATTAGGGAAAGGTTCCTGCTGGTGCTCTGAGGGAGAGATTATCATTCTAAAACCATCTACTAGTGCATTAGGGAGAGGTTCCTGCTGGTGCTCTGATGGAGAGATTATCATTCTAAAACCATCTACTACTGCATTAGGGACAGGTTCCTGTTGGTGCTCTGAGGGAGAGTTTTTCGTTCTAAAATAAACTTCTACTGCATTAGTAAGAGGTTCCTGTTGGTGCTCTGATCGAGAGTTTATCGTTCTAAAACCATCTACTACTGCATTAGGAAGAGGTTCCTGTTGGTGCTCTGAGGGAGAGTTTATCGTTATAAAGCCATCTCCTACTGCATTAGGGAGAGTTTCTTGTTGGTGTTCTGAGGGTGAGTTTATCGTTCTAAAACAAACTACTACTGCATTAGGGACAGGTTCCTGTTGTTGCTCTGAGGGAGATATTATCGTTATGAAGCCATCTCATTCTGCATTAGGGAGAGTTTCCTGTTGGTGCTATAAGGGACAGTTTATCATTCTAAAACCATCCATTACTCCATTAGGGAGAGGTTCCTGTTGGTGCTGTGAGGGAGAGTTTATCGTTCTAAAATGAATTACTACTGCATTAGGGACAGGTTCCTGTTGGTGCTCTGAGGGAGAGTTTATCATTCTAAAAACATCTACTACTGCATTAGGGAGAGGTTCCTGTCTGTGCTCTGAGGGAGAGTTTATCGTTATAATGCCATCTCCAACTGCATTAGGGAGAGGTTCCTGTTGGTGCTCTAAGGGAGAGTTTATCATTCTAAAACCATCCACTACTACATTAGGTAGAGGTTCCTGTTGGTGCTGTGAGGGAGTTTATCGTTCTAAAACTAACTACTACTGCATTAGGGGCAGGTTCCTGTTGGTATTCTGAGGGAGAGATTATCATTCTAAAACCATCTACTACTGCATTAAGGAGAGGTTCCTGTTGGTGATCTGAGGGAGAGTTTATCGTAATAAAGCCATCTCCTACTGCATTAGGGAGAGATTTCTGTTGTTGCTCGGAGGGAGAGTTTATCGTTATAAAGCCATCTCCTACTCCATTAGGGACAGGTTCCTGTTGGTGCTCTGAGGGAGAGTTTATCATTCTAAAACCATCCACTACTGCATTAGGGAGAGGTTCCTTTTGGTGCTCTTAGGGAGAGTTTATCGTTCTAAAACCATCTACTACTGCATTAGGGAAAGGCTCCTGTTGGTGCTCTGAGAGATAGTTTATCATTCTAAAACCATCTACTACTGCATTAGGGAGAGGTTCCTGTTGGTGCTCTGAGGGAGAGATTTTCGTTCTAAAACAAACTTCTACTGCATTAGGGACAGGTTCCTGTTGGTGCTCTGATTGAGAGTTTATCATTCTAAAACCATCTACTATGGCATTAGGGAGAGGTTCCTGTTGGTGCTCTGAGGGAGAGTTTATCGTAATAAAGCCATCTCCTACTGCATTAGGGAGAGATTTCTGTTGTTGCTATGAGGGAGAGTTTATCGTTCTAAAACCATCCACTACTGCATTAGGGAAAGGTTCCTGTTGGAGCTCTGAGGGAGAGTTTATCGTTCTAAAACTAACTACTACTGCATTAGGAACAGGTTCCTTTTGGTGCTCTAAGAGAGAGAGATTCTCATTCTAAAACCATCTACAACTGCATTAGGGAGAGTTTATCGTTCTAAAATCATCTACTACTACATTAGGGAGAGGTTCCTGTTGGTGCTCTGAGGGAGAGTTTATCGTTATAAAGTCATCTCCTACTGCATTAGGGATAGGTTCCGGTTGGTGCTCTGAGGGAGAGTTTATCGTTCTAAAACCATCTACTAATGCATTAGGGAGAGGTTCCTGCTGGTACTCTGAGGGAGAGATTATCATTCTAAAACCATCTACTAATGCATTAAGGAGAGGTTCCTGTCGGTGCTCTGATGGAGAGTTTATCGTTCTAAAATCAACTACTACTGCATTAGGGAGAGGTTCCTGTTTGTGCTCTGAGGGAGAGATTATCGTTCTAAAACCATCTACTACTGCATTAGGGAAACTTTCCTGTTGGTGCTCTGAGGGAGAGTTTATCGTTCTAAAACCAACTACTACTGCATTATTGAGAGGTTCCTGTTGGTGCTGTGAGGGAGAGTTTTTCGTTATAAAGCCATCTCCTACTGCATTAGGGAGAGGTTCCTGTTGGTGCTCTGAGGGAGAGTTTAGCATTCTTAAACCAACTACTATTGCATTAGTGAGAGGTTCCTGTTGGTGCTCTGAGGGAGAGTTTATCATTCTAAAACCATCTACTACTGCATTAGTGAGAGGATCCTGTTGGTGCCCTGAAGGAGAGTTTATCGTTCTAAAACCATCTACTACTGCATTAGGTGTAGGTTGCTGTTGGTGCTCTGAGGGAGAGTTTATCGTTCTAAAACCATCTACTACTAGAGTTGAGCGAACCCGGACTGTAAAGTTCGGGTCCGTACCGAACTTTGGGGTTTCCCGGACCCGGACCCGAACCCGGACTTTTCAAAAAAAAGCCTGGGTTCGGGTCCGGGGTTACTGGTAATTTTACCAAAAGTTCTGAAAATTGTTGTAAAAACTACTGTTCTGCAAACATCTGGAAAGTCTGTGTGTCACTTTAAATGAAACTGGGACTAACTGAACTACTCTTCTGCAAACATCTGGAAAGTCTGTGTGTCACTTTAAATGAAACCAGCACTAACTGAACTACTGTTCTGCAAACATCTGGAAAGTCTGTGTAACACTTTAACAAAAACCGGGGCGAACCCATATCACTGTTCTGCAAACATCTGGAAAGTGTGTGTGAAACTACAGCATAGAGAAGAACAGGGATATGGTTTCACTCTGCTATAGTTTCACACACACTTTCCAGATGTTTGCAGAACAGTGTTATCATATCACTGTTCTGCAAACATCTGCAAACTGTGTGTGAAACTATAGCAGAGCGAAACCATATCCCTGTTCTTCTCTATGCTGTATTTTCACACACACTTTCCAGATGTTTGCAGAACAGTGATATGATATCACTATTCTGCAAACATCTGGAAAGTGTGTGTGAAACTATAGCAGAGCGAAACCATATCCCTGTTCTTCTCTATGCTGTAGTTTCAAACACAGCTTCCAGATGTTTGCAGAACAGTGATATGGGTTTGCCCCGGTTTTTGTTAAAGTGTTACACAGACTTTCCAGATGTTTGCAGAAGAGTAGTTCAGTTAGTCCCAGTTTCATTTAAAGTTACACACAGACTTTCCAGATGTTTGCAGAAGAGTAGTTCAGTTAGTCCCGGTTTCATTTAAAGTGACACACAGACTTTCCAGATGTTTGCAGAAGAGTAGTTCTGTTAGTCCCGGTTTCATTTAAAGTGACACACAGCCTTTCCAGATGTTTGCAGAAGAGTATTACAGTTAGTCCCAGTTTCATTTAAAGTGACACACAGGCTTTCCAGATGTTTGCAGAACAGTAGTTCAGTTAGTCCCTGTTTCATTTAAAGTGACACACAGGCTTTCCAGATGTTTGCAGAAGAGTAGTTCTGTTAGTCCCGGTTTCTTTTAAAGTGACACACAGACTTTCCAGATGTTTGCAGAAGAGTAGTTCAGTTAGTCCCGGTTTCATTTAAAGTGACACACAGACTTTCCAGATGTTTGCAGAACAGTAGTTCAGTTAGTCCCGGTTTCATTTAAAGTGACACACATACTTTCCAGATGTTTGCAGAACAGTAGTTCAGTTAGTTCCGATTTCATTTAAAGTGACACACAGACTTTCCAGATGTTTGCAGAACAGTAGTTCAGTTAGTCCCGGTTTCATTTAAAGTGACACACACAGTTTCCAGATGTTTGCAGAACAGTGATATGGGTTCTCCCGGCTTATTTATACTTTTTTGACACAGTTTGAAGATGATTTTAGAACAGTTATATGGCTTCTACCGTTAATTAATACTTTTCAGACCCAGTTTGAAAATGGTCCACATCCACCTCCATTTTTGCTTTTTTTAGGTTTTTATTTTTTTAAAAATGCTTTTAGTTATTTCCCTGTCCCCATTTCTTTGTAGGGCACTTGTCCCATCCTTACCCCCATTTCCTTCCTTTTGCAGACCTCTAGGACTTTCTAGGACTATTTTACTGCCATTTTTGTGCCTAAAAGTTCGGGTCCCCATTGATTTCAATGGGGTTCGGGACAAAGTTCGGGTTCTATCCGGACCCGAACCCGGACTTTGTCCCGAAGTTCGGCCGAACCAGCAGAACCCAGACTTCTAGAAGTTCACTCAACTCTATCTACTACTGCATTAGGGAGAGGTTCCTGTTGGTGCTCTGATGAAGAGTTTATCGTTATAAAGCCATCTACTACTGCCTTAGGGTGAGGTACCTGTTGGTGCTCTGAGGGAGAGATTATCGTTCTAAAACCATCTACTACTGCATTAGGGAAACATTCCTGTTGGTGCTCTGAGGGAGAGTTTATAGTTCTAAAACCAACTACTACTGCATTAGGGAGAGGTTCTTGTTGGTGCTCTGAGGGAGAGTTTATCGTTCTAAAACCAACTACTACTGCATTATTGAGAGGTTCCTGTTGGTGCTCTGAGGGAGAGTTTATCGTTATAAAGCCATCTCCTACTGCATTAGGGAGAGGTTCCTGTTGGTGCTCTGAGGGAGAGTTTATTGTTTTAAAAAAATCCACTACTGCATTAGTGAGAGGTTCCTATTGGTGCTCTGAGGGAGAGTTTATCGTTCTTAAACCAACTACTACTGCATTAGGGACAGGTTCCTGTTGGTGCTCTGAGGGAGAGATTAAAATTCTAAAACCATCTACTACTGCATTAGGGAGAGGTTCCTGTTGCTGCTCTGAGGGAAAGTTTATCGTTCTAAAACCAACTACTACTGCATTAGGGAGAGGTTCCTGTTGGTGCTCTGAGGGAGAGATTATCACTCTAAAACCATCTACTACTGCATTAGGGAAACGTTCCTGTTGGTGCTCTGAGGGAGAGTTTATCGTTCTAAAACCAACTACTACTGCATTAGGGAGAGGTTCCTGTTGGGGCTCTGAGGGAGAGTTTATCATTCTAAAACCAACTACTACTGCATTAGGTAGAGGTTCCTGTTGGTGCTCTGAGGGAGAGATTCTCATTCTAAAACCATCTACTACTGCATTAGGGAGAGGTTCCTGTTGGTTCTGTGAGGGGGAAATTATTGTTCTAAAATCATTTCATACTGCAGGAGGGGCAGGTTCCTGTCAGTGCTGTGAAAGACAGATTATCGTTCTAAAATCATCTCATACTGGTGTAAGGAGAGGTTCCCGCTGCTGGTGTGAGCTGTGCATTTCTTGCACAAAAATAAAAAGTGCATCTACAATTTTTATTTTTTTTAAATAAGAATAATAATTTATTATTCTTTTTTTGTTTTAATAAATAGTGCTATATAGTACATTTGTGTCCAGAATGAGGAGAGAGTCAAATAAGGGATGTGGTGGTGGTCGTGGTGCTGCTGGTGTTGGTGGTGGTTCTGAAGCTCCTGTTGCAAGGAGAGGACGTGGTCGATCTGTGCCAGCTACAGTGAAACACCTTCTTCAGGTAGCTGACAGAACCTTCAACGTTATATGGTAGGCCCGAATGGCGCTCAATGAATGGTGAGGCCAGAGAAAATACAGGCGATAGTAGATTTGGTGGCTGACAATGCCTCCAGTTCCTTCACATTGTCTCCCACCCGGTCCCTTGATGAAAGCTCAGAGTTGGCACCTGAACCCCATGGCCATCTGTCTTTCACCTCAGCCCCTTGTAAATCAGCCAAGCAGTCTGAGCCCCAAGTCATGCAGCAGTCTCTTATGCTTTTTGGTGACTCTGCTGCTGTACTTTCCATGGACCATCCACATAGCCCTGGCCCAGAAGTGGAAGACATTGAGTGCACTGATGCCAAACCACTTCTGGTTCAGGATGAGGACATGGAAACACCACGACAGCACGTTTGGCGCATGTCCTTCTGCCACCCAGGATTGCAGGACATTTCTCTTTGCCTCCTGTTGCCTCTTCCTCCTACTCCGCTTCCTCCTCCTCCTCTACCACCTCCTCATCATAACACCTTCACCACCAACTTCACCACATCCAGGGGGAAATGACAGCAGGCTGTTTTAAAACTGATATGTTTGGAGGATAAACCCCACACTGCACATCAGCTGTGGATGGGCATTGAACAACAGACCAATGAGTGGTTGTTGCCACTGAGCCTCAAGCCCGGCCTGGTGGTGTGCGATAATGGGTGAAATCTCGTAGCAGCTCTGGGCCTAGCCAGTTTGATGCACATCCCTTGCCTGGCGCATGTGCTGAATTTGGTGGTGCAGAAATTTCTAAAAAACTACCCGGATATGTCAGAGCTGCTGCAGAAAGTGCGGGGCGTCTGTGCATGCTTTTGGCGTTCTCACCCTGCTGCTGCTCGCCTGTCTGCGCTGCAGCGGAACTTCGGCCTTCCCGCACACCACCTCCTATGCGACGTGCCCACAAGGTGGAACTCCACCTTGCACATGCTGGAGAGACTGTGCAAGCAGCAGCAGGCAATAGTGGAGTTTCAGCTGCAGCACGCATGGGTCACTCGCTCTGCAGAACAGCAACACTTCACCACCAATGTGAGACCTGTGTAACCTATTGCGGTGTTTCGAGTACTCCACCAACATGGCCAGTTCCGATGACGCTGTTCTCAGCGTTACTATCCCACTTCTATGTCTCCTTGAAAAAACACTTCGGGCGATGATGGAAGAGGGTGTGGCACAGGAGGAAGAGGGCTCATTTTCACGGTTATCAGGCCAGTCATTCACAAGTGGCTTGGAGGGTGGGTTCCTGCACCAGCATAGGCCAGGTCAAAAATGTTCAAGTCAGGTGACAGTTCTGGAGGATGAGGAGGACGAGGATGATGATGATGAGGAGGAGGAACCGTGTTCACAGCAGGGTGGCACCCAACGCAGCTCGTGGTCATCACTGGAGCGTGGCTGGGGGGATACGGAGGACACAGATGATACACCTCCCACAGAGGACAGCTTGTCTTTGCCTCTGGGCAGCCTGGCACACATGAGCGACTACATGCTGCAGTGCCTGCTCAAGGACAGCTGAGCTACCCACATTTTAACTTGTGCTGATTACTGGGTGGCCATCCTGCTGGATCCCCGTTACAAGGACAATGTGCCGTCCTTAATTCCTTCACTGGAGCATGAGAGGAAGATGCGCGACTACAAGCGCACTCTGGTAGACACGCTGCTAAATGCATTCCCAAATTGAGCTCAGTGGACACACAAGGCAAAGGCAGAGGAGGAGGAAGAGGTCGCCAACGCAGCTGTGGCACTGCCAGCACCTCAGACGCAGGGTTTGCATGGCCGAAATGTGGAAAAGCTTTGTCAGCAGCATGCCTCCACAAACAGCACCACCAGCAACGTCTTAGCAGAAAGCAGCATTTCAGCAACATGGTGGAACAGTATGTGTGCACACGCCTACACGTACTGACTGATGGGTCTGCCCCATTCAGCTTCTGGGTCTCCAAATTGGCCACATGGCCTGAGCTTGCCCTTTATGCCTTGGAGGTGCTGGCCTGCCCTGCAGCCAGTGTATTGTCTGAACGTGTGTTTAGTACGGCAGGGGGCGTTATCACAGGCAAGAGCAGCCGCCTGTCCACAGCCAACATGGACAAGCTAACCTTTATTAAAATGAACCAGGCATGGATCCCATAAGACTTGTCTGTACCTTGTGCAGAATGGACATTTAGACCGACCTCACACAGCCATTGGTATCCTTTTTTTTTTTGAATATGTCTCAATATTTTGGGGGCTACCCCAATTAAAAAAAAAACAACCAAACAAAATACAGTGTTGGCTACCTCCTCCTCATCTTCCTCCTCCTCCTCCTATACCACCGCCACTTCCACCTACACTGCCACGGTCAGGGCCTAGTCAACCTCTAGGCTCCTACTCCACATCCACCTCCTCCTCCCATTTTTATTTTTTTAATGTGATTTTAAGTTATTTCTCTATCCACATTTGTTTACAGGGCACTTGTCCTACTCTTACCACCATTTTGCTTCCTTTTGCAGCCTTCTAGCACTTTCCATTACTTTTTTACAGCCATTTTTGTGCCCAAAAGTTCGGGTCACCATTGACTTCAATGAGGTTTGGTGTCCGGGGTCAAGTTCGGATCGAGTTCGGTGCCGAACCCGAACGTTTTCACGAGGTTAAGCCGAACCTGACGAACTCGAACATCCAGGTGTCCGCTCAACTCTAGCTATATACTGTACATATATATTCTCACACTGCCTGCACTAATTGTATATAGGCTACACTAGATCTATATACTACACTGCCTGCACTGATTGTATACACTCTACCCTAGATCTATATACTACACTGCCTACACACCACTAACTACACTAGCTAAACTAGATCAACGTTCCAGTCTCCAGTCTCCAAGCTCCACATTCACACACTACACGCGGCTGCTGTTCAAGCGGCCTTATATAGTGTGGGGCGTGGATGGAGACCCCTGAGCCATGATTGACCAAAGGCACCCTGCCTTTTAGCCAATCATGACTCTCACAGCAGAGAGAACTGTGATTGGCCAAAGCATGCATGTCACATGCATGCTTTGGCCAAGCAACGGATGGCATTTCTAGCAAAGCATTATGGGGCGCTCATATTTGGCGGGTACGCCCCATAATGTTCTAAATTTGGCGAACGGCCAAACACCCAATGTTTGAGTCAAACTTACGTTCGACTTGAATCGAGAGCTCATCCCTATTCAGGAGCTATAGAGAATATGTAGCTAAAAAAAAACAAATACAATCAGTACAATAGAAAAACAATAATTGTTCACCAATTACCTCTGCCCAGTTCCTTCTTTGCCATGATTAACTCATACCTAAATCAGTTTATATGGAAGGGCAAAAAAGCACGAGTAGCTTTTTCCACTATGTCCAAACTTAAAACAAAGGGAGGAATGGGAGTCCCCTCACTGATAGGCTATTATAGGCTATAATAATAATAATATAATATCACTGCTAGACCAAATCAAATCTTGGCTAAACCATCAATCTCCCAAACCGTGGGTAACCCTAGAGAAACAAATTCTTCAAGGTAAATGCCTTAAAAGCCTTTTACTAGCAGTCGCGTCCAACCTCCCACTTACAACCAATGTCCAATATTACCCGACCATCCAAGCTTCCATAGAGGCATGGCAACATTCATTAAAATTAAATAGGGAAATCATCCAAATTCAGTTATCAAAGGCTCCTCTCCAGATATTCAAACACTTAATCCCTGGTTTATCCGTCACACCTTGGGCTGAATTAGGACACACAAGTTGGGACACAATCCCAGAAGAGTTAAAGCAGAAAGACTTATTCAAATACCTTCAAATAAACCACCTATTGAAATCAGCCAGCTCAACCACCTTAATTGTAAACCAACCCTTATGGGATCTCTATCACAATAACACGCAGATGAAAGCGGGCATTTCACGTATATACGCCATGATACAAGCAGACACCCCCTTTAAACAAAACCAAGCCATTCAAAACTGGGAAAGGGACCTCGGGAATACATATACCGAACACCAATGGGAAAAAGCGCTACAAAATGCTACTAAAGCAACCCATTGCGTGCTTCACTGGGAAAACTACTTTAAATTGATGTACAGGTGGTATCTAACCCCTGTGCGCCTGGGACGCATATACCCTAACGTGTCTACAGATTGCTGGCGCAACTGTGGACAAAAAGGTCACCTATTACATATCCTGTGGCAATGTCCAGCAATAACAGCCTTCTGGAAGTCCATTTTCAGATTGATCTCTAAACTAACGGACAAAACAGTCCCTCCTTCCCCCGACTTAGCTATCCTACACTTAACCATAGATCAATTTTCTTCCCAAATTAGGCAAGTAATAACTCATATCCTATACGCAGCCAGACTATCTATAACAAAAAATTGGAAAAAAGATTTAGCTCCTAGTGCATCAGAGGTCATTAGGAGAGTAAACCTACAATTTGAGTATGAACTCGCGTTTGCAAGAACCAATGACACATCAGACAAATTTCTCCAGAACTGGCGTAGATGGAAGGAAATACTCCATGAATCCCACCGATTTATTTGACTAGATAACCCAACTGGTATAAGCTAGTTACATCTAAAAACCCACTGGTATGAGCATTCCACACTAGCAGCCTTGACTACAAACTATGTTTCTATGCCCTGGTTAGTTAGATACCGTGTTAATGTTAAAAATTGTACTATACTTATATACCCGGTAGCAACATCCAATCATCCCTGGAGGAAAGATACAGCTGGTCGATCCAACAACTATTAAGTTTTCTACCCACTAGCCTGTCCACAGTGTGAACCCAATGGGGTGGCAGGCTCTTCCCAGTGAGAGGGGGAAGATACTTTATTAATGATATATGTAACCATTTATGTTATGTAGTTATTAATTGTGCTACGTGACTATGTGTGATGGATTGGATGTATTTTCTGGTATGTACAATTTTTTGTTATATCTTTGCAAATTTAATAAAAAACTTAAAGTTTAAAAAAAAAAAAATTGTTCACCAATACGCAAGAGCATTGCTAATATGTACATAACTGTATACTGTGTGTATATATATATATATATATATATATATATATGTTATCAGAACCAAATGTATACTAGATAAGTGCATAAAATAAATTTTATATTTAATTGATATCAATGAAAGTCTGAGCACAGCACCTAACATGGAACATTCACCATATGTGTATGTGTATGTTATAATCAGTCTAATGAGCAGTGGAGCAGTCTAATGGAAGTTCAAAATGTAATAAATGGAGGGGTGCCAACTACAAAAGCGGCAATAGATCACAGGAGGAGCACCACAGGGCCAGTGTGGCTGTAGGAATGTCAAAAAATATACAGTATCTCACAACAGTGAGTACACCCCTCACATTTTTGTAAATATTGTATTATATCTTTTCATGTAACAACACTGAAGAAATGACACTTTGCTACAATGCAAAGTAGTGAGTGTACAGCTTGTATAACAGTGTAAATTTGCTGTTCCCTCAAAATAACTCAACACACAGCCATTAATGGCTAAAAAGCTGGCAACAAAAGTGAGAACACCCCTAAATGAAAATGCCCAAATTGGGCCCAATTAACCATTTTCCCTCCCCGGTGCAATCTGACTTGTTAGTGTTACAAGGTCTCAAGTGTGAATGGGGAGCAGGTGTGTTAAATATGGTGTTATCGCTCTCACTCTCCCATATTGATCACTGGAAGTTCAACATGGAACCTCATGGCAAAGAACTCTCTGAGAATCTGAAAAATAGAATTGCTGCTATAGATAAAGATGGCCTAGGCTATAAAAAGATTGCCAAGTCCCTAAAATTAGCTGCAGCACGGTGGCCAAGACCATATAGCAGTTTAACAGGTTCCACTCAGAACAGGCCTCGCCATGGTTGACCAAAGAAGTTGAGTGCACATGCTCAGTGTCATATCTAGAGGTTGTCTTTTGGAATTAGACATATGAGTACTGCCAGAATTGTTGCAGAGGTTGAAGGGGTGGGGAGTCAGCCTGTCAGTGCTCAGACCACACGCCGCACACTGCATCAAATTGGTTTGCATGTCTGTTGTCCCAGAAGGAAGCTTCTTCTAAAGAATATTCAGAAGAAAGCCCGCAAACAGTTTGCTGAAGACAAACAGACTGAGGACGTGAATAACTGGAACCATGTCCTGTGGTCTGATGAGCCCAAAATAAACGTATTTGGTTCAGATGGTGTCAAACGTGTATGGCGGAAACCAGGTGAGGAATGCAAAGACAAGTGTGTTTTGCCCAAAGTCAAGCATGGTGATGGGAGTGTCATGGTCTGGGGCTGCATGAGTGCTGCCGGCACTGGGGAGCTACAGTTCATTGAGGGAACCATGAATGCCAACCTGTACTGTGACATACTGAAGCAGAGCATGACCCCTTCCCTCCAGAGACTGGGCCGCAGGGCAGTAGTCCAACATGATAACAACTTCAAACACACCTCTTAGATGACCACTGCCTTGCTAAAGAAGCGGAGGGCAAAGGCGATGGACTGGCCAAGCATGTCTCCAGACCTAAACCCTATTGAGTGTCTGTGGGGCATCCTCAAATGGAAGGTGGAGGAGTACAAGGTCTCTAACATCCACCAGCTCCGTGATGTTGTAATAGAGGAATTTTTAGAGGACTCCAGTGGCAACCTGTGAAGTTCTGGTGATCTCCATGCCCAAGAGGGTTAAGGCAGTGCTGGAAAATAATGGTGGCCATACAAAATATTACACTGTTATACAAGCTGTACACTCACTACTTTACATTGTAGCAAAGTGTAATTTCTTCAGTGTTATCATATGAAAAGGTAAAATAAAATATTTACAAAAATGTGAGGGGTGTATTCGCTTTTGTGAGATACTGCATGTATATATAAACTGTATATGAGTGAATACACAAGGGCATATAGAAGCCACAATTAGTTGGACACACATGCCTTATTTACCTTAAATTGGTATCAAATATTCTTTAAACAAAGTATGAAATAAAATAAAGAAAATGTAATAGGATAGCCATCCAAGAGTGACCTGAATGATTATCAAAAGGCAACAAAAGGTAAAGACAGGCCAGATCAATAGCGTCCACCAAGATAGTCACATTGTCCCAACTAGTAACAAGCAAAGATCAAAGGAGGTACTGATTGCAAAAAAGTATACATAAAAGTATAAATATTGTAAAGAGATGTGTCCAAGTCTGCAGTCAATATCCTCCATAACTCACTAAATAGACAATCATAGGGACATAACAGCAACCTCCAGCTCCAAGCAGGCACTGTAGCGATCGCTATCAGTCCTGCTATATGTGTTACCCCCGATTAGCCGGCATCTGACATTACCGCGGATCGTGGACATGCTTTTTCAGACTACACACTACTCACACTACACTAACACTCTACACTCAATCACACTAACACTAACTGGATGTCACAGAGCTCTGCTCTATCTTTCTCCAGCAATACACTGCAAAAGGTTCCTGTAGGAAGGAACCTGTTATAGTGTGGGGAGGGAATTTGAACACTGAGCCATGGTTTGCCCTGATTGGGCAAAGCCTTGCACCTGATGCATTACATCAGCCAATAAGGGCTCTAGAATGCACTGGGTGTCTAGTCTTTTCCTGTACCTTTAAGGAGGGTTGGGCTCCTCCAGTCATCTGTCCTCCATCTATCCATTAAATTGTATGTACTTCCAGTGTGAAGCCTCTTATACAGAGTTAGGTCTGCAGTACACAGGGAGCCTTGTCGGGGCCTGCAGCTTACGCATACACTTGCAAATGTGTGTAACCAATCCCCTGCCTTTTAAACACTACTGTTAGACAGGTGAATTTGGTTGTTGGCAAACTGGTCAGTAAGTTGAGCTTGGAATTCTTTGTTTTTTGTCTGTGTCTGCCTCTCCATAGCTCCTTACTTCAATGGCCAGTTATAAGTGGGGACAGTGACTTTAGCTTGTATTGTATACATCTCAGGTAACACACTGGCACCATAGTCGCCATTGCGTAATGTGCTGGGTGTCTAGTCCGTTCCTGTACCTTTAAGGAGGGTTGGGCTCCTCCAGTCACCTGTCCTCCATCTATCCATTAAATTGCATGTGCTTCCACTGTGAAGCCTCTTATACAGAGTTAGGCCTGTAGGACACAGGGAGCCTTGTCAGGGCCTGCAGCTTACGCATACACTTGCAAAAGTGTGTAACCAATCCCCTGCCTTTTAAATGCTACTGTTAGACAGGTGAATTTGATTGGTGGCAAACTGGTCAGTAAGTTGAGCTTGGAATTCTTTGTTTTTTGTTTGGGGCACTCTAAAGCAAAATTCAGGGACAAATTTGCATGCTCGGCAAACATCCAAATGGGCGCTGTTCGGGCTTGGAATTCTTTGTTTTTTGTTTGGGCACTCTAAAGCAAAATTCAGGGACAAATTTGCGTGCTCGGCAAACATCCAAATGGGTGCTGTTCGGGACCGAACCAAGGTTCGGCCCGAACTGCTCACCCATCTCTGTTCAGCAATATAGAGAGTCCAGAATTTTAGGGAATATTAGTGTGCCTCATTAGGTTCAATTATTGTATGATGGTTCTATATCTCCATGTCAGGAGAGACACCTCATCTTGAGAGAGTGATATCACCTTGGGGTGTGACATGATGGTTATATAAACAGGAGGCAGTGCAGGTGGTTGTAGTGCGAGCTTTGAATGAGCAGAACAGGTTCAAGCAGCCTTTGGAGAATTCCAATTAGAAGTAGACTGGAAAAAAGAGGGACAGTGCTGTCAGACTGCAGTGTAACTGACAAATTACAGCTGGTAAAATACAGCAATATTTGGAATTTTTACAAAAAATGTTTTACATTTATTTTGTAGATTAACTTTGGCCCTCAACATTTGTGCTAAGATATGAAACATGTCCTAAGCATCTAGTCTGGCATAAGATGCATCATATGCCAATTATTTAAGATAATGTAACGTTCAGTGTGGGTGTTTTCATCTCTGATGTTTGGTAATTGCTGGAACACAATGTTAATTTGTATTTTATGCAACAACTACATAAATATCAGTAATTTGTAGAGATATATTCTTCAACCAGTAGGTGGCAGTGCTTTTAATTTTGTAACTGCATCTATGACTATATCCTATGTTTTCTTCCTGAATAAGGTTCCTGCTTCCTGTCTGCAGTTAAGCAGCAAAGCCCATGTGGACTGTGCACTGTCTGTTCTGTAGGGCTATATACAGAATTTCTAACAGGTTATGGGCCCAGGTATATCCTAGAAATCCACCCAGAGAAAAGCTGAGAACCCAGCCAAAGCCCAGTCTTAGCCAGCAACAGCAGATATGAGCAACATTCAGCAACAGAAAGAAGACTTCAGCAGAATAAAAGAAAATGGGCAGTAACACTGCTGCAACATAGCTTTTATTTGCAAATCTGACAAACCACTAGCCTTGGAAATTCAAGATGAAAATGCTGCTAGTAAAGGAAGGTACATGGAAATGTAAAAATTAAGTCAGGCCAGAACACCCTTCAGATGAGTGAGTAGAGAAAGACCAAAAAGCTCAGAGCACAATTTCAAATCATACATACAGGCCCTGAATTACTATACCTCCCAAATTTACTCCAGCAGTGCCTTAAAATAACTCCCAATTAAAGGCAATTACAACTTCAACTCTCATAGTCTGGAGTAAATTTACTCACATGCGACCTCTATTTGCCTGTGAAGATGCCTCTCAGATCACATGTTCTAAGCACTTGATGTCAGCTGGGGTTGAACTTGTGGTGTCAGAATTCCTCCATTTAATGCTTGTATGCAAGTTCATTGCCATAAAAAAAACATTACCACCCCCTCTCTCTAATTTTAACAGCCTTAGCCCTAGGGGACATGTCTGAATAGAAAAAATAGATAATAGAAATAGAAAAAAAAACAAAACAAAATATTCCTTTAACCACTTCAGCCCCGATTTGCGATTTGGCACTGCGTCACTTTAACTGACAATTGCGTGGTTGTGCGTCGCTGTACCCAAACAAAATTCGCACACTTTTTTACCCACAAATAGAGCTTTCTTTTGGTTATATTTGATCTCCTCTGCGTCATTTCTGATCGCCGCTATAAATAAAAAAATAGCAACAATTATTCAACATAACCAGTTTTTCTTCCTTTTTGCTAAAATACAAATCCAATTTAAAAAAAATAAAAATCGCCCCCCGGACGCTCTCACGGTGCACCTCGAGAGCAGCGCGACTGCCCTCAGCTGCACCCCACACCTCATATCTTACTAATTATGATTCTCCTAATGTATATTGCATATGACTCCACACCCCACGTCGACTCCCGTCAGCGCGACGAGAGCTCCACGTGGCACTCTCGCAGGCCCCCCGCTAAAAATAAAAAAAATTTAACCTAAACATAAAATCGTTTTTCCTTCTTTTTGACCAATACAACTTATTAACAACGATAAAAAAATAAATATCGCCGCTAGTCTTTACTGCGTCTCCTCTAGTTTATATTGGTTTTCTTTCGAGATAAACACCCATTTTTTCACACGCTTAAAACAAACCCATGTCGCTGCGTGTTGGTGCGTTAACAGTCAATTTCACTGCGTCACGGTTTAGCGTTTAGCCCCGACTTCACCAATTTCCT
>BLSH010319717.1:5671-16687 GCA_018402905.1 Glandirana rugosa | reverse complement strand
CTCTACCTAGTCCAGAATCAGATCGTTCTGTAATGCAGGATGAGATGTTATTATATCTGCAATCTGTCCCTAAAAGCAGGAGTAGTAAACTCTACCTAGTCCAGAACCAGATCATTCTGTAATGCAGGATGAGATCTGCAATCTGTCCCTCAAAGCAGTAGTAGTAGTAATCTCTACCTAGTCCAGAATCAGATCGTTCTGTAATGCAGGATGAGATGTTATTATATCTGCAATCTGTCCCTCACAGCACCGGCAGCATCCTCTCCCTACACTAGCCTGAGAGCATGTGACATGCAACACTACATGACTCCAGCTTATACAGAGGCTGGGTCACATGATGCACTGGCCAATCACAGCCATGCCATTAGTAGGCATGGCTGTGATGGATTCTAAGGGCAAACCAGTGAAACGCTTGTTGATTGGCTGCCCTGCAGCTATTCAACTGGCAGGATAAAATACCCAAACCCCGAACCCGGAATTTTTTTTCAAATGTCCAGGTTCGGGTCCGGGTCACAGACACCCCAAAGTTCAGTACAGACTCAAACTTTACAGTTCGGGTTCGCTCAACTCTAGTCATAGTCTTTGGAATATTTGAATATCACCGACACATTCCACGTTTTATTATGTTTGTCTGTGGTTTCATTAGCTATCGCTCTGGTTTCTTCCATCGCAGAAAGATCATCTACTGCCAGAAGTCCCTCTTTCAGAGTGGGTGAGTACGTGGATTTCCAATATTTGGGGATCAAGGATTTTGCAATCGTTAGCAAATGTGTGATCAAAGACCTCTTATATGTTTTCATTGTGCGATTGGAAATATGCAAGAGACAACAGGCAGGCGATAATTGAATTGACGTTTCTGTGATCTTTTTGATGGCATCAATGACTAAGGTCCAATAATTCTGTGTGTGTTCCCACCATATGTGGATTAAGGTACCCTGGTCTTGACTGCAATGCCAGCACCAATCAGATGTTTCAGGAAACCGTCACTTTAGTTTAACTGGTGTTGTGTACCAATTGGTGAGGAGTTTAAATTATGTCTCCTGGAATCTAGTGCTGATAGAACATTTGTGTGCAAATACACATGCGTGCAATCACTGTTCATCAGTGAGCGTCATTTTTAAAGCTTTTTCCCAGAACAATTTATATGCATTTATGTCTGACGGTGTGGCAGATTGCAGCCAGGAATACACCAAAAATGTAGACTTAGGGACTTATGAGCTTTCTAAATAGTATCTCAAATTATGTAGGCGTTCTTTTGAAATTTGGGAGTCTTGTGGTTCTTGTTATGTAGCTGTGTAATTGCCTATATGATCAGTAATTCATAGATGCATGTTCTTGGTCAGTTTGGAGGATATCATAAGATTTCATTTTACCTCGATGTAGGCAGTGTGTTGCCAGTAGGGGTTTATGCTTGAAAGTGAATGTTTGCTGTTGTGTCGTCAAGCTAGGTACAAAATCTGGATTAAGATGCAAGAGTGTCAGGGGACCCGGTGAGGTTGAAATGTCAAAATCTTTACTAGCCTTTCTGAATATCCCAAGGGACGTCCCTATTAGAGGGTGGTGTTTCAAATTTATTGGGCATAATTCCCAAGGAATCCAGGGTGAAAAAATAACTGGGATGTCATCTGTGGTGTTTTCCAGTGCTACCCAGTCTTTGTTATCCACATGACAATGCCAGTCTATAATGGGTGTAATGTGTGAAGCATAGTAATAATATTTAACGTTTGGAAAATGCGTTTAATGCTAGATTTCTTGGAGGCCCAAAGAATTCTTCTTAGCATGGCTTGGAGAGCCTGGAAAAAGATTGTTGGAATGGTTATCGGTATGGTTTGAAACAGATACAATACCTTTGGCAATATCGGCATTTTTATTATCGCTGCCTTCCCGAACATGAGAAATATTTCAAGGTCCATTTTTCAAGGTCCTTATTTATATTTTGTAATAGGGGTTTAAAATTTGTGGCATACCTGAATTTCAGGTCTGGTGGGTGCCGAACCCCTAGGTACTTAAGGGCCTTTTCTTCCCACTTAAAGGAGCAATTAGCACACATGCTAGTCAGGGTGTTCTTTTTAGGGTCAAATTTAGTGCCTCCAATTTTTTATGGTTGATTTTAAAATTAGACATAAAACCGTAATTGCTAAATTCCTTACATAAATTGGATATAGATATATGTGGCTGAGAGATGAAAAATAGCAGATCATCTGCATATGCTGCTGACTTATAAGTTCTATCACCAATCCGAAACCCATGTATAAATGTAGAGTTATTTACTGTCCTTATTAACGGTTCCAATGTTAAAATGAAGAGCAAGGGAGAGAGAGGACACCCTTGTCTCATTCCATTATAAATTTTATCTGGGTCAGAGAGGATATTGCTAATCTCCATTTTAGCTTTTGGATACTGGTATAGCATGGAAATCCAGGAGATCATATGAGGCTGAAAACCTATGTGGGAACATGTCGCAAGAAGGAAATCCAAAGAGACTCTATCAAAAGCTTTTTCTTCGTCCGTAGACAGCAGCATGCTCTCAAAGTCATCGGAGTGTGCCCTATGTATAAGATTTAAAGCTTTGGTGACATTGTCCCTGGCTTCCCTGCCAGGCATAAAGCCCAATTGTTCTGGATCTATTAGGGTATTAAATAAGGGGCGCAATATGTTCACTAAGACCTTAGCAAACAGTTTGAGGTAAAAGTTTAGTAAAGATATTGGAGCGATAGTTGGTACAGTCTGATTTGTCTTTGTATTTTTTGGGGAGGACTGTGACATGGGCCATCAAAAACTCTTCTGGTACCGCTTGTGGATCTTTAAAAGGGTTAAGTGATTTCAGCAGATGTGGTATCAGAAGAGTTGCATATGTTTTATAATAATGGGCGGTAAAACCGTCCGGCCCCGGACTCTTTCCTGGTTTAAGAGATTTGATGGCCGCTGCCAGCTCCTCTTCCGTCAGGGGCTCTTCTAATTGTTGTGCATTTATCTCATTAAGTTTGGGGAGACCACTGTTGGTTAGGTAATCCTGTATAATTTGTGTTTGGGTGCCCAAAAGATCTGCAGGTTTGTGTGGGGGTTGTAAATGGTACAATTCCGAGTAATATGCATGCAACACTTGAGCAATTTTATCAGTTTTGTAGGTCAGTTTTCCATCTTTCGTTTTTATGGAATGTATATTTGTAGCCAATTGTGAATCTTTCAGAGCCATTGCAAGGAATTTGCCCAATTTTTTACTGTGTTCATAATAAAACCCTTTCCTCAGGAACAGAGTTCTTTTTGCTTTAAGGTCTAATATGGTTTGCTGGGATTTTCTCAATTCCTGAAGTTTGGTTGCCATGTGAAGTGCCAATGATTGTTTATGTTGTGATTCAAAGTCAGAGAATGTTTTGATACCAATCTTAGCATCTGTCATTCGTGGTAGGTCCCTCTGTGTTATAAAAACATAATCGATCCTAGTGAATTTGTTATGAAGGGGTGAAAAATAAGTGTAATCTCTTTTAGATCTCAATGTGTCGACCAACGTGAGGTGTGCTAAAAGAGATTTTTTCTGCGTAATTTCCTATATGGTAAGCTAGATTTCTGATTGGATGTATCCTGTAATGGGTTTAAGGGTATATTATAATGCCCTCCCAATAAAATACAGCCAGAGGCAAACCCTTTTATCCATATCCATATTTTAAACCCTCCTCCATCTATGGATTCGGGGATCCCGCTTATTCTTATATTTTGTCTCCTGCCAATATTGTCCAAATCCTCTATATGCATGTTCATGAGTATAAGATGTGTAAAGTGTGTGGAAACGACAGATTCCAGATGGTCCACAGCCCTATCTCTCTTGAGGTCTGCATGTTCTGTAGCAGACATAGGTTCAGTTAAGGAGAGAATGTCAGCTTTCAGCTCTGTAATTGCACTCGAGAAAGTGTTCTTGATGCTGCAATAGTGTGCATTTCTGAAAGCTGTAGAGGGTGGTCAGTGTGAGCAGATTCTCTGACCAGCTCCTCCGAAGCTGTCACGGAGTCCTCACTGTGGTCTGCCTCATGTCAAGACGGTGCCATCTTGGCTGCAGCCCTGCCGCGAGACTGTGATCTGAATATGTCCAATATATGCCGGGTTTCAGGTGTAGAGGACAATTGTGGAGGTCAGGGCCCCGGTGTGGATTTAGTATTCTTGCATGCCCATTGTGAACGAATTCCGTCTGGAAGGTATGGAAAGGGCCGCGGGTGTGCAGAGCTCCTCTAATCTGCTACCATTCCCATTGCATGCCAAGCCAGGCCCCTCGCAACAGGCAATATCCATTTTAATGGCAGAAATGAAAAACACGAACATGATCTTAAGTCCAGGTGACTTTTTCATCCAAAAAAAACCCATTGCAGGTGCAGCTATAGCTGCACTCGTGCAGAATGAGTAAGTTGTGAATACAACCTGCTTAGAAATAATATGAATATAAAAAAAAAGGGAGGTCTTGTTGCTAAATACCCCTTGGTTATGGTCGCTGAACATAAATCACCACAAGGAAATAAAACAATTTGTGTCCTCAGACCTGGCTGATCTGTTTTATATTTGCAAATGACTTAGGAAAAATATATTTTTAACATGTTTAGAATATGCTTACATCCCCAGAATACCTGGCAATTTCTTATTTCTGACTACACAAATTTGCTGAGGAACCCCCAAAATGTCTATGAAAGGACTACCTTAAAGAGAAAGGACTGAAAGGCTGAAAAACAAATGTTGGGTACAGGCGGTCCCCTAGTTACAAACATTCGACTCACAAATAACTCCAACTTACAAAAGGAGGGAAACAAAAAGTGAGAGAAAATCTACCCCTAGGAAGGGAAATTCACTCCTGTAGGAGTTCTTATGGGAGAAACGGTATCTCCACAGATGCTTTATCACCAAGGTTTGTTTCCACAACAACCTAAAATTTTTAAAATCCAATTATCATTGGGACAGGAAGTGAGGTGAAATCTTCTGAACAGAAGCACAGACAGCAAAACAAATCTTACAGGGGTGTTAACCCTTCCCTATGCTATCCAAAAAGCTTAAAAATATTTTTTTTGGCTAGAGCTACACTTAAAAAATGTACCTGTTCTGACTTACAAACAAATTCGACTTATGAACAAACCTACATACCCTATCTTGTTTGTAACCCAGGGACTGCCTGTATTAGAGCCTAGATTTCTGGGAGTAAGTTGCCTTTTTTTTTCTTTTTTCTCATTAAAGAATTTTTATTGAGTTTACATAGTTAAATGGGGTACATATACATTTGTATCTTATGAAGGTTGTTTACATATGGATATTGTCGTACAGAATGCTGTAAAGTGTAAAACAGGGTGTATTCAAGGGACACAAATACAAATCAGCTCTATAGTATATATTTGTAAGGTAGCAATGATTAAGCATTACAATTAACTTATAGTTCATATAGATATCGACCACCTAAGAGAAAAATGTTAATGCTCCTTAAAATTTGCATAATTGTAAAGCACTCCTACCAGTTTGTTTTAAACCATTCCAACCAGACCCTCCTTTGTGTATTAATGGGAATGAATCTGTTCTCTGAGGCTGCAAACATGCACTAGTATATACTATGGGTATGTACTGAGTCTATTACTTCAGGAAGTTGTGGTGTGGTGGCTGATTTCCAGTGTCTAGTGACTGTCAGCCTTGCTACTATAAGTATGTGGACAGTGATACATTTTAGGTGTGTGGGGAAGCGTGTCTATACCTAAGTTTAACCACTTCAATACTATGCACTTAGAACACTTTGCTACCAGACCAATTTTCAGCTTACAGTGCTGTTGCGCTTTGAATCAGAATTGCGCAGTCGTGTGACGCTGTACCCAAACAAATCTTTTATCATTTTGTTCCCACAAATAGAGCTTTCTTTTGGTGGTATTTGATCACCCCTGCGGTTTTTATTTTTTGTGCTACAAATAAAAAAATACAGAAAATTTTGTAAACAAAACTTTGCAAATAAGTAAATTTTCTCCATCACCGATGGGCACTGATGAGGCTACACTGACGGGCACTAATGAGGCAGTACTGATTGGCACTGATGAGGTGGCACTGATGATGAGGCACTTATATGCAGCAATGATGAGCACTGTTAAGCGGCACTGATACGCAGCACTGACAGACACTGATAGGTGGCACTGATATGCAGCACTGATGGACACTGAAAAGCAGCACTGATGGGCACTCATATACGGCACTGATTGGCACTCATAGGTGGCACTAATTGGGCACTGATATGTGGCACTGGTACGCACTGATAGGGGAACTGGTACACACTAATACAGGCACTGGTGGGCACTGGTGGGCAGATTCACTGATAGGGGCCCATTTCCTGGTGGTCTAGGGTGGCACCTGAAGGTGGCACTGAGTGCCATCGATATTGGGCACTGTGCTCTTACCTGGTGGTCTAGGGTGGTCTCCCTGGTGGTCTAGATCGGCTCCCTGGTGGTCCCTGGTCAGCTCCCTGGTGGTCCTGTGTGGGCACATCCCTGGTGGTCCCTGGGAATGCTCCCTGGTGGTCTAGTGTGGCGATCCTAGGGGGGCTGTGCTGATAAACCATCAGCACAAACCCCCCGTCAGGAGAGCAGCTCTCCTCTACTCAGGTCTGCAGTCTGTGTTACACTGTGACCAGCCGTGATTGGTCACGGCTGATCACATGGTAAAGTGCTTCGTATGGAAGCACTTTACCGAGATCGGTAATGCGGGGGGTCAGACTGACCCTCCACACCGCTGATCGCTGCAATGCGCACCCCTTTGGGCGCGCGCCGGCATGTTATCCTGAGGACGTCTTATGACGCCCAGTCAGGATAACTGAACCACTTCCCGGCCATCATTCTGAATACGGCGGTTGAGAAGTGGTTAAGATAGCTAATTCTGGGGTTAAAAGTATGGGAAAAGTGGTCACATTATGGATGAGAAGGCAAACTTTGTTCCAAAATGTTTGGATCTTGTTACATTCCCACATAATTGCATCACAATTTCTCCAACATGCGGAGGATGTGGAAGGAGCAAATTTGTGGATTCGGGATGGGGTGATATACCATCTCAGATTAAGTTTTAAGCCAAGTTCCCATAAGTTAGAGGCTTTAGTGGCTTGGTATGTGGCTTCTATTGCTTTGGTCCATTGAAGGACTAGGAAGGGTTTACCTATGTCTGTTTCAAAGGATATCATTGGCTGAAGCTGAGATGGAGAGTTTTTAGATCCCAGTAGGCCATACAACAATGAGATTCCCTTGATGCTATTGTTGTTGGTTGATAGGTATGTATCTATGTTTTTGTGTACTTGTATTCTTACATGTGGATTTCTCAAGGCAATAAGCGATCAGGGTATATTTGAAGTAGTCCGATTTGGGAATGGAGAATTCTTGTATCAGGGTAGTGAAGGGTTTTAATATATTGTTATAGTATAAGTCGTCCAGGTATTTAGTTCCCTTATTTATCCATACATTGAGTGATAAGTTCGGTATCATGTGTTTTACAACAGAGATGGGTATTTTTAGGTTGCATGGTACTTCACCTTTGTTGGCATGTTTAATGCAGTGTTTGAAAGCTAATACAGATGCGGTGATTGTGGGAGAGCATTGGGTGTATTTGTTGTTGATTTGTGGGTTGCTGAGGAGCCAGTCATGGATATCATTGCCTGGGATCTGTGACGATTCAATGTCTCTCCAAGGACTATTTAATTCCTTCATAAACCAGGGTCTAATGAAAAAAAAATGAAGCTGGGACTGGTATGGGGAGTGACCTAAAAATGTATAAGATTTGGGGTAGCTTGAGGATTTTAAATGTAGCCAGTCTTCCTAACCATGAAAGGCGGAATTTGGCTAGATTTTCCGGATCTTTGGGAAGGCTAGAAAGGATGTGGGAGTAGTTGGCATTGACTAACGATGCAACATTTTTGGTTAGATTAATGCCCAAATAAGATATAGATTGATCTGCCCATATATAGGGGTAACTGTATTTTAAATGTGATTGGAGGTCTGCAGTAATCCCAAGAGGTAAGATATATGATTTAGTGGCATTCACCTTATAATAAGATAAACAACAAAAACAATCCAATATGTTTTTTGCCGGAGCCAGGGAGGATACAGGGTCAGATAAAATGAGGATGACATCATCAGTAAAAAGGTTTATCTTGTGTTCATGTTAGTCAGTTTGTATTCCAGTAATGTTTTGCTATGATCTTATTTTTTCAGCTAAGGACTCCATTATTAAATGAAAAATGATTTGGGAGAGGGGGCAACCCTGTCTGGTCCCGTATGATATGTTAAATAGTGTGGATTTGAGTATAGGGCTAAGAATGCGGACAAAATGTGTCCTTGGAAGCCAAATTTTTTGAGGGCAAGTTCTACATAACCCCAGTGAACTCTGTAAAACGCCTTCTCTGCATCCAAAGAGAGGAGCAGAGAAGGCATTCCAGAGTTTTCTGCATAGTGGATTAGATTCACCATTCTTTGTGTAGCATCTGATGTTTGTAGCCCTTTAACAAAGCCTGATTGGTCGGCGTAAATTAGATTGGGTAGAAGGTCAATTAATCTGAGTGCTATTACTTTAGCATCTAGCTTGGTGTCATAGTTAGGTAGTGAAATAGGTTGAAAGTTTCGGGGAGTGGTTGGCTCCTTACTTGGCTTTGGCAAGGTAATGATTGTTGCTTTTAACATTTCAGTGGGGAGAGAGGCTGAGGAGACAGCTTCATTAAATAAGGTAACCAGATAATTTGTCAGTATATTTTTAAATGTTTGGTAGTACTCTCCTACAAAACCATCTGGCCCTGGAGCTTTATTTTTGGTCAATTTGTCTATAGCCTTATCTATTTCTACTTTTGTGAAGGGAGAATTAAGGGATGCTATCTGCTCTTCTGTCAGTTTGGGTAATTTAACCGAGTGTAGAAATGCCTGAATAGAATCTAGATGGGATTGGGGTGTGTTGTCATAAGTTTTTAGATAATAGAGGGTTTTGTAGAAGTGGCTAAATGCATTTGCAATAGCTTGTAGATTATATAGTTTTTGTTTGAAAGTCCCATGGTACAGAAAGGGAATGTGTGTTTTAGTTCTATGGCCTTTGAGTTGGTGGGCCATAGTTTTACCTGGCTTATTGTTACAGGCATAAGCTTGCATTTCATATTTTATTTGGGTTTTGTAAAAATTTTCTAACAACAAGTTCCAGTCTTAGTTTGAATATTCTCGTTGTAAGTGGTTCAGAGGGATTTTGTTTATTGAGGGAGTTGAATATTGTCTAGCAATTTTGTAATTCGCTGCCTCCTTAGCCCCCTCTCCTTAGCCCTCATTTGAATGAAAAGGCCTCTTACAAATGCCTTGTGAGTAGAGTTGAGCGAACTTCTAGAAGTCCGGGTTCTGCTGGTTCGGCCGAACTTCGGGACAAAGTCCGGGTTCGGGTCCGGACAGAACCCGAACTTTGTCCCGGACCCCTAACCCCATTGAAATCAATGGAGACCCAAACTTTTAGGCACAAAAATGGCTGTAAAAAAGTCCTGGAAAGTCCTAGAGGTCTGCAAAAGGAAGGAAATGGGGGTAAGGATGGGACAAGTGCCCTACAAAGAAATGGGGACAGGGAAATAACTTTAAATATTTTTTTAAAAATAAAAACATAAAAAAATCAAAAATGGAGGTGGATGTGGACCATCTTCAAACTGGGTCTGAAAAGTATTAACGGTAGAAGCCATATAACTGTTCTAAAATCATCTTCAAACTGTGTCAAAAAAGTATAAATAAGCCGGGAGAACCCATATCACTGTTCTGAAAACATCTGCAAACTGTGTTTGCATATGCCTGTTCTTCTCTATGCTGTAGTTTCACACTACAGCATAGTGTGAAACCATATGCCTGTTCTTCTCTATGCTGTAGTTTCACACACAGATTCCAGATGTTTGAAGAACAGGTGTATGGTTCCTCCCCCGTTTTAGGTAAAGTGTTCTAAACTATTTCCAGATGTGTGCAGAACAGATGTTCTGTGTGAAGAACATCTGTTCTGGTGCAGACCATCTGTTCTGTGTGAAGAACAGATGTGCACTGATTAGCGGCTATAATAAAAGTGACACAGACTAAACAGAAGTGTGAAGAACAGATGTGCACTGATTAGCGGCTATAATATAAGTGACACAGACTAAACAGAAGTGTGAAGAACAGATGTGCACTGATTAGCGGCTATAATAAAAGTGACACAGACTAAACAGAAGTGTGAAGAACAGATGTGCACTGATTAGCGGCTATAATAAAAGTGACACAGACTAAACAGAAGTGTGAAGAACAGCTGTGCACTGATTCACGGTTTCATTTAAAGTGACACACACACTTTAAAGAATTTTGCAGAACAGATGTGCACTGATTCACGGTTTCATTTAAAGTGACACACACACTTTAAATAATTTTACAGAACAGATGTGCACTGATTCACGGTTTCATTTAAAGTGACACACAGACTTTAAATAATTGTGCAGAACAGATGTGCACTTATTCACGGTTTCATTTAAAGTGACACACAGACTTTAAATAAGTTTGCAGAACAGATGTTCACTTATTCCCGGTTTCATTTAAAGTGACACACACATTTTGCAGGAAAGTGATATGGGTACTCCCGGCTTATTTATATTTTTTTGACACAGTTTGAAGATGATTTTAGAACATTTCTATGGCCTCTACCGTTAATTAATACTTTTCAGACCCATTTTGAAGATGATCTCCATACCCAGACTTTTCATAATTAATTGCCATCTCCGGTATCTTTACAAGATTTTAGTAGAAGTTTGACACAGTTTTTTTATATTTATTCGGCCCTCATGGGTATAGTGAAAGGACGTTTTACACACACAGTGAAATTTACTTTGGCCCTTATTCACTTGTAGACAAGACGTTTGAATAAATTTCAGACACACAGTGAAATTTACTTTGGCACTTATTCACGTGTAGACAAGACGTGTTAATAAATTTCAGACACACAGTGAAATTTACTTTGGCACTTAGTCACGTGTAGACAAGACATTTTAATAAATTT
>BLSH010319660.1:340496-426112 GCA_018402905.1 Glandirana rugosa | reverse complement strand
CACTGAACACCCAGCCCATAGCACTATAGCAGCAAAGGTGTCAGTGCATTGCCTGGCCAATATAATCCATAGTACAAACAAGTGGCCACTGCCTCCACCTGTAACTGGTGTTGCCTGACGAAGGGGTCCTGCATGGATCCAAAACATTGCACTTGTTCTTTTGTAATGTGATCTCTCTGCAATAAAAGCTTTGGACTATATTTGAAGATCCATGGTTGTTTGGCGAGTATTTGCATTAAGCTGTCAGTTTTGGTCCAATGAGCTGTAGAGGCACTGGACTCCCCCCTCCAACGCAGCTAACATTACAAAGGGGTGGGCATACCCATGACCACATCAGTGATTTTATGTATTTTGAAATTCAGTGCCATTGACCTACGTGACCTATACAAGTGTGTGTCAATGCTCAGAACCTGCTGTGATTTTTTTTGTTTCTTTAAGAGTAATACATGAAATTCCATATATGTAAATTGTAATTTCTTCAGAACTAATTAGTGGAGCATTAGATGAAATTTGACTTGCTGGCGAGTAAAGTAAACTCTTATATATAAAACGTAGTTACTGGAATTCATAAGCAATGCTGTAAACACTCTTTAGAATTCTGTCAGACCTCCGCACCCAATTGTTGGTGCTTTGAGACAGATTCACGTACGTGTCAGAAACAGGTACATGAATCTGTCGCACTGAGGATGGCACTAAGGTCAGAGTGTCCATACCATACACTCTGTCCTCAGCGCAACTCAATAACACCCTGCCTGGTCACTACACCTGTCACATTAGACAGGCTGAGGTGTTTTGTTGTGGGGTGGAGCCTGATGGGGAACTCTATGGATGGAGAGACTAGTTCCCCATCAGGTCTGCCACCCTTCCTGAATTGGGGGCAGAAAATGTTAAATAGACCATATCACCAGCATAGTGTGTTAAATGCTTAACCTTTCCAGATCCGCGCTATTGCCAAAATACGGCTCCAGCGCGGATCTGAATTTTCAGGACGCTGTCCCCTGTGCACGCTCATGGCACACACTCACAGGCAGCGGCACGTGCGTGGCCGTCGCACGCTGCGTGGGCATGCCCGCAGGTCGGGCGGACTCAATGTTCGCTCGTGACCCGCAATCGCCTGTCAGAGCTGCAGAATGTAAACACGGTGGTTCTCCGTTCTGTGAAGGGGGACATAACAGATCTACTGATCCCTGTGATTGGGATCAGTGAGATCTGTTATGTCCCGGCCAGCCCAGCCCCCATACAGTTAGAACACAATGAGGGAACATAGTTAACCCCTTCACTGTCAATAACATTTATACAGTAATCAGTGGATATTTAAATTTCTGATCGCTGTATAAATGTCATTTTGGTCCCAAAAAAAGTGTCAAAAATGTCTGACATGTCCTCCCCAATATCAAAGTCCCGATAAAAATCGCAGATCGCCGCCATTACTAGTAAAAAAAAAAACAACAACAATAAAAATGCCATAAATCAATTCCCATAGTTTGTAGACGCGATAACTTTTGCGCAAACCAATCAATATACGCCAATTGCATTTTTTTTTACCAAAAATATGTAGAAGAATATATATTGGCCAAACCCGATGAATAGTTTTTTATATATATATATATTTTTTCTGGATTTGTATTATAGCAAAGAGTAAAAAATATTGTTCTTTTTTCACCACCAAAAGAAAGTTCTATTTGTGGAAAAACAATGCTAAAAATTTTGTTTGGGTACAACGTTGCACGACCGCACAATTTTCATTCAAAATGCGACAGCGCTGAAAGCCAAAAATTGGAGTTTAAGTGCCCAGTAAGCAAGAGGTTAAAGGAGAAGTATGCTGGCTGTCCCATGTTGACGCTAAGACTGATAACTGAGCAATCACATGACAGCTGATCATTCAGCTCTCAGTCTTTTCAGAGCAGAGAGCAGGGACGGCCAGTCACTGCTCTCCACTCTGCTCCTCCAGCGATCACTGGAGCACTGGCCTGAAGAGGGGGCAGGCACAGCTGGCTTTGTCTCCCAGCAGTGCTCTGCAAGCCAGAGCCAGCTGTCAATCAGGCAGCTCGGTGTATCCCAACAATATGGTCAGGATCTTTCTAGAGCCTGAAGCAGCTCTAGGACGTCAGCTGACTGCGGGCAATAGCCCACTATAAGCTGACTGGGGATCAAAGGAGCACAAAAATAAGTACGGTTATGTGACCCAAAAGAGAAGTATGACCAAAAAAAAAACTTTAGCCATACTTCCCCTTGAATTATTCCTCCCAATCTGTGCTGTGAAACAGAACATTTTCACTTAATTGATACTCTACCCATTAAGTAATCTGTTGTGGTTTCATCCACAGCATCAAAGGCTTGTTTATTCCACACATACTTGGACCCCTGTTTAGAAAAAAATCAAAATGACATATTAGTTGTCAAAGATGTTCATTATATGCGTTATAATACCAAATGGAATAACTGGTCTTCTATGATATATAAATATACCAGTATTTGAGTAGGCAGAACCATTTTGCTAAGCAAACAAAACTGGAATTTGTTTTTCCGGTTAAGAGAAACCTGAAAGTTATGAGAGGGTTATCAAGAGGACTGGTAAATGCAGCTCAGGTCACCTCCCTTCATGTGTACTCTGCAAATTCTCCCTCCAAAAACAGAAAGGAATTCTGGGTAAAGCTATATTTTTTATGGAAATCCCACAAGCACCAGTGTTTCCAAACAATTTTTACGTCAGAAATATTATTTTTTTTAATCAGTAAGGTTTTACTTTGTAATGATTTAATGGTAAAATTGAACACTCTGGTTAAAAAAACACTAAAAAAATATATAATTACAGGTTATTTCTGCAGTCATTTTGTAGTCTATCTACAGACCATTCGTTTGGAGTCCCTGCCTTATGCTAGATGTCAGATAATGGCTATGATGATAATCCACAAAAAGTCATCCGTACCACCCCACTTGAATAATGTGATTTGATGATGATCCCCATCAGACTCTGTGTTCCTCTTGGTGAGAAGTCTAGTAAGAGTCACTGTCTGCTTGGATAAATGTTTTATTGAACGCTGACATGAGGAGGTATGAATGGCTTTTGTAAATTACTGATACAGATGAGAAATAGACATGTCCACATTGCTGACACAGCTTGTTTGTGTGAAGAAAGAACGGTGGTATGCAAGAGGCATCATCTGCCACAGCGAAATATAAGTGTGGACAGTGGACATGTGTGCGGTATTAAATAAAGGGCTTGGCTTATAGTGACCCAGCTTGTACAAAGAATGGTAAATTTACATATTAGAATTATTTTAGGCAGGACATTTTACAATACAGAAAACTTCCACACAAATTAAGCACTCTTATTTAAATAGAAGGTTATGGAATACTCGTTTAGAAGTGATATTATGTAGATGAGAGGGGTGTTCTGTAGTCCAGTAGAACTTGGGCAAGGTTGACAATACTGCTTGGGATGTCAGTGCAACAGTGGCAGTGTTATCAGCGCAAACAGGAAGTTACTATATCACTGGATTTCTGACAGGATCAACAAGTAGTTTCTGTCTTCAGGCAATTGGACACTGGGAGAAAATTTTGCTAGGGACATCCCACCAGCATGCTCAAATATCTTCACCAGCTCTGTGAGATCCATTTTTTTTGCCAGTGTCCTTGGGTGATGGACCTCCCCTCCTTAAAATATTTTTTCCTTTTTAACCATTCTTTTTTTTCTTCTATCAAGATCTGACTGCTTATTGCCCTGGGCTATCTAGCAGTTTCCCAATCAGTACCCCTAGGTGCATTACTTTGGGGGCCATCCCTGACCATACTGTGTTGGTACAGCCTGTAATGTTTGTTTTGTGCTCTGGATCCTGCAGTAGGCGTTCACTTTGGAATTAAGTGCAACATGTGTAGTACACGAGGTACACGAGGTCACAGGAATGAATCCAAACCGCTGCTGTCATCCATTCAGTATATATATATATATATATATATATATATATATACATAGCGTATTCAAAGCTCCAGTGTTGCCATATAGAGTGAGAGGAAATAACGCTCTCACGGTGCAGTAGTTCAAATCATATATTTAAAAAGAAGGATGTATTGCACTTACACCAAAGAAGACAAGGATCAGCATGTATATGTATTGCATTCCAGCTGACCAGAAATTACGTATCTCAAACAACTACCAAACGCAGTTTCGTTAACCTATAACTGATGTCTTCAGGGGTTATTTTATCATTTAAATGAATATTTATTTGTTTATTCACTATGGTGATTTATGATATGTAATTTATGATTTAAGAGTGCAGTTTCTTTTGTTTCTTTTTCGCATTATAGGTGTTTTATACACTTTACAACATGCGGCTATTTATTGTGGTTTGTTTGTGTTTTTTGGTTACTGGTTTGCGTGGGTTTGGATCCTTTGGTTCCTATATTTTCTTTCATTTTCTTTCAACATGTGTAGTTAGCCATAGGGTGCTATACAGGTTCAGGGTCATAGTCTCTATGTTTCCCAAACCCTGAAGACCCCTTTGGTGTATGCCCACCATGATGGATGAAGTCTGGACCCATAATGTGCCCATGTGAACATGGATAATTTAAGACAGGGTTTCCCTGTATTTTTGGGTACCATTTCCTGGCTATTAAGAGACAACCCGCAGTCCCTAGGACACAATCCAAGTACATAGGCAGGGGAATTGGGAGCTATTCCCTTTATTGTGTCACGTCCCGATATACTTGTCTCTAAAGTTTTTGGCGCCATAGGTAATTTTAAATGTTGTTTTATTCAGCTTCCAGACTTTGTTTCAGGATGATGACAAAGTCGCAACATGCCTCATGGCTGACACACTGTTGCCTGCGATAAATCATGTTTTCCTCCTGCCTTCTGCTACAAAGTAGGGTTGCTACCTCATCCCTTTAAACCTGAACACATATCATTTACACAGGTTCTGAGGCCAATTTAATACAGGTAAGGCATTAAGTGAGTTTAATTACCACCTTAATCAGCCACAGAACCTGTGTAATTAATATGCAATTTAAAGGGATGAGGTGGCAACTCTACTGCAGAGACACACCCAAGGAACTTGGTCAGTGCTTGGGTTAGAGCGGCTCTTGCAGTTCAGACATGTAAAATCACATTCCTTCTGAATTCATTCCATGAGTCCGCCCAGGGGATCTTCTCACCTAAGGTACAGTATCTCACAAAAGTGAGTACATCCCTCACTTTTCATGTGACAACACTGAAAAAAATTACACTTTGCTACAATGTAAAGTTGTGAGTGTACAGCTTGTATAACAGTGTAAATTTGCTGCCCCCCCCCAAAATAACTCAACACACAGCCATTAATGTCTAAACCGCTGGCAACAAAAGTGAACAGTGGCGGCTGGTGAAATTTTAGGATGAGGGGCGCCAGACCCCGTCCTTCCTTTTTGACCACTCCCACTTCTCATAAGCTCCACCCCTTATAGTTTCCACCCATTGTGTCAGGAGTATACAGCCCAGCATCACCAGATAGGGTATACAGCATCACAGATAGGCTACACTGCATCACCAGATAGGGGTTTACAGAGTCACCAGATAGGGGTATACAGAGCCACCAAATAGGGGTATACAGAGCCACCAGATAGCAGTATACAGAGCCAACAGATAGCAGTATACAGAGCTCCAGATATCAGTATACAGAGCCACCAGATAGGAGTATACAGAGCCACCAGATAACAGTACACAGAGCCCCAGATAGAAGTAGACAGAGCCCCAGATAGGGGTATACAGAGCCCCAGACAGTATAAAGGGCCACCAGATAGCAGTATACTGGGACCCAGATAGGAGTATACAGAGCCACCAGATAGCATTATACAGAGCCCCAGATAGCGGTATACAGAGAAAACAAAGCATGTATGTGCGCACAACCCAACAGCAATTATGTATCCTCTATGGCTATATTTGAAAAAATGGCTATGAAAATGGTGTTTTAAAAGGAAACAATGAGCAACAATAAGACCTAGTTATACATGTAAAAGTCCATAAATGCCCATATACACCCGGGCAGCCATCATTCATTTTTGAAGTTACGAGGTTTTGTTTAAACCACAACTACTTCACCTTTGATGATAATTTCTTCCTACAAAGGGCACGGCCATGGGGGCCAATTTTGCACACTCTTAAGCTAATCTGGCCATGGGGTACTGGGAAAAGGGATGTATTTTCAACAATAACCCCTTTGCCGTCAATGTGGTCTTCTTCGGAAGATACATTGATGATATCATTATCATCTGGGACGGCACCCCAGACCTTATTGGCCAGTCGTTGAGTACTGCAATAGTAACCCCCATGGCCTAACCTTCACACATGTTACCTACCCTGATACCTTATCCTTTTTAGATTTGGAACTTTGTCACTCAGGAGAGTCTATTATAGCCCGCAATTACACTAAACCTACAGCGGGTAATTCACTGTTGCATTACAACAGTTGTCACTTTCCTCCTTGGAAAACATCCCAAAAGGGCAATTCTGTAGATCAAGACACAATTGTACACAAGAAGCAGATTATATCTCTCAAAGTGCCATGATGATAAAAAAAGTTCCGTGATAAATCTTATCCGGATCATTTAGTGAAAGAGGCCTTTGAGACGTACAAAAAGGAGATCCCCCCCAAAAAAATCTGTCCTTCACAATGAACATCACACTCTTCGATTCATTACTACGTTCCATTCACAACATCGTCAAATGGGGAAAATATGAAGAAATGAAGAAAAGCCTTCTATACCGGTACTAATACCACTAGTAGGCATGTACCAGTGTAAGAAGGCATTATGTAAAACGTGTACTTTTGTTCAACATGGCTAGAAATGTTTTAGTGTAAAGGGTAAGACCTATATGCTGGAAGCTTTCTACAATTGTTCCTCAGAATTTGTGGTATATGGTCTTAGCTGCCCCTGCGGGTTGATATATGTGGGACGTACCATACGGCACTTACGTTGCCATTTTGGGGAACATAGAAGATTTATAGAAAAGGGAGAGGATCATCACAGTGTTCCCAGACATTTTCTTGAGACACATAAACAATCTACAGCTGGCCTCAGAGTTTGGGTGATTGAACAGATACCCAACACCCTTCCTGAAGCTGAGCGATACAAAAGATTGTGTGCACGCGAGACCTTCTGGATTTACACTCTTGATGCCCTCTCTCCAGGTGGTATGAACGAGTGTATAGAGGTGGCTACCATATTATAGCTATATTCGTATGTCTATAAAAATTCTGGCGCTTCTAATAATTATGTTATCACAATACTTTTATTCGTATCTTTATTGATTTATCATGATTTTTATTGTATTTTTATTTTTCATTCAGATTGGTGTCCCTGGGAGTGTATATAAGTTAACAAAAATCTCCCAATATTATATGTTTATGTAGGCTGCATATATATATATATATATATATATATATATATATATATATATATATATATATATACACACATTTTTTTATATATAATTTTCAATCCATGTAAAGTAAATACCATTTTTATTCATTTTTACAGTACTGCTGTTTTTATATGTACCGTTTTTGGGTACGTTTTTTATACCCAAATCTACAGTAGTTTTGACAGTCCAGCATTTCAAGCACATACTCTTATGCATATGTTTACTACCCCCTTATGTCTTTCGCTGTGTCCACTCTCCTCCTATTGCTTTAATTCTGTCCAATTGCTTTGTGATGTTCCGCTTTACTACCGAATAAATAGCCTGTATGAGTCTTTGTACGAACATTCCAGCCTGAAGAAGGGGCGCGGCCACCACGATTGCAGAGCCGACACGCCCACAAAACGCGTCGCACTCCTTGGACGTCATCTCTCTGGGTCTGGACAGCGGCGCGAACCAAGCCTCGCTCTGAGCCCTCAAGCCGGCTTCCACCATATGCTCGGAGCATTCGCTTCGGTGTTACATGGCGGTTCTGCACCTGACGGTCCGGTCTTTACAGAGGAGATCGCACAGTCCTTGATGGAATCTTGTACTCATTATGCTCACTTCCACTCTCCATCCTCTGAGTGTTTTTAATCTTATGTGAATAAATTGCGATTGTACTTCTACACTTAGAGGCGCCTCTCTTGTTTTTGTTTTTTTAGCGGTATACAGAACCCCAGATAGGAGTATACAGAGCCCCAGATAGCAGTATACAGAGCCCCAGATAGCAGTATACAGAGCTCCAGATAGCAGTATACAGAGCCCCAGATAGCAGTATACAGAGCCCCAGATAGCAGTATACAGAGTCACCAGATAGCAGTATACACTTACAGAGCCACAGATAGGAGTATACAGAGCACCAGATAGCAGTATACAGAGCCCCAGATAGCAGTATACAGAGCCCCAGATAGCAGTATACAGAGCCCCAGATAGCAGTATACAGAGCCTCAGATAGCAGTATACAGAGTCACCATATAGCAGTATACTGAGTCAACATATAGCAGTATACAGAGCCCCAGATAGCAGTATACAGAGTCACCATATAGCAGTATACAGAGTCACCATATATCAGTATACAGAGCCCTAGATAGTATACAGAGCCCCAGATAGCAGTATACAGAGCCCCCATATAGCAGTATACAGAGTCACCATATAGCAGTATACAGAGCCCCAGATGGCAGTATACAGAGTCACCAGATAGCAGTATACACTTACAGAGCCACAGATAGGAGTATACAGAGCACCAGATAGCAGTATACAGAGCCCCAGATAGCAGTATACAGAGCCCCAGATAGCAGTATACAGAGCCCCAGATAGCAGTATACAGAGCCTCAGATAGCAGTATACAGAGCCCCAGATAGCAGTATACAGAGCCCCAGATAGGGGTATAGAGAGCCCCAGATAGCGGTATAGAGAGCCCCAGATAGCAGTATACAGAGTGACCAGATAGCAGTGTACACTTACAGAGCCCCAGATAGCAGTATACAGAGCCACAGATAGCAGTATACAGAGCCCCAGATAGCAGTATACAGAGTCACCAGATAGCAGTATACACTTACAGAGCCACATATAGGAGTATACAGAGCACCAGATAGCAGTATAAACAGTCAACAGATAGCAGTGTACACTTACAGAGCCCCAGATAACAGTATACAGAGCCCCAGATAGCAGTATACAGAGCCCCAGATCGCAGTATACAGAGCCCCAGATAGCAGTATACAGAGTCACCAGATAGCAGCATACAGAGTCACCAGATAGCAGTAAACAGAGTCACCAGATAGCAGTATACACTTACAGAGCCCCAAATAGGAGTATACAGAGCACCAGATAGGAGTATACAGAGCACCAGATAGGAGTATACAGAGCACCAGATAGGGGTATACAGAGCACCAGATAGGGGTATACAGAGCACAAGATAGCAGTATACAGAGCCCCAGATAGCAGTATACAGACTCACCAGATAGCAGTATACACTTACAGGGCCCCAGATAGGAGTATACAGAGCACCAGATAGGAGTACACTGCACTATCATCCCCCCCGCCGGCACTTACTGTGTGTCTGTAGTGGAAAGGATCCTCCTGTCTCCTTCATGCAGCGGCGGCAACGGTGTGTGGTGTTGGCGGACGGAGGTGTCCGCTCCTCGTGTCTCCCCTGTCTCCAATAGGATCGCCTGGCCCTTTGGCCAATTGGGAAACAGGTCTCACCGACCTGCCTCCTGATTGGCAGGGAGGCACTGCAGTGTGAAAATAGCGAAAATTAATTCGCTATTGTCACGCAATTGGGTGGGATCGGGGCGCACTCTCTGCGCCCTGAGCCCACCCTTTTTTGAAGCCTGTTAGAGCCTCGGGCTCTAGTCAGGTGCTTAAAAAAAAACACTTCCTCCCGCCCCCGCCATAGGAATCCATGTGTCCGGTGTCTTGAAAGGGGCCACGCGCATGGATAAAAAGGTGGTGGCAGGGGTGGGGGGGCAGCACCTGTGCGTCCTTAATGCACGGGCCGCCCCTGAAATTGAGTACACCCCTAAGTGAAAATGTCCAAATTAGGCCCAAAGTCTCAATATTTTGTGTGGCCACCATTATTTTCCAGCACTGCCTTAACCCTCTTCGGCATTTAGTTCACCAAAGCTTCACAGGTTGCCATTGCAGTCCTCTTCTACTCCTCCATGAAGACATCACGAAGCTGGTGGATGTTAGAGACCTTGCATACTTCCACCTTTCGCTTGAGGATGCCCCACAGATGCGCAATAGTGTTTAGGTCTGGAGACATGCTTGCCAGTCCATCACCTTTACCCTCAGCTTCTTTAGCAAGGCAGTGGTCATCTTAGAGGTGTATTTGGGGTTATGTTGGAATACTGCCCTGCGGCCCAGTCTCCGTAGGGAGGGGATCATACTCTGCTTCAGTATGTCACAGTACATGTTGGCATTCATGGTTCCCTCAATGAACTGTAGCTCCCCAGTGTCAGAAGCACTCATGCAGCGCCAGACCATGACACTCCCACCACCATGCTTGACTGTAGGCAAGACACACTTGTCTTTGTAGTCCACACCTGGTTGCTGTCCCACACGCTTGACACCATCTGAACCAAATAAGCTTATCTTGGTCTCATCAGACCACAGGACATGGTTCCAGTATTCCATGTCCTTAGTCTGCTTGTCTTCAGGAAACTGTTTGCAGGCTTTCTTGTGCATCATCGTTAGAAGAGGCTTCCTTCTGGGACGACAGGCATGCACCCCTTCAACCTCTGCAGCAATGCTGGCAGCACTCATACCTCTATTTCCCAAAGACAACCTCTGGATATGACGCTGAGCACATGCACTCAACGTCTTTGGTTGACCATGATGAGGCCTGTTCTGAATGGAACCTGTCCTGTTAAACCGCTGTATGGTCTTGAACACCGTGCTGAAGCTCAGTTTAAGGGTCTTGCCAATCTTCTTATAGCCTAGGCCATCTTTATGTAGAGCAACCATTCTTTTTTTCAGATCCTCAGAGAGTTCTTTGCCATGAGATGCCATGTTGAACTTCCAGTGACCAGTATGAGAGAGTGAGAGCGATAACACCAAATTTAACAGACCTGCTCCCCATTCACACCTGAGACCTTGTAACACTAACGAGTCACATGACGAGTCACAGTCAAATGGCTAATTGGGCCCAATTTGGACATTTTCACTTAGGAGTGTACTCACTTTTGTTGCCAGTGGTTTAGACATTAATGGCTGTTTGTTGTTAGTTTGTGGGGACAGCAAATTTACGCTGTCATCCAAGCTGTACACTCACTACTTTACATTATAGCAAAGTGTAATTTCTTCAGTGTTGTCACATGAAAATATATAATAAAATATTTACAAAAATTTGAGGGGTGTACTCACTTTTGTGAGATACTGTATATTTAACCACTTGCTTACTGGGCACTTAAACCCCCCTCCAGCCCAGACCAATTTTCGCCTTTCGGCGCTTTCCCATTTTGAATGACAAATTGCGCGGTCGTGTGACATTGTACCCAAACAAAATTTTTATCATTATTTTCCCACAAATAGAGCTTTCTTTTGGTGGTATTTTATCACCTCTGCGGTTTTTATGTTTTGAGCTATAAACAAAGAGCGACGATTTTGAAAAAAGAACAATATTTTTTACTTTTTGCTATAGTAAATATCCAAAAAAAATAAAATAAAAATAAATTATTCATCAGTTTAGGCCGATATATATTCTTCTACATATTTTTGGTAAAAAAAAAAAAAAAAATCGCAATCGGCATATATTGATTGGTTTGCGCAAAAGTTATCACGTCTACAAACTATAGCAATTGATTTATGGCGTTTTTTATTATTTTTTTTCTCTTACTAATAATGGCGGTGATCCGTGATTTTTATCGGGACTGCTATATTGCAGCGGACATGCCAGACATTTTTGACACTTTTTTGGAACCAATGTCATTTATACAGCGATCAGAAATTTAAATAGCCACTGATTACTGTATAAATGTCATTGGCAGTGAAGGGGTTAACAGTAAGGGGCAGTGAAGGGGTTAACTGTGTTCCCTGTATGTGTTCTAACTGTGTGGGGGCGGGGCTTCCAGGGACATAACAAATCTAACTGATCACAGGGATCAGTAGATCTGTTATGTCCCCCTTTTCAGAACAGAGAACCACCATGTTTACATTGGCGGTTCCCCGTTCTGCCGCTCTAATGGGATCGCGGGTCTCCGGCGGACATGAAGTCCGCCCGACCCGCAGGTATGCCCATACAGCATGCGGCAGCCGCGAGAGCGCGCAAAGGGGCGGACGTCCATGGATGTCCCCCCAGCAATTCAGATCCACATTGTAGCCGTCTTTTGGCTATAGCGCGGATCTCTACTGGTTAAACCCTTACCTTGTAAAACAACCCATTCAGTTTAAAATTAAAATGCAGAGTAAAACATATGTGTGTGTGTATGTATATATATATTGTAAGGGGGTTAGCTCGGCAGCGGGTGTGTGTGACCCCCTGGAAGGGTTCACTACACAATTTAGGTACAGTGAGACAGCAGTTTCAGGTGAAAACAAAAAAAGGTAGTTTATTCTCACTAGTTACAATGCGAAAAACAGCTAAACAAAAACAAATAACAAAATAAATCCTAGGCCACTTGGCCACTGACTGCACAATAGGTTTCCCTGTCTGTCAGCTTGATACAGTCTACCGCTGTACCTAGCTCCTACCTCTCACTGCAGGACACTCAGCCACACAGGCCTTACCGTGTATAGGATGTGTGTTACACTCCCCAGTCTATGGTCACAGAAACTGGTTCCAGGATGGAGCATCCACCTGCCTGCTGGGAGCTCTTGTAGAGGCTTAAATGAGCCAGCTCACCTCAGCTGGGCTCATTACTCCTGCAAGACTCCCACCACTCCCTCTAGTGGTAGCCATCCACATAAAGTATGAACCTGGGGCAAATGTATCTGCCATCTTGAACGCACCCAGGTGATTTTACTTGCCGGCTGTCACAATAAATATATATATATATACACACTGGTATACATATTGTGACGTTATGCGAGGCGCCATAATAGACGGGAGATACTTGTTACCTCGCATGCGATCATGTTGAGGCGACTAGTGAGTCCGACCCGGGTTTTGCCAGCCACTGTGGCAGAGCTGGTTCCGGCCCGGACTTTCTGGTCCACTCAAACCCCTCTCTACCTGCATTTAATGACCAGGAAGAGAGCAGAGGAGAGCTCTACCCTGGATCCCAGAGGGAAAAGGTTGAGAGCTCTGTGTGCTAATTTAGACTCAAAGACAAAAGTTTGCACTGTGCTTATGTTTTGTGGGTGTCATGGACACCCCCACACTGTATAGAGAAAGCAAATTTAGTTTAGCGCCGGACGGCGAGGTTTTTTCTTCTGGTTTTGTTTCTCTTATGTGTTTTGACTTTGCAAACCTGTGATAATAAACCTGGCAAGTTGCCAGATTTTAAAGAAACTGACTGTCATGCTGAATCTTTTCTCTGAAAAGCGATTCCAGCGAACTAACCTCTCACAATATATACGCACAGTATAAAGAGTATATATTTCTAAATTCTTTTTTTTTTTTACAAGTGATCACATGACCTCAGATGCAGGGGAGGCTTGTAGAGGTAGGGGTGGATATTGCAGGGAGATTGTGTCAGCAGAGGAACACTAATTTTCCCAGCGATTAGCTGGGAAGGCGTGTCAGCATGTTTGACCACTGGAGTAGAGGCATGCTGTGCTCTGAAGTAGAATGCAAAGAAGAAAACTGACCAAGCTGGGGTAATTTTTTTCCATGCCTGGCATGGTCAGTTTGAAATTGGGAAGCAGGGGGACTGGCAGGATCACTAGATATTTACCACAAAGCAAGCAATGCAACGCAAAGATAACAGGATATTTTTTACACTAGTACATGGTACCACAGATACATATCAGGAATATAAAATGTTGGGGTAACATACACTTTAAGCAATGGCGAATAAGAGGCACAAGGGAGCTGGTACACAAGGGATGAATAGCACACTTTCTGCTGATGCTAACCTACTCACATAATGCAGTCTGACAAAAGAAGATTTCTTTGCCATTATGTTTGATTCCCTCAGAAAACTTTCAGCAATTCTAGAACTTTCAGTTACCAGGGGCCAGAAATCCTACACTTCCCCTCTCCCCCTGACTCTGGATCAGAATTGGAACCTACAAACCTGTTTGATGATGAAACTGAGAAAAGCCAGGGGGGTGCAGATATTGCAGCAGAAACTGCAGAAGATTTTGCAACCACTGCATTTTATGAGCCACAAGCTATGGCTTCTCAACCAATACTCTCCCACTTTCGACATACTGATTGACACCGTGCAAACTAGGCTTTGTCTAGCAGCACCTGAGTCTCCAAATCCAAAACAAGCCCCTATGGGCACTAAGAGGCAATCAAAAAGACTTTAATCATCCATATACAAATTGAACGTGCACCACACATAGGGATTCTTCCTAAGTACCGTATATACTCGTGTATAAGTTGAGTTTTTCAGTACATTTTTTTGTGCTGAAAAAGACCCCCCTCGACTTATACCCGAGTCAGTGTCTGTGGGTGATCAGTAGTATTACATTAAACAGAGCCGTGCTGCTTCTAAGAGCCGTTCTGTGCTGTGTAAGTGTCATTAAACACATTGGAATGCAGAGAATGCTGACAGAGGTGTCAGATTCTCAGCTTGATGTCGGGAGGTGGGCGGGACAAGCTGATGTTAGCTGTTCAGTCCCACCCACCTCCTGATCTCTGTGAAGAGCTGCAGCTCTCTCTCTGCATTCTCAGCATTCTCTACATTTCAATGTGTTTAATCACACTGACAAAGCACAGAATGGCTCTTAGAAGCAGCACAGCTCTGTTTAATGTGAAACTAAACTACCTTACTCATCCCTTATGTGTTCTGGCTACAGTCTCTGTGTCCTGGCATTAAAATCCCTGTGTCCTGGCACCCTGCCCCTGTGTTCTGGCTCCCTGTCCCTGTGTTCTGGCACCCTGTCCCTGTGTTCTGGCACCCTGTCCCTGTGTTCTGGCTCCCTGTCCCTGTGTTCTAGCACCCTGTCCCTGTGTTCTGGCTCCCTGTCCTTGTGTTCTGGCACCCTGTCCCTGTGTTCTGGCATCCTGTCCCTGTGTTCTGGCACCCTGTCCCTGTGTTCTGGCACCCTGTGCCTGTGTTCTGGCACCCTGTCCCTGTGTTCTGGCACCCTGTCCTGTGTTCTGGCACCCTGTCCCTGTGTTCTGGCTGCTGCATTTCACACCCTAGGCTTATACGCGGGTCAATAAGTTTTCCCATATTTTTTGGGCAAAAGTAGGGGGGTCGGCTTATACACGGGTCGACTTATACGTGAGTATATACGGTATATTTACTCCTCCTATGCTCTTTGCTGAAATGTATCCTATGAAAAGAGAAAATAGGCTGTTCTGGTAGTAGATCATGCCATTTAGCCCTTAATGAATACCTTACAGTTCCTATTGTGGCTGTTTACTCTTGAACAAGGTGTTTTGAAAGCCATTTTAAAGGCTTTCTTTGGCCTTGCAGCTGACAATTGCTGCCATCTTTATTTGCCAGACTATTGCTAACGAACACCTTATTTGCTAACTGGACAAGACAGCTAAATAGAGAACATGAACCTGTCTTGGACTACCCCATTCTTTTGGAGCACATGCAGGGATGCCCTCAGCCTTATTATTTTGTGTTGACCTCCAGAGCAGGGTTTCTCAACCAGGGTTCCTCCAGAGGTTGCTAGGGGTTCCTTGAGCAGTAAGCAATTTCTGCTTCTCAGATAAGTTCCCACTGACACCATTGGTCTTTTTAGCTCTCTGTAAAGGGGTAATTCTTCACAATGATCACAAATGTAAGGAGAATTCTTCCCACTGACCATCCCACTAATGTATCATGAGTTGTAGACATAGTAAGTTTTAGCAGGGGTTCCCCGAGACCAGAAAGGTTTTCAAAGGGTTCCTTCATGTCGAAAAGGTTGAGAAAGACTGCTCCAGAGCAAGCATTTTCAACCAGGGTTCTGAATAAACCCAGGGTTCCTCAAGAGGCTGCTGGGGGTTCCTTGTGCTGTGCCTGATTGACCTTACATTTATTGGTGCCAGCATAGTTATAGGGCCAACACCACGATACCAATGATCTTTTTAGAGGGTGGTATTCTTACCATCACTGTTAGGGTTTTATTCTTCCTACTGACTAACAATGTAAGAGGGATTTTCCCATTGCACACAGATAAAACTGGTTTTAGTAAGGGTTTGCAGAGACCTGAAAATTATTTTAGGGGTTCCTATGAGGTAACAAGGTTGCTCTAGACGAGTGATTCTCAAGTCCTGTCCTCAGGACGCACTAACAGGCCAGGTTTGCAAAATAACTGAAATACATCACAGGGGATATCATTTGCTGCTCAGTGATTGCAGTATACTAGTCTGCATGTCCCCAAGGTAATACTTAACCACTTCAGCCCCGAAAGAATTTCCCAGGTTAGGACCAGAGCACTTTTTGCGATTCGGCACTGCGTCGCTTTAACTGACAATTGCGCGGTCGTGCGATGTTGTACCCAAACAAAATTTGCGTCCTTTTTCTCCCACAAATAGAGCTTTCTTTTGGTGGTATTTGATCACCGCTATAAACAAAAGAAGAGCGACCATTTTGCAAAAAAACCCAAATTTCTTACTTTTTGATAAAATTCAAATCCCCCAAAAAAATATAAAAAAACTTTTTTTTCACCGGTTTTGGCCGATTTATATTCTTCCTCATATTTGTGACAAAAAAAAAAATCACAATCAGCGTTTGATTGGTTTGCGCAAAAGTGGCCGCGTTTACGGGTGGTGAGAATTAATTTCTGGGGTTTTAATTTTTTTTTTTTACTAGTAATGGCGCCGATCTGCGATTTTTGCGGTACTGTGATATTGCAGCGGACATGTCGGACATTTTTTACATTTTTTGGGACCAATGACATTTATACAGCGATCAGAAATTTAAATGTCCACTGATTACTGTATAAATGTCATTGGCAGTGAAGGGGTTAACCTGCAGGGGGAGATCTAGGGGTTAACTGTGTTCCCTGGGTGTGTTCTTACTGTGGGGGGGTTGGGCTACCATGGGCATGAGAGATCTAACTGATCCCAGTGACAGGGATCAGTAGATCTCCCATGCCCCCCACTAACAGAGCGGGGAACTGCCGTGTTTACATCGGCGGTTCCCCGCTCTTTGCCTGTGGCCGATCAACGCGGCTCGCCGGCGGACATCGGGTCTGCCCGAGCCACGGGCACACTCCTCAGGAGTGCGGCAGGTGCGTGCGTGCGCCCCCTAGCGGCCATTCACAGATCGCTGCCTTTTTACGGCGATTCGCGGCCAGCATCCACACTGCCGCCGTAAATAGACGTAGGCAGTGTGGAACTGGTTACAATCTGGCCTGTTAGTGGGTCCCGAGGACAGGAGTTTAGAGCCACTGCTTTAGGCAATGTACTTCACCATGTCTCTAGAATTATCTCTAATTTCTGTGCATATGCACAGGAATTTGTGGTTAGAAGCTTGGTCTGATGAACCTGCCCATGAGAAGCACCCCTTATATGCATGTCTTTTGACAATGAATGCCTATTTCGGGAATCCCTTGATAAATTAATGAAAGTGTTGCTGGGGGACCCCCCCAAAAAAAGTCTAAGTCTCCTACACTTACTGCCTCTACTCAGCAATAAGGGACCAAACCAAGGCTTAGTATTTATTTTTTCACAAGCTTTGTACCCCTGCCTAGAAGACCTCCCCACAATGAAAAAGCGTCTCCACTTCTCGAAGTAGGGGGATGTCTGATGACACTTATACCAGTCTGGAACCAAGGTGTCCCGACCTCTGGGTCCAATCTGTCATTTTAAAGGTGTACAATATAGAATTTTTCTTTGTCCCCTCCTCAGTTACTACCCTTGAATCTGCCAGAATCAGCTCAAAAACAAGCAGATTACTAGCATCCTTGTGCCAACTTTAGCCACAAGGAGTGGTTGTATCTGTCCCTTCAGCTGATTAACAGACCCCAAACTAAATGGAGGCATCTGCCTCTTATTGAACTTAAATGTCTAAATCAATTTCTTCAGGTACCAAAAATCTGCATGGAATCCACAAGATCTCTCATTGTTTTCTAAGACATGGGGAATCTCTGGCATCAGTAGACATACAAGATGCCGATCTACATAGCCCCATATTCCGTTCACATCAACGTTGACCGCGATTTGCTGTGGGAGACCAGCACTTCCAATTTGTAGCACTACCATGCAGATTTTCCTCTGTGTTCCAAGTTTTCATAAAACTGCTTGCCCCTCTTCTTGCTCTTCTTCATACCCAGTACATACATGTCATATGGTACTTAAATGACCTTCTGTTGCAGGACTTCTCAGCCCAACATTGTAAGGCAATATCCAAAGGATGATTAAACTTAACCTTTTAGGAAGATTTTCATAAAATCCCCCTATGGGATTGTACATGTAAAGAATAGTACATATCATAGCTGCTCCTGTTGGAAATGAAGGTCCTCCCATTCCAGGTGCAGCTTTTTTGGGTCCTCTCCAGAATAGTGGCACTATAGGGATATGGCACTAACTCTAAATAATCAGGAAATATTGAAAGTACAATCAGTGCAGTATCACTCTGAAAAAATGATACATTCCTTAACCACTTACCGACCAGCGCCGTAAATAGGCGGCGGTCGGGTTTGAGTGGCTCTACCGGGACATAGCCTGCACCTGCAGGCTATATCCCGGTATCATTTTTTTAGAGCTGGCAGTCGGCTATCCAGGGGTAACGACCGATCCAGCTCGGGAGCCGCTCGGTCGTTACCCCAGGGGGCGGGAGGGGACATCCCCCCCTCCCGCCGCCTTCCGCCGCTCTTCTCCGGCTTCCCGTCCCACCGGAGCGACGATCAGGCGTGTCCGCCGGCTGGAAGGAAACCTGACAGAAGCCGTAAATGGCTCCGATCGGGTCTCCTTCGGCAAATTACGGAAGCGACGTCACGACGTCACTTCCGGTTTACACGGTGGCTAACGGCGCCAATTTTTAAAAAAATGACAGTATTCAGGATCGCCATTTTTGGCAATCTGAATACTGTGAAGTGCAAAGGAGGGATGGGGGATCTTTTAGACCCCCCCCCCAGCCCTCCAAAAAGTGTACCTGTCACCACATATTACTATCACAAGCAATGTTTACATTTCTTGTGATAGCAATAAAAGTGATCAGATTTTTTTTTTAAGGAACAGTGCTAAAAATAAATAAATAAATAGAATTAAAAAAAAAAAAAGATTTAAATCACCACCGTTCCCGCGAGCTCGCGCAGCAAAGAAAACGCATACTTAAGTCGCGCCCGCATATGAAAACGGTGGTCAAACGACACATGTGAGGTATCGCCGCGATCGCCAGAGTGTGAGCAATAATTCTAGCAAAAGACCTCCTCTGTAACTCTAACCTGGTAACCATTAAAATTTTTTAAAGCGTTGCCTATGGAACTTTTTAAATACCGGACTTTGTCGCCATTCCGCGAGTGCGCGCAATTTTCAACCGTGTCATGTATGGTATCTATTTACTCGGTGTAACATCCTCTTTCACAATATACAAAAAAATTGGGCTAACTTTACTGTTGTCTTATTTTTTAACTCAAAAAAGTAAAATTGTTCCAAAAAAATCGCGCTTGAAAGACCGCTGCGCAAATACCGTGTGACAAAAAGTATTGCAACAATCGCCATTTTATTCTTTAGGGTGTTTGAAAAAAAAATATATAATGTTTGGGGGTTCTAAGTAATTTTCTAGCAAAAAAAAAAAAAAGTTTTTAGCTTGTGACCACCAAATGTAAAAAAGTGGCCCGGTTGGTAAGTGGTTAAAGTGCATAGGCTATAATCAATCAGTGCAACATAGAATATTCATATTCAAAGTACAATCATTGCAATATCACTATAAAAAAATATACATATCCCTAAGTGCATACACCAAAATAGTATATTCATAAAATGTGAAAATATGTAAATATTGAAACTAATGTTATAATTGATAAAGTGAAAAAAATGCATAAACCGTCTCTTCAAATGTGCAAAAAAATGTGCAAAATGATAAAGTGTCCAAGTGCAAGGAAAAAAATCAGGGTGATGTGATCACACTTGTTGCCACCTTTCACAATCCGCAAACAGTGTGCCCCAGCCTCTCACTTCAAATGAAGGCCCCAATGGGTCTAACCGCACATCTGTTAGTGTAATCCTAAGTGGCAGTCTCCATTCCTCTCCTTTATATTGGAGAATGATACAGTAAAATGGAGTAAAGGCTGTAGCTGCAGATAGTAGAAATGTAACACTCCTCTCCTGTGCTGTCTGCGTCCTTCAGTCCTCACTCTAGCTCTCCTCCAGTTTAAGGGTCATATATAAAGATATAAGAGATCTCCATAGTGTAGTATTCCATCAGATATATTTTATTAAAAAGTAGTATCTTACATAAAAGACTGGAACAATCAACAAGGATAAGAATCAACTTCCGGTCTCGGCCACAACCGGAAGTGACGTCACCCTGCTCCTCCCGACGTGTTGCGTCACTGATCGCGTGACTTTCTCAAGGGCTGGAGTCGGATGAGCATGGCCAGATTTAAATATGCTTCCTGGTTTTATAGCAACCACAACAGCAGACATTTTAAGGTTTCAGACTAGCGAATAAATGCAAAAGTAGATGGTATCTATACAAGCATCCTATATAGTCTATCATCAATGGGACATGCATGATATGAATATATAATTAGTCATAATTAAAGTTCATTCAAGATTCATCATGAAATCTTGCGCTGTTAGTATATACACATGGCCAAAACTAATCTTAGTAGAGAATTTTTCGAAAAACTCCAACCTAATCTCATGATATCAAAGAGAACTGGTAAAGAGAAATGGCCGCTGTTGTGGTTGCTACGATGTCAGGAAGCATATTTAAATCTGAATACGATCACCCGACTCAAACCCTTGAGAAAGTCACATGATCAGTGACGCAACACGTCGGGAGGAGCAGGATGACGTCACTTCCGGTCACGGCCAAAACTGGAAGTCTTTGATTCTTATCGTTGATTTTTCCAGTCTTTTATGCTACTACTTTTTAATAAAATATATTTGAAGGAATACTACACTATGGAGATCCCTTATATCTTTATATATGACCCTTAAACTGGAGGAGAGCTAGAGGGAGGTCTGAAGGACGCAGACAGCACAGGAGAGGAGTGTTACATTTCTACTATCTGCAGCTACAGCCTTTACTCCATTTTACTGTATTATTCCCCAATATAGAGCAGAGAAGTGGAGAGTGCCACAGAGGATTACACTAACAGATGTGCTACTAGACCCATTGGGTTCTTGATTTGAGGTGAGAGGCTGGGGTACACCGTGTGTGGAATGCGAAAGGTGGCGACAAGTGTGATCACATCACCCTGATTTTTTTTCCTTGCACTTGGACACTATCTTTTTGCACAATTTTTTGCACATTTGAAGAGATGGTTTATGCACTTTTTGCACTTTATCAATTACAACGTTATTGCAATATTTGCACATTTTTTGAATATGATATTTTGGTGTATGCACTTTTAGGAATATGTATATTTTTATAGTGATTTTGCACTGCTTGTACTTTGAATATGAATATCCTATGTTGTACTGATTGATTATTGCCTATGCACTTTAAGGAACGTATCATTTTTTCATAGTGATACTGCAGTAATTGTACTTTGAATATTTCATGATTATTTAGAGTTAGCGCCACATCCCTATTTATATTAATTAATTGGTGTTTTTTTAGGGTGACCTACTGATGTTGGCTGCTGATCGCAGTATGCTGTCTATTTCATCTAGGTGTGTGCATTAGTTCCCATCAAAGACCGCCCGACATGTTTCGTCATAACTGACATCATCAAAGGGTGCCCTTTGATGACGTCAGTTATGACGAAACATGTCGGGCAGTCTTACGCATTGACGACATCGCCCCATGTGACCCGGAAGCACGGGCTTACTATGGGATAGCTGGCGTTTATTCTGATAACTACATGCGCATTGTTTTTAACTGAAATGTAAGTAGCCATTTGGCTTTGTGATTTTATATTTATTAAACAAAACGTTATCACATTATTTGGATCCCTCTTTTGAGTGGTACCGAGTGGAGTCAGAGGTCAGTGTCCATTTGGCTCTCCCCTGTTTAAGCCTGCAGAGGCCATCTGTCTGATGATATAGTTTACCTAGAGATAGGTAAACAATTCGCTCTGGTAAGAGTTTTTTGAGCTCACAGTGTGTGGTGACATTGAAACTATCCCACAACATTTCTGCACTCGGTGGAGGAAGTCTTCTCTCATCATATTCTCCCATTACATTCCACTTGTTTGAAATATATTGGACTTTTTGCACTTTACGGATTTATTATTGCACTTATTTCACAATATGGATTGGCACATTTAGTATGGATTGATGTCCAATATTTTTTAATGTATTTAATTTATTATATTTGATGTATTCAGCACATGCACTTTATTCTTTAACTTTTTTTTTTTTTAGGATTGGCTGACAGTTTTTTTGTTTATATGTTCCAGAGAGAGACTGTTTAAAGCAAACAAAATCAACAAAGTCCTTATAACAATCCAGTAGCTGCACCTAAACTATTCTACAGAACGTTTTATAGTTTGAGATATAGAAGCTCACACCTACCGGCCTTTTTTTCAGCCATATATCAGTCAAATTAAGGCCATCTCTTCGAACAGCTTGACTTGATGTGCTAGTTGGGTATTCTGGGTCAGGTGTCCCCTTGGCATTCATATAGGCTCTTCCGCCTCCCAGAATCACCTGCCAATGACAGAAATACTCTAAGAGGTTGGAAAAGTTGAACAGCCCATCCACTTTAACTAAATGTTTTGTTTATAATTACATCAATGTCTGTGTTGTGGACAAGCTGGTATGCAATATCCTTGCAGCCACTATTAATCATATTCAAAGTCATCTCATTGTCTGAGTACCAATTCCGACTGGCACTGTGAGCATAGGATGCAGCTGGAGAGGCATGCTGGACACGCGTGGTTGTCACAATACCCACTGATTTACCTGGAAAACATTGTCATAAACACACTTATTTCAAAATGCTCTTGGACTTTCTTTATCTGAATTAAAAATCTTTTGCAGAGACGGTCATTGTAAAGTTGCATGAGTATAAATTTCTGCGCTCAGAAACTCAACTTAACCTCCATGGCAGTATGATTATGTCAGATCTTTGCGTCTCAAAGCGGTACATTGTTTCGCATAGAGATTTGGCTTTTTATATTGTAGGCCTGTAATTCTTAGGAATAACTCACTTAAATCTGTCCAAGAGTCTAGTAGACATCCCGGGTATGATAAAGTTTGAAACAACGAAATCATAAATTATAATATAATAACTATAAATTATCAAAAATAATAATGCAATAATAATACAATTTATTCAATAATGTAATCAAGTCAAACATACTGAAATTTGCTCAGTTGCAGAATTGTCGCTGTCGTCACTTTCAGGGTCTGATGATGAATTTCCCCACGAATCAGTATCGCTCAATTCTGCAAGTGATTATTTACTATCACTGTTTTCTAGCTGGTCCAAAACCACTTTTGACGTAAAGGGACACTTTTTGGATGCCATGGACATTCTTAAGTTTCCAGGCAGAAAGAATGACATATATAATATAAAAGTGCATGCAGGGCACTGGACAAACCAATAGGGACAAAAGGGATGTGAAAAGGTTTGATACAGTAATGTAATCTTACAGTGTACTGTATGTTTACTGTGTGTTTCACTTTTTGAATTTGCCGCCCCCATGCAGTGCTTACAGGGAACATAGCCCCGTGCACAGTACATCGGGCAGAGGACACAGCCCTCAGACACAGCGAGGGGACATCGCAGGATCCTGGGGACAAGGTAAGTAACTTTGCCTTGATCCTGCAATGTGATCCTGAGTGTGGCTCGGGGTTACCGCTTTTGGTAATGAAAACGTACCCCGAGCCACACTGGGGAATACCGCTAAGAAGGTTAATATACACTATAATGCCAAAAGTATTGGGACACTTGACTTAACAGGCACATGAACTTTAATGTCATCCCAGTCTTAGTCCGTAGGGTTCAATATTGATTTGGCCCACCCTTTGCAGCTATAACAGCTTCAACTCTTCTGGGAAGGTTGTCCACAATGTTTAGGAGTGTGTCTATGGGAATGTTTGATCATTCTTCCAGAAGCGAATTTGTGAGGTCAGGCACTGATCTGGAGGAGAAGGCCTGGCTCGCAGTCTCTGCCCTAATTCATCCCAAAGGTGTTCTATCAGGTTAAGGTCAGGAATCTGTGCAGCCAATCAAGTTGTTCCACCCCAAACTCACTCATCCATTTGTTTACGGACCTTGCTTTGTGCACTGGTCCAAATCATTTGGTGGAGGGGGGATTATGGTGTGGGGTTGTCCCCTTAGTTCCAGTGAAAGGAACTCTTAAGGCGTCAGCACACCGAGACATTTTGGACAATTTCATGCTCCCAACATTGTGGGAACAGTTTGGGGATGGTCCCTTCCTGTTCCAACATAACTGCACACCAGTGCACAAAGCAAGGTCCATAAAGACATGGATGAGCGAGTTTGGGGTGGAAGAACTTGACTGGCCTGCACAGAGTGCTGACCTCAACAAGAGGTCTGAAAAGTACTGTATGTTTTTTTTGCATGTCATTGAAGTTGAGATCAGAATGTCAAGTCATGTGCAACACATTTCTATCTTCAATGGTTCATTACATTGAGCAACTGGTCATTTAAGCTGTTACAGATTTGTTTAGGCTGCTATGGCTAAAATAGCATTACAAAACATGTATGTTTATATCTCACCTGCTAGTTTAGCTCTATGAAGGATAGAGGTCACCTCATTTCCATTGGCAGTCGTGCAGACTTCATATTGAGCAGCGGCGCTGACTCCCAGAGTCCCAGAATTGGCTTTAACTCCACATAAGTAGGCGGTTCCTGTGCCTGCACTGTCTGGAACCTGTGCATCTACATTGTACACCTACATAGTAATGAAGATATATTAATCAGTACCTACAGTACCAAATGTATGAGGTTCCTACAAGTAGAAAGTCTTTGAATGGAATTGCCTTTTAGAAACACAGATACTTTAGGTTGGAGAAAAGGAGCGTTAGGCAACAATGGAAAATACAATAGGATGTACCATGAAAATAAAATGCTAGGGACAGGTTTACCATATACTCAAGCTCTTGGGCATAACACTCTTCGTAATAGAAAGTAGCAATGCATGACTAAACTAGTAAAACCACATGTGATGACAGAACGTTGAAGTCCAATTTACACTCAGGGTCAGATTTATGCTTTTTTTTTTTAAGTACAGTGCTCCAATGTACCTTGTCCATTTAGGTTTAAATTACATAGTGCTGACTCTTGAATTCTGTATTCTGTGTTGTAGAATACATGCTCAGGGCCATTAGATAGAGCTACAGGCTCATTGGTTCAGTGACTCTAAGACCTTAAGTCTCCAAACAGTAACTTGTTTGCACTGAAACCCAGGCCCATGCATTATATTCATTGGTGAGGGTAGGTTATTGTCCACTAATTGAAATCTAGGTGTGAGTTAGTAAGGGGTAAGACTAGGGCCTCCTCTACTAATTCAGGGCAATCCACAAGTCAGTAGGGAGTGGCAGCTTGGCAGGTTATCAGGCTTCCTAAGCCAAGCAATTGGCACCTAATAAACCTAGACCCTAAAGTGGACCTTGCTGGCAATCATGGTGCCCTAGCCTATGGCTTATGTGGTCTAGTTCTAAATCTACACCTGTTCACACTCACCTTGGAGAGAGCCACATGTGGGAACTTTTCCATCTCCAAAACATTCTCTTCTCCAGGTTGCCCTGCCAGCTGCCCCTGGTATATACGAGCTGCTGTAATTGTGGCCACTCCCATTCCTGAAATAAAGAACAGACGTCCCTGAATATGTATAACCGTTCCCCATCTCGCTGACCTGGACTGTAAAACACTACACCCATTTTTCAACACTGCACTGCTTTGCTTCTAGGGGCTCTGTCACAGTGAGAACAATTGAATTTAAGAGAGGTGCAAAGGGGTTCATATGCAGGAGGCTAATTAAAATTTTAGTTATTTTTTATAAATATTGTGGCAACAGCCCCTTTGGGTCTAGGGCAGTGTCGTGGATAGGGTTTTATGAGCTAAGCTGGTGGTAGTGGTAGGGCAGGTGTGTAGTAGTATGCAGGGTGTTAAGACGATGGCCACACCCTTTTCCCACCTGGGACAGAGCTTAGGTCTTCCTTAAACTATGTTTATGCAGTGTTTTGTGTGTTAAGCCTCGTACACACGGGTCGACGATCGTATACAACAGGTCGTACGAACGACCGTTGTATGCTAAATCGACCGTTAGTACACGCAATTAGAACAGCCAACATACGACGGTCGTACAACAGAAGTTGTATGAGCAGACTAGAAAACTTGGTAGTACCTACAAGCGGTCGTACGACCGTTGTATTGTGTGTACAGGGAAGTTGGTCCAACAAGTTATATTGTGCAAAACACGCATGCTCAGAAATCAGGAATGGCCGGACGCTAATTACATGCACCTGAACTTTCTCTTTATACGTTCATAACAGGTCACTACATTCGGCTTGGTCGTATGATCGTTTAGTGCATGTCAGTACGCGAGATACAACAGCCAACATACGATTTGGGCCGTTCGGTCGTTCGACCATTGCACCGCGTGTACGAGGCATTAGAGTCACTGCATCTAGGCTGTGCTGGTACAGTCTGCAGGTCTAGGCAAACCCAAATTATCTCACAGCTAACCAACAGGCTGAATATTTTGTTGTCTATTGGACTGTGCTGACAAAGACCCTTTACGAGGGAATCTCTTTGTTGTATGTTTGATGCAATATATGTCAGGATGCCCTTAAACATTCTTTGGTCAGGACTACCTCTTTACGATTGGTGAAGAATACAAACAGCAAAAGTGGAACTCACTCTGCTGATCCCTGCTTGAGAGTGAGTTTTGTTTTCGTAAACTGTGTGTACATTGTGCTAAAGTGCCACTGAGCTAAGAACTGTAAAAAGTGTGTCGATTTTGCTAAACCTGTAAAACTCAAGTCTATATTCTGGCAAAACAGCAGACGGTGTTGGTTGAAGGTGCAAACATTGCACCTTCTCTGCATGTTCTAAATCTGCAGCACTGAGGACTTGATAAAAGCATTGCTGCAAGCTAATGCTGCCCAGCAACAGGCAACTGACTCACAGAAAAGGCTCATCTCCCTTTTGAAAACGGTTTAGGCACAGCAAGGCACCTTTTACAAAAGATTACAGCCCACAATGATGTGGAGGCCTCCTGATCTACTTTCGAGAGAATTATGGTTGTCACCTCATCCCTTTAAAACCGAAAACATTATTCATTACACCGGTTCTGAAACTAATTTAATGAAGATAAGGCACCAAGTGAGTTTAATTACCACCTTAATCAGCCACAGAACCTGTGTAATTAATATGTGTTCGGTTTTAAAGGGATAAGGTGGCAAACTTAAAGAAAACTGCAGAAGGGCAGGTCTGGCCTAAAGGACAGTAGGCAGTGCCTCTCACTCTGATGTTATTAGGAGACTCCCAAAAGGCATACTATGACCAGATGATCCCCTGGATAATGAAAATGTGAAAACAGAGACCCTGGTGAGGGCCCAGCAGGTACACAGCTAGAGCTACCAGATAGATGGGGTTTCCTTGGTCCTAAATGTATGGTCTGATAAACTTTGTTAAACAATGGCTGCAGCCTGAAAATCTTACAGGGTCGAAGATCATGGGGGGGGTCACCATGGACTGATTTGTGAGAGCTTTACCTCCAGAGCTTTAAAGACTAATGAGCCAATCTGATTTAAAACATCAGCCAATCAGCTGGTGGAGATATATTCTTCTTCTGAGGACCTACAGCTTAAAAATCGCTAATAATCAAGAGGTCATCCCCTGATCCCATGCATGCTCATTAACTCCTTCACTTCCATACCTCATGACCAGACCATAGATCTCCATAACGCAGCTTCAGATCCAGTTGCTATTGAATATTATCCGCTAGGAGGGAAGTCAGACAATGACTCCTTCACTGCTGGAGGACCTGTCACCTTACCAGGTACCATGCCTAATAATTGCTTGCTTGATGTCTTGAACTTGTGCTTGGTTACTATTAGCAACAGCAATTCTCTTCCTTGTCTTGTTGAGTTAATCCTTATGTGACGATTTTACTTCATACCCCTTTGTTCCTTACAGACCCTGGTTCTTTAGATACATCAGAACCCACATGCACCCATTTGAATAACTTCAGAGCAGGCTTAAAATAGTTAATGGAACTTTACTGGAGAAACTTCGACATTACAGTCCAATATAAATGATGTCCAATTCCTAACCCTAACTACAGTTGTGTGGCTGCCCAGGCATACCTCCACAAGGTGATAGACCAGGCTAGTATTCTTCATGGCTTGGTTGTCCTCTGGAAATCCTGGTGCCTTTAGTGGACTGCAAGGCACAGCACTCCCAGTACCACGAGCCAAGAGCGGGAACAGAACCGACCAAACCCCCCGGACCTCACCTTCCCCCTTTTTTTTTTATATCACAGGTGGGCTGGGTGGCTGGGACCAAAAAGCCCAGGAACTGAGCACACATAGCTTAAGCCCTTTCCCCCAGCCTGGGACAGCTGCTAACTCACTGAACCAGTATAGACACAACCAGCTTACAAGCTTGAATGCTAGCCCGGGGAGCCCGGTCACCTTGGTTCATACTCGGGCTTATAGAACCTGAACAATTGAGCCAGCACAGGGTATTATTTGTACACTGTGACTGCAAGCTGTATCTCCATCCACAACATGTAGGTCTTTACTGGGATGAGCAGTGTGTGGTTTGTTAGAGAGAGAGAGAGAGAAAGAAAAACTGCATGCAGGCTCTGTTGTAACCAACACTCCCTGGTGTATTGGCCTCCTGGGTCCCTTGCTGCTCTTAGTGGTTCCTCTTGATGACTTCCAAATCACTAATGTGTCCTGCAATGACATAGAGGCCAGAAGAAGGAACCAGTGAGAGCTGCAGGGAAACCAGAATATCAACACTCCTGGAAGTGTTGGTTTCCCAGGGAATTTCAAGGGATAATTCCACAGGATCAGAGCAGTGTTAAGCAGTGTAGGCAGCAGGTAAGGTAAGTATTTACCTTCATCATTTACACGTAACATGGCTTTTACTATTCATTTTTCAGCACAGAGTCACTTTAAGATATTATCCACAAAAGGAGTGTGTTGTTTTATATTATTTAGCCAACTCATATACTTGCATTGTAAGAAGATTGGTAAGACTATTTACATCATTGTGATTACATTTATATCTAAAAGTAACTGAAATGACTCTACATTTGCTCTGAAATGTTGGCCATGTTGGCCTGTTCCTTCTTACCATCTCCCAGGAACATAATGAGATTCTTGGCTTTGTTGACATTTGGATTCAGATTCAGAGCTGCTATCAGTGTCTCTCTGGCATTGTCATTCCAAAACTTTGGGACCTTCTCAGCTTCTAAAACACAAAAAAAGTTTAATGTAAATTATGAATTTGGCGCTTTTCACTGTGGTGCTAATGACATTTACCTAACATTTTTTAAAAAAAGGCAGGGGATCCAAAAAGGAAGCGTATTGTGTTACCAATGGTTTAGCGACTCTGGCCCCAACTGCCTGAAATCATTCACAAGCTTCTCCCATGTAGTTATGAGCTGATTTCTCATGATCATCCTTACCCCATAAGGTAAAATTTAGCATGGAGCTCCAGATCGAGGGCGATTAATGGTTATTTTGTATTTCCTCTATTTGCAAATAATTGCTGATGGCCGTGTAGCCCATTCCAGCCTTGTGCACATCTACAATCTTGTCCCCGACGTCCTTTGACAGCTCTTTGGTCTTGGCCATGATAGTGAGGTTTGAATGGAGGAAAGAGATTCTGTGGACAGGTGTCTTTTATACACATAACGAGTTGTGATTAGGAGCACCTTCTTAAATTGACAGGACTAATCTGTGTACCACATGAACACATACTGTAGCCAGTCTGTGGGAGCCAAAATTATTGTTGGTTGGTAGGGGATCAAATACTTATTTTACTCACTGAACTGCAACTCAATTTATAACATTTTTTCTTTGTAAGTGGGCAAACTTACAACATCTACAGGGGATCAAATAATTATTTTACCTACTGTATGTTGATGTTCACAGTAATTCTTTTTTGTTTCCATTGCAAAGCAGTAGTGTGAGTTTCTATGTAAGGTTGCATACCTGGTAACCATGGGTTACAATCAGCATTGGTATCCTGATGCAAGCACAGCCTTGGCCATCTGCGCTTACCATTAAATGCATTAGCATGAAGGTTGTAGGCTAGGTCACCTGGACATCCACCAGCCCCTAGGCTCCTGCCTTGTTGATAATCCAGGTCTAGGGACTCTGGATTTATTATATGTGTATTTTTAAAATAAGAAGTGACTCCAAAATTTGAACAAACAAAATGTATTGTGTCAATAAATAAAGAATGAGTCCAGCTGCCCCTTTTCTAAGTGAACAATTCACCTTAACAGATAATATAACAAAAAAGACCCTGGATTTATTATAGTTACTTGGATAAGCAATAAATAACACAAAAAAAGTTATTACAACATTAGCCCTGGAATTCATAAAGACTAGTGCTGACAGACATTGCAAATCTGTCTTACGCACACACTAGAATTGGCGCAGCGTGTACCAAATTCATGTACCTGTTTAGAACTTGTATATGGTGCACACTGCTCCACTTTTAGAACACATGCAAGACACTTTAGCAAAATCTCTCTGTGCTAGGTCTTCCTGTGCATTAAAAAACAAGGTCATAATTAATCCCATTTTGTAAAATGCACACTGTTTTTAATGTTGAACTTGGCACATTCATTGCTCCACAATGTAAAAGTGCCACATTTTAAAAATTGATTTTGGTGCAGGAGTTGCCGTCAGAACCAAAAGTGTTGCAGATTTTTCATGAATTTGGCGCAACACATTAACAAGAGAGATTAACTGCAGAAAAGTAGTGCAGTCTACTTTCCCTTAAGTGTTTGTCACTTACAGAAAAAAAAAAAGCAAATAATGATTATCTTGTTATTTGACAACTTTCTAAGGGAAAAAAGTGCCCTCTGCAACTGAGGAGCAATAATCAGTGATAAAGGGCAACAGCTAATGGTTTAGTAATAGCATCATAAAGCAATTAGAGCCTATAATGAGCTCTAAAGATAACACCAAGCACAAGATAGTATGATTGTGAATATAACATTGGTGGGTTAATGTACATAATTATGACTAAATAGCTATTGCACTGTGCTAGCCACTGCTTGTAAAAGTGTTCTTACTTTAAAACTGATTAAGGAAATTGTGTTCATTAGTGTAACATCTAACAAAACGAATACTGCATTTGTTACTTTAGCACACCTTTTAGCGAGTTGGGGAACTTTCACAGGAATCACTGTTTTGGAATTGCTATCTACCAGATATTCTAGAGCAGGGATATGCAATTAGCAGACCTCCAGCTGTTGCAAAACTACAAGTCCCATCATGCCTCTGCCTCTGGGTGTCATGCTTGTGGCTGTCAGTCTTGCTATGCCTCATGGAACTTGTAGTTCTGCAACAGCTGGAGGATCGCTAATTGCATATCCATGTTCTAGGGGTATTGACACACAATTTGATTTTGATAATAGCAACAAATCACCAGCACTGGGATAGCTAAAAAGGCTTCCTGTTTGCCCCTCTGTAGCCAGATGCAGCGAGATGTCGCTCTGCTGCTCGCTTGAACTGCCAAACGTCCATCACTCGCTATAGTAGCGACATCTCGCTGCCTCAGCTTTAAAGGGAGCTATTTGATAGGGATAAAACAGACAGCCTCTTAGCCATCCTGACACTGCCTCTTAACAAATTGCTAGCAGCAGTCACTAAGGCCTCATACACACGGACGTTTTTTGACGCCGGCGTTTTTTGCAGCTCTCCATGTTAGTCAATGGCCCCATAAAAACGCCGACGTTTTTGAGTTGTAGATGGCGTCGGCGTTAGTGAGCTGAAACTAGAACCCACGGCCATCGCGTTCTGAGACTGTAACGTTTTGGCGTTTTTTTCCTTGACGTTGGGCCCAAAGCTTTGTTTATTTTTTTAGAAACGTCTGTGTGTATGAGGCCTAAGATCTGTGTATTCTCTTTATATCCTTCTAAATACAGTTTGCTTATACAACTGTAGTGTATTATTTACTAAACATAGTTTGTGTACATTTCTTGCTATATGTTCTTGTTGAGAAGTATGCCAATTGTAAAATAAGCCTCATTTGGTGACTATATGTATGTACTATATTTCATTGTTATGATAGTTGTTGGCTTGCCTATATAATTTGTATGATGAAAATGAGCAGTTTTCTAGCAGAAAAAAAAAAAAAACGCTAAACGCTCTATATGAGCATTATTTTCTGCCAATTTTTTTTCCCAGTGTGCATGGACCCTGAATCCGGTGTGGTGCAGTTGATACGATAGTCTTATGTACAATCATTTTTTTTTAATCTGCAGGCACAACAGGTAAGCTATGGACATTTATGTCAGATGAAAAAAATAACCTGATAATATTCAATCATAATTAAACTATTCTTTGTTGTTAACGTAAAGATAATGGGGTTGGTTTACTGAAGCTTGAAAGTGCAAAATTTGGTGCAGCTCCACACAGAAACCAATCAGCGTCCAGGTTTTATTGTCAAAGCTTGATTGAACAAGCTGAGGTTGGAAGCGGATTGGCTACCATGCACAGCTGCACCAGTTTTTGCACTCTCCAGCTTTAGTAAATCAACCCCAATGCCCTCAATATATATTCTGCAATCAATCCAAATGTTTGAGTGTAAGGGCCGGTTCACACTGAGGCGATCCTAGGCGATTTGCGATCCGACTTGTGTCGCCCCAAACCGCCTCAAATCGCCTGACATCAGAAATCCCATTGGAATGAATGGAGCCGTCTTAATATGCGCTACTCAAGTCCAAAGCGATTCCAAAAAAGGTTCCTGTACTATTTTCAAGCAGCTTCTAGGCGAATTGAGCCCATAGAAGTCAATGGAAGTTCGCTTTCAAGTCGGATCCCAGTCTATGAAGAAGCGACTTTCCAGGAAAAAAAACATAATTTTGCCAGAAGACACACCTCTCATGTCCCAGGTAGTCATGTTGAAATCCCCTGAAATCGCCTAAAATCGCCTGATATCGCTTCGCAATCGCGCCGCTTCGCTTCGCAATCGCGCCGCTTCGCCTTTTCAAATCGCCTAGCAAAGTCGCCCGAAGTCGGATCGCCTCAGTGTGAACCGGCCCTTAAAGTGGTATTAAACCCATAAACAAAAATGTAATTTATTGTAGATTACAAATACTTAGATGTGAAGGCTGCATTTGTTTTTTTTTTCAGGCTGTTTTCCCCTTTGTTTCACCTGGTAATTTGGCCAGAAACACACCTGTTTTAGGGTGACTGCATTTTGAATGAAGTAGTAAAGCAGACACCTTTGGACAGCAGCATTATCTGTCTCAGGGAAGGGTAATATTAGACAAGCAGATTTAAATGGACTTGACTAACATATTGAAGCTGACCTTCAGGTAACACATTGAAGGGAATTTATGAAGAGAGGAGCAGACAGAAACTGGAGCAGCTGTGCATGGCAACCAATCTGTTTTCACTTCCAATGCAATTTAACAGATTTGTGCTTTTGGGGTTCATGCCGCTTTAAGTCTTATGCACAATAAAGTTTAAAAGATAGTGTCCTTTTATCTATTCTTATTTGGGCACCACATTCAAGTAATAAAGTCTATTGTATCAACTGCACCACTCAGGACTTTAAAGCGGAGTTCCACCTAAAAGTGGAAGTTCCACTTTAAACGAAGGTGACCCCCTGACATGCCACAATTGGCAAGTCTTTTTTTTTTTTGGAGGGGGGGGGGACCGGAGACACTGTTTTCACAGGGTCCCAGGTCCACTTCCTCTCCTAGCGCCAGGGAGCCGGAAGGAAGTTCACCTTCCTCCTCTCCCACCCAGCGATCTTCTGGGACACGTCACAGGTCCCAGAAGATATGCTGGCCATTTACAAGGCGCAGCGCGACTCGCGCATGTGCAGTGCGCGCCTGGCATTGAAGCCATAAGTGTGGGCGCCCACACTTGTGATGCCGGCACCGCCAAGGGAAGTGGGAGAAGATCGAGCCCTCGGGCGACCGCAACGCTGGAGCGAGGGACAGGTGAGTGTCCGATTGTTAAAAGTCAGCAGCTACACTTTTTGTAGCTGCTGACTTTTAACTGGGTGGAACTCTGCTTTAAAGGCGTCACACCATTAGCCATGAAACAAAAAAATGATTTATGGTTTATGGTGCGACACCTTTTTATCTGTGGTGTAGTTGAGACAATAGTATATTGTAGAATAGATTTTTGTTTCACCTGCAGTCACAACAGGTAAGCTAAGAACACCTATGGTATGTCAGATGAAAAAGTAAAATAATTTGATATTATTCAGTCATATTTAAATTATTTTTTTATTGTTAATGGAAAGATAACTCCCACAAATGATCAGCTGCAATTGATCAAAATTCTCTGGTGTTCACTTGCAAGCACTTGTGATTAAGTAAAACACCTTTTGCAGCAAGGCTGCGGAGATACTGGCTAATACCGTAATTCATAAAAACATCCTAGCTCAGAGGCACTAACTTGGGGAATCAATTTTGCTTCTCTGTCCCAGAATTAGTATGTAGCATATGAGTTGGCACATGAGTTGGACAATTGTTGCCTCCACTAAATTCTTCTGACATGGGTGTTATGATTTCCTCAAATTTCCTTATATATTCAGTTTAGTATCCCATAACATCAGTAATCAGTCCCCATTTGCTCCATTTTTAAGTGATAAAAGTATGGCTAGTTGCTATTGGTTACTACACATTATTGCTCTTTCACCACAACTAGAGATAATTTGGCTGATTCACTGATTCACAGTGGTTCTCAACCCTGTCCTCAAGTACCCCCAACAGGCCATGTTTTCTGGTTTTCCTTTATCTTGCACAGGTGCTTTAAATCAGAGTCAATGGCTTGGTATTTTGGACAGCTATTTTATCAAAGAGAAATTCCCAAAACATGGCCTGTTGGGGGTACTTGAGGACAGGGTTGAGAAACACAGCACTAGAAGATGGAAATCCTCATTTAGGCTGGATTCACACCAATGCATTTTTAGTGCTTTTTGCATTTTGCAGATTTGCACTACAGAACGTGTTCCATAGGAAACCATGTTAAATGGACTGCAGTGTGAATCTGCAAAATGCAAAAAGCACTAAAAATGCATAGGTGTGAATCCAGCCTAAATGAGGATTTCCATCTTCTAGTAAATCAGCCAAATTATCTCTAGTTGTGTTGAAAGAGCATAGGTGTGAATCAGGCCTTAAAAATTGTGAATATTTATTTCTTCATTTATCTGTTCATGTGAAAAGCAAGTCCCTATTTTATCAGCACATCACTAAGTATTTAAAGTGAAACAAGTACTGTATTTGTTTTTCACATATTTGAATAACTAAAGTGATTAAAAAAAACAAAAAACATGTGAATACTAACCAATCCTAAATGTAATTTAATGAAGATTTAATCTGTAATGCTACACTCTACATTATAACTAGCATAGGCGTCTTTTAAACTGATGGCAGAAGTGGGGTGATACACATAGTAAAACAACATGTAGTCCTGGTAGGATACATATTTGCAAACTCAATAACAAATGCAATGCAAAATATGGTGATAATATGCAAGATGCAGTTACCCAGGGCAACCAGTTTTATTTTCTCTCCCTGTAGTCAGAGCAATAAAAGATACATTCCTAATGGTTGTTAACATAATATGGGTTACTGCAGATCTGATGGGAGCCCCTGTTGGTTCATCACAGTTGGAGCTGCATACATTACCTAATTGAATATTGGCTCACCTAGAGAAATTGCTGCTCCTGTGCAGAGTGGGACAGATATTAGGACAGGAAGGAGTGCAGCAAAGACAGCTGTATGGATGAATGTCATCTTCTCAGTCTGTATCCCTCCAACTGTGAATAGATGGTGCTCACATGAAGCGCATTTATATAGATGGTCAAGACATCAATGTTTAACACCTTTGAACCCCGCTGTATATCCAAGTATCAGAAAATAAATCGTTTATCTATGCTGTTCAAGGTAGGTTTCAAATTTCTGTTATGCTATTTTCACTGATAGATATTGCCTGGTCTATATGATAATGAAACCGTCACTGTAGCACTACTCCTGAAGGAGCCGCTGGTTAAGATGGGTCCTTTTAATAAGCTTACCACAATGAGTGTTAATTTCGTCAATGAAAACATTTTCGTCAGCTGCCTTTTTACGGTGACGAAAACAAAAAGTACACCGCATTTTCATCTGCCAAAAAATGGAGGAAAAGCAATTGAATTTTCTAATGAAACGAAAATGTGAGGCAGGGACGTTTACCCTTCTGAACTTCCAGTTTACACGGAGCTCTGCATGCTTCCGCATCCAGCAAGTGTTTCAAGTCTGTAGCGTGCTTTGCTTAGTAACAGCTAGCAAGCTTTGCAGCCAGCATTACAGGCCTCAAAGTCCTCAGATGGCCCTCCAGAGCAACACTGTGCATGACAGGCCTCTTGACGAGAGTCCCACTCCAGGCGACGACCATCCAGAACAGAGAGCACTGTGTTTACAATTACAGGCCTGAGGCGCCCCCACAGACCACTGTCTGTCCAGAGCACTGTGTGCGTATTACAGGCCTCCTCTGACTACCAGTATCCAGAGCACTGTGCATTATAGACCTCCCCTCAGACCACCATCCAGAGCACTGTCCAGCATTACAGCCACCGTCCAGAGTGCTGCAGCATTACAGACCTCTCATACCACTTTGCAGCATTACAGGCCTCTCATATCACCATCCAGAGCACTATGCAGCATTACAGCCACCGTCCAGAGCACTGTGCAGTATTACAGGCCTCCTCAGACCATTGTCCAGAGAACGGTGTAGCATTACAGCCACCATCAAGAGCACTGTGCAGCATTACAGGCCTCCTCAGACCATTGTCCAGACCACTGTGCAACAATGCAGGCCTCTCATACCCCCATCCAGAGCACTATGCAGCATTACAGGCCTCCTCAGACCATCGACCAGAGAACTGTGTAGCATTACAGCTACCATCAAGAGCACTGTGCAGCATTAAAGGCCTCCTCAGACCACTGTCCAGAGCACTGTGCAGCATTACAGCCACTGTCCAGAGCACTGTGCAGCATTACAGGCCTCCGTCCTTACACCATCCAAAGCACTGTGCATTACATGCCTCCTCACTATCCTCAGACCATCCAGAGCACTGTACATTGCAGGCCTCCTCCTCACCATGTATATCCAGACCTCACTGTGGCAAGTCGGACTCAGTGAGTCAGTCCTATGTATGTATCCCCACTGCTGCACAAACTATACAGAAACGTTGGCGTCTGTGACTGGCAGAAAGAGAAGAGATGTATGGATGTATTTTACATTACTTACAGTACTTTCTGCGTTTCGGCACTGCGTTGCTTTAACTGACAATTGCATGGTTGTACAACGTTGTACCCTAACGAATTTTGCGTCCTTTTTTTCCCACAAATAGAGCTTTCTTTTGGTGGTATTTGATAACCTCTGCGTCATTTCTGATCACCGCTATAAACAAAAAAAGTGCGACAATTTTGAAAAAAAAAAACAATATTTCTTACTTTTTGCTAAAATACATATCCAAAAATAAAAAACAAATGTATTCATCGGTTTTGGCAGATTTATATTCTTCCTCATATTTTTTGAAAAAAAAAAATCGCAATCGGCGCTCATTGATTGGTTTGTGCAAAAGTTGCCACGTTTACAATCCATGAGAATCAATTTCTGGCGTTTTTACAATTTTTTTTTTTTTTACTAGTAATGGCGTCGATCTGCGATTTTTTTATCTGGACTTTGATATTGCAGCGGACGTGTCAGACATTTTTGACACTTTTTTGGGACCAATGCCATTTATACAGCGATCAGAAATTTAAATATCCACTGATTACTGTGTAAATGTCATTGGCAGTGAAGGGGTTAACCTGGGGGGGGGGTCGATCTAGGGGTTAACTGTGTTCCCTGGGTGTGTTCTGAGGGGGCTGGGTTGTGAGGGGCATCAGAAATCTAACTGATCCTGAGTACAGGGATCAGTAGATCTCTGTCATGCTGCCTGACAGAGCGGGGGGACCGCCATGTTTACATCGGCGGTTCCCCATTTTTCTGCTCTGTCAAGCAATCGCGGCTCGCCGGTGGGGATGGTTTATAGATGGTGATTTGCGCTACAGAGCCACACTGCAGCAGTAAATGTATGCGAGCCAGTCGGAAACCGGTTAATGAATTTTAAAATAACATACAAAAAAAAAAACTACATATAACAATTGAGTGATAGCCTGACACCAGACCTCACCTCACACACAAACTCAAAAAACATCTCAGTACTGGGCCTTCAACATAACTCGGAGACTTGAAACATGAGCATAGGACCCTATATCTACAGATATATTGTATGCAGGTCCATATAGTGACATACTCTAGCTCCACCTATCTATGATATATCAACTGTCATCTAATACTGACATCAAAACCACATTTGATGCCAACGACAACAAGACCCTTTGCAAACCATGTGGAACAACACTGGCTGGTAAAAATACAAAAAATGTGAAGCGTCATTTGTGGACAACTCATCCCAAAATTAACTCCACTTTTGTCTATGTACATTACAGGGATTTTTTTTTTTTTTTTTAACAAACAACTTTGGCATGCAACATGTGCTCTGAGGATCTTGAAGGGGACCATACCAAGAAACATGCCCGCAACATGGGGAGTATTAGTGCTTTGGGGAGGGGGGGATCTGCGCCCCCCACCCCAAAGCACCTTGTCCCCATGTTGATGAGGATAAGGGCCTCTTCCCGAAAATCCTTGCAGGTGGTTGTCTGGGTCTGCGGGTGGGGGACTTATCAATATCTGGAAGCCGCCTTTAAAAAAGGGGCACCCAGATTCCGCCCCCAACCCTATGTGAATGAATATGGGGTTCCCCTCCCCATTCACCTAAAAAAAGTGTAAAATAAAAACTACACAGGTTTTTAAAGTATTTTACTAAATCAGCTCTGGCGTCTTCTTCCTTCTGCGGGGTCTTCTTTCTTCTCCGTCTGTTCTTCACCCCATGTTGGCAATGCGATATCCCGGACTAATGCTGTCTCTGTGCTCTGCATTGGCTTATATTGGCATGGGGCGGGCTACCCACTGATGTCATCCAGAGGCCCTGCCCCCTTATGACATCACCACCCCATCATGCCTCGGGCGTGCTAATATAAGCCAATGCAGAGCGCGGAGAAAGCATTAGTCCGGGAGATCACATTGTGTGAACATGGGAAGAAGAACAGAGGGAGAAGACAGAAGACCAGGCAAAAGAGCAGAAGAAAGAAGACCCCTTGTTTCAACATGGGAAGAAGAACAGAGGGAGAAGACAGAAGAAAGAAAACCCTGCGGAAGAAAGAAGACCCCGCAAAAAAGCAGAAGATAGAAGACGCGGAGGAGGGAGAAGACGCCGAAGCTGATTTGATTAAATATTTTAACCACCTGCCGACCGCATCGCCTACATATACGGCGGCAAGTTGGATCCATTGCGCAGATCGCCGTTTATAAACAGCAATACGCGGAGCCGTAGTTGCGGGCGGGCATGAGTGGGGCCGCTGGTCGGGCGGACTCGATGTCCGCCGGCGACCCACAATTGCCTGCTAGAGAAGAACAACGGGGAACTGCCAATATAAACACTGCGGTTCCCTGTTCTGACAGGCGGCGTGACACTGATCTACTAATTCCTGTAATTGGGATCAGTTAGATCTGTCCTGCACCTGCCAGCCCAGCCCCCACACAGTTAGAACACACCCAAGGAACACAGTTAACCCCTTAATCACCCCTTACAGGTTAACTACTTCCTTGCCAGCGGCATTTACACAGCAATCAGTGGCTATTTTTAGCTCTGATCGCTGTATAAATGTCATTGGTCACAAAAAGTGTGTCAAAAATGTCCTATATGTCCGCCACAATATTGCAGTCCCGATAAAAATCGCAGATTACCACTATTACTAGTAAAAAAAAAAAAAACTGTGAAAAAACACCATAAATGAATTCTAATAGTTTGTAAACGTGGCAACTTTTATGCAAACCAATCAACATATGCCTATTGCAATTTTTTTCCCACAGATCTGTAGAAGAATATATATTGGCCTAAACTGATGAATACATTTGTTATGTTATATTTTTTATTTTGGACATGTATTATAGCAAAAAGTAAAAAATATTTATTTTTCAAAATCGTCGCTCTTTGTTTATAGCAGTGATCAGAAGTGATGTAGAGTTGATCAAATACCACCAAAAGAAAGCTCTACTTCTGGGAAAAAAAGGACGTCAATTTTGTTTGGGTACACCTTTGCACGACCGCACAATTGTCAGTTAAAGCGACGCAGTGCCGAATCGCAAAAAGTGCTCTGCTCGGGAAGGGGGTAAATCCTTCCAGGGCTGAAGTGGTTAAATACCTGTGTAGTGTGTTTATTTTTTTACACTTTTTTTTTTTTTTTTTAGGAGAATGGGTAGGGGTACAATGTACCCCATTACTCATTCACATAGGATGGGGGGCCGGGATCTAGGGTCCCCTTGTTAAAGGGGGCTTCCAGATTCCGATAAGCCCCCACCCGCAGTCCCCGACAACAAGCGGCAAGGGTTGTCAGGAAGAGGCCTATGTCCTCATGAACATGGAGACAAGGTGCTTTGGGGTTGGGGGGGGCACAGAGCCCCCCCTGCCCCAAAGCACCCATACTCATGTTGAGGGCATGCGACATGGTATGGTCCAGGAGGGGGGGTGCTCACTCGTGCCCACCCCCTTTCCTGGCCTGCCAGGCTGTGTGCTCGGATAAGGGTCTGGTATGGATTTAGGGGGGGAACCATACCGCTTTTTCGGCATGGGGGTTCCCCTTAAAATCCATAGCAGACCAAAGGGCCTGGTATGCTCGTGGAGGGGGACCCCATGCCATTTTTTCTTTTTTAATTTGACGGGGGGGGGGTTCCCTTTCAAGATCCCCAGAGCACAATGTGCCTGGTATTGTTGGGATGAAAGTTGGATCCCGTTCACAGAAGATGGACCAATGTAGGTCAGATTAAGGACACAAGTTGCAGAGCAAATTAGGATCAAAATCGGATTGTTTTCATGTCGGATAGTGTGAACCTAGCCTGAATCTTAATGGGAATGATTTCATTATATCTGTCAGCTGCTGCTTTACCCGAATTGAAGTATCTCATCAAAATATATATAGAGGCATGTGATCACTGGGAGGGGCACTGTCAATTTTCACATGGCACAGAGTGCCTAAAGTTGGCCCTTGGAAGGCCCATACATGTAGTATATTATAGAGAGACAACTTGGAGCTGACTGTGGGGTGAGAGAAAGTAAAAGCAAAATAACTTGATTCCCCCCCCCCCCAATTCAACCCCACAGAAACAAAAAACCTCCAATGAAGGGCCAAGTCAAGTCTGTGCACCATAGCAAACTATTTGCACTGCTCTTTTAAGTGCTTCAAAATAGCAAATAAACTCTAAAGAATAAAAGGCCATCGAGGCCAGGGAGGAGGTCATAGCAAAATGGATTGTGTGCACCGGTTTACCAGTCAGATTAATCTGCTGCTCTATGATGCCTGTTTGGGGAGATGCTCTGCCTGGGTCTTCTGCGGCATTTTGAAAGAAACAAAGACTGGCTTTGATGTGGATGGTGCTTCTTCCACTTCCTGTGATTTTTCAGTATTCTCCTCTTACACATCTTCGGAGTCAGACAGATCCTCATCTTGTATGTGGGGCAATGTGGATTTTCTTATGGCACGGGCATACTCCTTTGCCTAAGCAGTTCCTGAATATTATTATCAGCCACATCAACAAGAGTTTCCAGACAGTAGGATTGACACAAAAAAAAGCAGCTGCTGTAAGTAGCAAGAACATTTCATCAGTTACTTGGATCTAAGAATGAATGAAGCAAAACACTGGTTCATATTCTCTTTCATTTTCTGTGCAATTGTGGCAAGGTCTTGGTAGTTAATGTTCTGTTTAACCGGTTCCACACTGCGCGCAGTATATTTACTGCGGCGGTGTGGACGCTGGGCGCGATTCTCCGTAAAAAGGCGGCGATCTGCGGGTGGCCGCTAGGGGGAGGAGTGTGCCCGTGGCTCGAGAGGATCCGATGTCCGCCGGCGAGCCGCGATGAGCGGCCACAGCCAAAGAGCGGGGAACCGCTGATGTAAACACGGCGGTTGCCCGCCCTGTCAGTGCGGGCATAGGAGATCTACTGATCCCTGTCACTGGGATCAGTTAGATCTCTTATGCCCATGTTAGCCCAACCCCCCCACAGTAAGAACACACCCAGGGAACACTGTTAACCCCTAGATCTTCCCCCCCCCCAGGTCAACCCCTTCACTGCCAATGACATTTATACAGTAATCAGTGGACATTTCAATTTCCGATCGCTGTATAAATGTCATTGGTCCCAAAAAAGTGTCAAAAATATCCGACATGTCCGCCCCAATATAGCAGTACCGCTAAAAATCACAGATCGCAGCCATTACTAGTAAAAAATAAAAAAAAAATAAAAACCCCAGAAATGAATTCTCATCTGTAAACGCGGCAACTTTTGCGCAAACCAATCAATAAACGCCGATTGTGATTTTTTTTATCACATATATGAGGAAGAATATAAATCGGCCAAAACCGATGAAAAAAAAATGTTTTTTTATATTTTTTTTTTGGATTTGTATTTTAGCAAAAAGTAAGAAAAACTTTTTTTTGCAAAATTGTCGCTCTTCTTTTGTTTATAGCGGTGATCAAAAATGACGCAGAGGCGATCAAATACCACCAAAAGAAAGCTCTATTTGTGGGGGAAAAAAAAGGACACAAATTTTGTTTGGGTACAACGCCGTACGACCGCGCAATTGTCAGTTAAAGCGGCGCAGTGCCGAATCGCAAAAACTGCTCTGGTCAGGAAGGGGGTAAAACTTTCCTGGGCTGAAGTGGTTAAAGTCCCCAAGGTGGGTAAGTAGATCAAAGAGGGCAGGGACATGGTGTCACTCTGGACGTTTTATTATGTTTCACTCCGCAAAAGGCAGCAGTAGGTCATGCAATAATGTGGCCTTTGTAGAATTTAACTAGGGAGCAAGCTGTCCCATCCCATGTTGTTTGCGATTTGGCAGACCGACTTTCAGTTTGAGGAGTCTTGCAATCATGTTGAATGTACTAGTACTACCATTGATCTTGCTTTATTAAAGATTCTGTTAACTGTTGCCTCCTTCTGCTGCATCATGTGGACCACAAGGTATGCAACAGACGAGACCACACACAGTGTCCGGTCCAACATCTTATGGGAAAAGTTTTACACGAGATACAAATAAAGTAGAGAAATTACAAAGATACACCAATAGAGCAGACAGCCACAAGATAAATCATCTCATATTCATTTGATAATTGACTGTCATCATGTAAATCAGTGGTTCTCAACTCCGGTCCTCAGGACCCACCAACAGGCCAGATTTTAAGTATTACCTTGGGGAGATGCAGACTAGAATACTGCAATCACTGAGAAGCAAATGATATCACCTGTGATGTATTTCAGTTATCCTGCAAACCTGGCCTGTTAGTGGGTCCCGAGGACAGGAGTTGAGGACCACTGATGTAAAAAAAAATAATTAAAAAAGGCTCAACGCAGATCATTCATTTTGGACTCACAGTCACTTTCTGTCATGGGGGAGTCTTCCTCACTAGAGCTGGGTGGTTCTAGTGCTGCTGCGGTTTGTTTAAATGCTGCCACCATATTACTCATATTGTCTGTTATATCCCACTCATGCAAGCATTTGTCCACAGTGATTTAATTGACTGTGCGATGTGTGGGTGGGCTACTTGTTTAACCACTTCCCGCCCGGCGTATAGACAAATGACGTCCGGGCGGGGGGTTCATTATCCTGACTGGACGTCTATTGACGTCCTCAGGATAATCCACGATCGCGCGCCCCTGGGGGCGCGCATCGCGGCGATCGGTGGTGCCGTGGGTCAGGCTGACCCACCGCATTACCGACCGAGGTAAAAGGCTTCGATCCGAAGCCTTTTACCATGTGATCATCCGTGACCGATCAGCTTGATCGGCTTTTCCTCTGCTCAGGTCTGCAGACCTGAGCAGCGGAGAGCCGATCGGCTGCTCTCCTGACAGGGGGGGGCAACGCTGAACATTTATCAGCGCAGCCACCCTCAGGATCACCCCACTGGACCACCAGGGAGCCGGATCAAGACCATCTGGGAGCCCCCCCCGGACATCATACACAGGCCGCCCAGGACCACCAGGGAAGGAAATCAGAGGCCGCCCAGGACCACCAGGGAGCCCCCACTAGACCACCAGGTAAGGGCATTATTGTGCACTGTAGGGATGGCACTGTGCCCATGTATGATGCCTGCCAGTGCCATCCCTAACAGTGCTTGTTGCACCTGTGCCCACCACTGCCACCTATAAGTGCCCACCTGTGACACCTATCAGTGCCCACCTGTGTCACCTATCAGTGCCCACCTGTGCCATCTAAAAGTGCCCACCTGTGCCACCTAAAAGTGCCCACCTGTGCCACCTAAAAGTGCCACCTATCAGTGCCCATCAGTGCCACTTATCAGTGCCGTCTAGGAGTTTTCATCAGTGCCACATATCAGTGCCACGTAGCAGTGCCCGTCAGTGTTGCTTGTCAGTGCCGCCCATCAGTGCTGTATATGTGCCCCATCATCAGTGCAACCTTATCAGTGCCACCTCATCAGTGCCAATCTGTACTGCCTCATCAGTGCCCGTCAGTGTAGCCTCATCAGTGCCCATCAGTGTAGCCACATCAGTGCCCGTCAGTGAAGGAGAAAATGTACTTTATACAAACTTTTGTTACAGAAACAAAGAAAAGGGTTTTTTTTTTCAAAATTTTCGTTTTTTTTTTTTTTCTATAGCGCAAAAAATAAAAACCGCAGGGGTGATCAAATACCACCAAAAGAAAGCTCTATTTGTGGGAACAAAATGATAAAAAGTTTGTTTGGGTACAACGTCGCACGACCGCGCAATTCTCATTCAAATCGCAACAGCACTGAAAGCTGAAAATTGGTGTGGTAGGGAAGTGTTCTAAGTGCCTGGTATTGAAGTGGTTAAGGGCCAACAATATATACGTGTTCTGGTTTATTTTGTATAATCAACTACAGAAAAGTAGCATACACTTATAACAAGGAATGAAGCTGTGACTCAAAAAAAAGCAATATTTTTGTAACGAAACTTGGTTTTACAGAGTAAAGACGTTATATAATGGCTAAATCTGTGTAGTTTGTTCAAAGCTTCCTGAAAATAACAACATATTAGGTGTTTTTTTTTTACTCCAGGAGTGTATAATGAGTTTTGAAATCCTAAAGAAATGCTTAACCACTTGACCACAGGGCACTTAAACCCTCTTCCTAACCAGACCAATTTTCAGCTTTCAGTGCTCTCACATTTTGAATGACAATTACTCAGTCATACTACACTGTACCCATAGAAAATTTTTGTCCTTTTTTTTACACAAATAGAGCTTTCTTTTGGTGGTATTTAATCACCATTGGGGTGTTTATTTTTTGAGCAATAAATGGAAAAAGACTGAAAATTTTGTAAAAATGCATTTTTCTTTGTTTCTGTTATAAAATTTTGCAAATTAGTAATTTTTCTTCATAAATGTTGGCCAAATTTTATACTGCTACAGATCTTTGGTAAAAATAACCCAAATTAGTGGATATTATTTGGTCTCTGTGAAAGTTATAAAGTCTACAATCTATGGTGCCAATCACTGAAAATTGATCACACTTGATGCACCGATGACCTCTCTCATTTCTTGAGGCCCTAACAAGACAAATACCCCCCAAATGACCCCTTTTTGGAAAGTAGACAGTCCAACGTATTTAGTAAGAGGCATGGTGAGTTTTTTGACGTTGTCATTTTTTCCCACAATTCTTTGAAAATGAAGATTTTTTTTTTCACAAAATTGTCATATTAACAGGTTATTTCTCACACCCAGCATATGCATACCACAAATTACACCCCCCCCCCCCAAACACATTCTGCTACTCCTCCTGAGTATGAGGATACCACATCTGAGACTTTTACACAGCCTGGCCACATACAGAGGCCTAACATGCAGGGAGTACCATCAATCTAAGGACATAAATTACACATATAATTGACATATAATTTACTGACTACCTCTTGCACTTTTGAAGGTCCTGGAGTACCAGGACAATGGAAAAACCCAAAATATGACCCCATTTTGGAAAGTAAACACCCCAACGTATATTCTATGAGGCATAATGAGTCTTTTGAACGGTTCATTTTTTCCACAAGTTTTGGAAAATGTGGACAGAAAATGAAAACACTTTTTTTTTTTTACACAAGGCTGTCCATTTATACAATATTTTTAACACACAGCATGTACCTAGCAAAAATTTCACCCAAAAATATATTCTGCTACTCGTTCCGAGTATGGCGATACCACGTGTGACACTGTTACACAGCCTGACCACATACAGAAGCCCAACATGCAGGGAGCACCATCAGGCGTTCTAAGGACATAAATTACACATATCATTTCTTGACTACCTCTTGCACTTTTGAAGGACCTGGAGCACCAGGGCAATAGAAACACCCAAAAAATTACCCCATTTTGGAAAGTAAACACTCCAACGTATATTCTATGAGGCACGACGAGTCTTTTGAACGGTTCATTTTTTCCCCAAGTTTTTGGAAAATGTGGAAAGAGAATAAAAACGCATTTTTTTTACACAAGGTTGTCCATTTATACAATATTTCTAGCAAAAATTTCACCCTAAAATATATTCTGCTACTCGTCCCAAGTATGGCGATACCACGTGTGACACTTTTAAACAGCCTGGCCACATACAGAGGCCCTACATGCAGGGTGCACCATCAGGCATTCTAGGGGCATACATTTCAAATCTAATTTGACTACCTATTACATAATTGTGAGGCACTGTGGTGGCACTGATGGCGCTGTAGTGGCACGGATGGGTACTGTAGTGGCATGGATGTGTCATGGATGAGAACTGATGTGGTATGGATGAGCATGAATGAGGCATAAATGAGCACGAATGGGGGTGGATAAGCCGTAGATGGGGATGACTGAGCACGGATGGATGGCTAAGCACTTATGCATGGGTGAGCAAGGATGCATGGCTGAGCACGGATGGATGGGTGAGCACGGGTGAATGGCGGAGCATAGATGTATGGGTGAACACGGATGCATGGGTGAACACGGATGAGGCTGGATGGGTGAGCATGGCTGGATTGGTGAGCACGGATGAGGCTGCATGGGTGAGCATCACTGGATTGGTGAGCACGGCTGCATGGGTGAGCATGGCTGCATGGGTAAACACGGATGCATGGGTGAGCATGGATGAGGCTGGATGGGTGAGCACGGATGAGGCTGCATGGGTGAGCACGATTGGATTGGTGAGCACGGATGCATGGGTGAGCATGGCTGAATGGGTGAGCACGGATGCATGGGTGACGGATGAGTGATCACCGTAGGGTGAGCACGGATGACAGATGAGTGAGCACGGATGGGTGAGCATGGGTGACAGATGAGTGAGCACGGATGGGTGAGCACGGGTGATGGATGAGTGAGCACAGATGCATGGGTGATGGATGAGTGAGCACGGACGCATGGGTGACGGATGGGTGGGCACAGACACATGGGTGGGCACGGATGGGTGACGGAATGGGTGAGCACGGATGCATGGGTGACAGGTGGTTGAGCATGGATGCATGGGTGATGGATGGGTGGGCATAGATGGGTGAGCATGGATGAAGCTGCATGGATGAAGCTGGATGGGTGGATGAGGGGTCCCTGCCTGGCACATAGCGGTGCTGTGGGCACTTCAGACCCTGCCCACAGCACTGCTGCATCTCCTCTCTCCCCCCTCTCCTCTTACACTGCACCAATCGGCGCGGAGAGGGGAGAGACAAGCCGGATATCCGCCGGCTTGTTTACACGTGGTAAAAGGCCACTGCGAGCGGCCATTTACTGTGATCCGTGATGCGCCGGGTCTCAGGGACCCGACGGTCACGGATGCTCACAGGTGCGCGCCCCCAGGGGGCGCGCGATTCTGGGAGGACGTTATAGTACGCCCTCCCAGAATAATGGATCCACCTTGTGGCCGTGTAATTACATTACACGGTTGGCAAGTGGTTAAAGGGGTTGTAAACCCTCCCAGTTTTTCATCTTAATACACTCTATGCATTAAGGTGAAAAACCTTTTTTGTTTCAGCAGCCCCCCGTTTACTTTGTACAGTGTCACTAGATGCAGCAACAGGACTCGACGGGCGCCCGCACGGGTGACCCCAGGGAGAGCGCTTCTCCGACAGGGCACTCGAGAAGAGGAGCCAGGTGTGCCACGGAGGGACCCCAGAAGAGGAGGATCTGGGCCACTCTGTGCAAAATCCTTGCACAGAGGAGGTAAGTAGAACATGTTTGTTATTTTAAGAAAAAAAAAAAAGCAAATCTTTAGTATTGCTTTAAAATAATGCATTATAATTTAACTAAACACATTAGATTGTAGTAGGGACTAAAAATAAAATAGAATTTTAGTCAAAAGGCTAAGACTAAATCGAAATTTGCTGCCAAAATTAACACTGACTGCAACCATGGACTTCAGTAGGTCCAGATTTCCTCTACTGTATGTGATTCTATTTATCTTTGTAAGTTTGTGGAGATGTATGGCTTGGCATTACGCCAATGTTATTCTATGCTGTGATATATACCTTTCTCTTGTAAAATATTTTTCAATATTATTGGAAATGAAGATGGGTCCTCTCAAATTGAGGAAATTTACAGCATGGAATATATGCTTGCCTCTGCAAATCACAAAGTTTCGCAAAACATGGTTCTACTGGACAGACTATACCTTTTCCTCCAGCTATATCGCAGACCTAGTCACCTGAATTGTATAAGTCTATGGCCCTCGAGCCATGAAGTGTACATTGTAGGAAGTCATCTCCCACACCCCTCAAAGGCTGTTTTGTACTGCCACTGAGGTTGGGCCTCTGATTGCACATTCCCCACTCCCTCCCTCTTTTTTTTTTTTTCTTTAAGTGCACTCCAGTGACCCAGAATTCTAGTTCAACATGTAAGTGGCAAACCCTGACGGTGGCAGAGGGGACCCTGCTTTCTTTGTGGTTGGGAAACCTCTTGTAGTAGGTTGATATACTTTGGTTAATTTCCGGGAGCTCTACGTCGTGATCTGGAGTAACATCATTGTTGTTCCGTCTTTTCTTTTTGCTCCATTTTGGAATGAGGGGTTTTCCATTTGCTGTTTTGTTTGTATTCTTATACTGCATTTTTTATTCTGGTAAAGACTTTAAATAGTTTAAAAAAATAATAAAGACGGGTCCTCTCTTTGCCACAACCTGCCAAAGGCCTCGGCCCCTCTGACACACCAGGTTAATAGAGAGGAAGAGCAAGCAAGATAATGAACATTTCCTTAACACTCAGTATTAAGACTACCTTGAGTAAGGCACCAAAACTGTTGGGAAAAACAACTTTTAGATTGTTATTCAGAAGGGTTTTTAATGTAACAGAATGACAATTATAATCACACAATCCAGCACCCTGGGCAATTAAAACATAGGGTCAGGCAACAAAAGCGTGATACTCCCAGGTCCAGCATTAACAGTAGCAATGCCACCCAGAATACCAGACAGGTGGTGAATTGATCTTTGATTTAGCAATACAGGAACTACACCACCCATAAGTTCTAAGTGGCCTATACCCCCGAAGTGGACACAATAAGCATTAAGCAGCATAACCCTTGTAAAGATTAGGGGAAAGGTACTATTAAATTTAGCAAAAGAGGCAATCTCTAAAGGTGGTCTTCTGCCAGCTAATGTTGGGGCACTTAGATGATCGTTGATGCACTAGAGATACTCAGCAAACAGCAAGAAGTGCAGAGTAACCCAAGCAAAGCAGAACCAACATGTATCAAGCGGTGCTCAGTAAAGCTGTAGTATAACTGCATCCAGAGTTAGTAATGGCATGGAGTGAACTTAGATCAGATAGCTGTAACTGGGTATGTGTTAGATTGCTATCAGTATCCTGCTCTCAATCTTCTCTTTTGGTTAATGGCATCGATGAGCCAGTGGTCCTCTCACAAAATCTCAGTCGCGACGATGCAGTCTTTGATGGAAGTGCATCCTGGTGTGACTGACTTGTATGACAGATCAGCTGGACTGACAATTGCTTTGGTTTCCCGGCAAGAACCCCACAATGTGGACCGAACAAGTCACCAATTCTGGCCTACCCCCAAGCTTTCTCGGGTAGCTCTATCTCTCCCCCACTTGTTCTAGCAGGTCTGGATGTTTGTGTTCCCATGGCGCCAAAAGAGCAGATTTTGCCGGGCAAAAGAACATACAGCCCGTCAGGCTCCTCCTGTTGGGCACAAGCCATTGGGATATGTAGTTCAGAAATACAGTTGTTTCAATACATGGCTGCCACACACACCTGGCTACATTATACAGGTGTGTTGGAAATTATGAATTTATAATATTATTTTGAATAATATTGGGCTCTGAAATATATTAAATGTATGACATATAATATTTGTGAATGTTATTTGAATGTGCTTTTGGACAGAGAAAGTGTTGTATGTGCAATTCTATTTCAAAACTCATGTGAAGTAAAGGAGGGGTCATGTGTGTCTCCTTATGGACTAAAGCCATATAAGTAGGTATAGGTTGCTTTGAAAAGAGCTGACCTAAGGATTTCAAACAGTATAAGAATTGTGACTTTGTGAAGTTAGCTAGGAAGGGAAGGAAAGAGATGAAGGGATGGACGCCTACATTCTTGGAGACTTGACGTGAACACCTGTCAGAACTCTTCCTCCTCCTGACTGACATCTGAAGCCATACCATATTTCATCATAGATTTCAATTATGTTGCTACGTAAGTTTGTCTGATGTGATGTGATGTTATGTTATGAAGAATAAACCAAAAAAGATTTTTCTAATGATGTCGTTCATGCAAGTTCTTCGATGAAAGCTGAGAAAGGATTTTCAACAAGGTGCATCTCAAAAAATTAGAATATCATCAAAAAGTTAATTTATTTCATATTTTATATAGATGCGTTACACACAGAGTGATATATTTCTAGCATTTTTTTTTAATTTTGATGATTGTGGCTTACAGCTAGTGAAAATCTAAAACTCAATATCTCAGAAAATTAGAATATTACATAAGACCAATAATAATAATAATAAAAAAAAAAAGACTCCCCAAATCATCACAGACTGTGTTTTACATTTCATTTGGAAATCAAGATCCCAGAGTCTGGAAAAAGAGTGGAAAGGCACACGCATGTGGTCCAGTGTGAAGTTTCCACAGTCCGTGATGATTTGGGGAGCCATGTCACCTGCTGGTGTTGGTCCACTGTGTTTTATCAAGTCCAAAGTCAGCACAGCCCTCTACCAAGAAATTCTAGAGCACTTCATGTTTCCCTCCGCTGACCGGCTTTATGGAGATGCTGATTTCATTTTCCAGCAGGAAAGTACCAATACCTGGTTTAATGATATCACTGTGCTCCATTGGCCAGCAAACTCGCCTGACCTAAACCCCATAGAGAATCTGTGGGGTATTGTCAAGAGGAAGATGAGAGACACCAGACCCAACAATGCAGAAAAGCTGAAAACCGCTATCAAAGCAACCTGGGCTTTCATAACACCTCAGCAGTGCCACAGGCTGATCGCCACCATGCCACAACGCAATGATGCAGTAATTTGTGCAAAAGAAGCCCTGACCAAGTATTGAGTGCATACTATACTGTACATACTTTTCAGTAAGCCAACATTTCTGTATTACAAATCCTTATGGAATATTCTAATTTTGAGATACTGAATTTTGAGTTTTCACTAGCTGTAAGCCATAATTATCAAAATTAAAAAAAAGAAATTGTTGTAATATATCACTCTGTGTGTAACACATCTATATATTTGAGTTTCACTTTTTGAATTGAATTACTGAAATAAATTAACACTTTGATGATATTCTAATTTTATAAGATGCACCCATATATGTTGCAGGTTTAAGGGCATTTTTTTTTTAACAGTGCAAAGAAACACAACTCTAGTCCCTGAATGCAAGGGTGGCTCCATAGAATGTTGCAAGAGAAAGTCACCACCCTGAAACAGGAGCAAGCAGTCATGGCAGCAATTTAAACTGGAACATAGGCAAGGATTGAAAGGTAAAGAAGCTGCATAAGGAGCCCTGATGAAGTCACGTGTGCTGTGATACAACACATCGGGAGGAGCCGGGTGATGTCACTTCCGTGCCACGGCCGGATGGGAAGTTCTATAGTGAAATACGCTGCATTTGTTGCGCTTTCCTATCTATGCTAAATGTGAGTGTAAAATTGTTTACCTAAAGTGTTTAATAACGGATTTACACTATGAAGAGTTTTTTACTGATAATATAATCAAGCCTTGGGAGATATCTGGAGAGGAGAAAAAAGAACAGCGATATATGGGAATTGTATTGAGATCCTAACACCTGTGTGTGCTAACAAGCCTGTTTGATCCATATGAGAATATAGATCAAACTTGGAGGTGAGCGGCCATCTGCACAGTAGTTTGAAACACGTGGTGGATGCTATTTTTTCCTGGATATAGTGGTTGACACATGGGATCAGCTTTGAAGTGGAAGGGAAATATATAAATTTATGAACTTGTGTGCACTGGATATTGTAATATGGAATTGTATATGTATTATTAATGTATCAGTGTGCAAAGGCTCTTTACACCATTTCTTTTGCAAAGCAGGTTTTATATCAACCTGCGGGTTTATGTCACTTCTGTTTGAAGAGGTATATATACTTTATTGCACAAATACTGTGAGCACTTTAATGTTTGGTTGCACTTTATTATTGTGCATATATGAATTGGTGATACTATTCATGTATGATGCTGTTTGGAAAATATGTGAAAGAATGTATAAACCTTTTTTCACACATAGGAACAAGCATAAAGCATCTATTTGTTTAAAATATTTATGTGGAAGAGCACATGGAGAATTTGAGAATATGTAAAGGATTTTGGGCAAAAATGCATTTTTATCAGATTGACCCTGCCCATGAGGTCTAGGGGCAGGGACATCCACAATTCAAGTTCAACTCTAAAAGAGTCAATGAGAGGAAGGAGACTATCAACATATCTAGAGACAAGGATTAAAACTATGATACCAAGGTAATTGAATCGGTCCACCACCTTGAAGCAAGAACTATATATGAGCAACTGTTTCCGGGTCCAATGTGTATAACAGTGATTTCTCCCAATTAACTAAGCAATGTTAAAAGGTGGGAAAGTGAGAGATTGTCATCCTCCAAGTAAATTAAGGTGTCATCAGCATAAAGAGAGATACGTTCCTCTAATGAGTTTATCCAGAGGCCCCCGATAGTGCCCAAGCTGCGTAGTAGCGGAGCGAGTGGTTCCATGGCTAACACAAATGGTGGATGAGAGGGGACAATCCTGTCTGGTGCCTTGGGCAATTATGAATAGAGCAGAGAAACTGACTGACCTTAATTCTCACTAGGGGGGACAGTATAAAGGAGTTTCACCCAGGTAAGAAACCTAGGGCCAAAACCAAATTTGGGCAAAACAGAAACGTGGTAAAGCTACGCAACACTATTAAAGGCCTTGTGGCTGTCTAAGATTACAACCACCTATCCCTCAGCATGTGGATATTGGATATGGGTAAATTAATAGATATTCATATGGGTAGACCTGTTGGGTGTAAATCCAAATCCACCAAATTTCCAATACATTAAGGTGAAGGGACATTTTGGCAAATATTTTAATATCCATATTGATTAGTGAGATAGGTCTAAAGGAGTCACATTTTGTTGGGTCTTTGCCCGGGTTCAATATAAGAACAGGGCAAATGTCATTGAGTGGGAAAGTGTGCTATTGTCAAAAGCCTCCTCAAAGGTGTGCATAAGGGGGGGGGGGTTACTAACTGAACAGAAGGTGGCATACCAGTTGGATGGGAAGCCATCTAAACATGGTGATTTATTTTGAGAGAGGATGGATATCACAATATCAATCTCAATTAGCCTCCAGTGTTTGTCGGTCATTGGGCTTCATTTGTGGAAAGGCAAAATTACTGAAAAAACTGTCAGTATATTACTCAGTATAAGTGTGAGATTGGAGGTGGTAAGCTCCTGGCCTGTGATGGAAAGCAATTTAGGCATAACCATTGGGTTATAGTCAGGTTTAGTGAAGTAGGCTAACAGCTTATCAGCTTCTTACCAAAATCAGACTTTTTTTGAGGTGTAAAGTTGTTTAAGCTTCATGTACACTAGCAGCTCCTAAACTGGAGTTTAGGAGCTTTCGGTCATTTTTTTTTAACCAAAGCTCTTTAACTCAACTCCATAAAAGCCTATGTGTCAATGTACACAGTTTAGGAGCTGCTGCGGTCAGGCGAGCTTTAACCTCCCGCTTCTGAACACAGAAAAATCGTGGTCAGGGTAGGAATGTTTTGACCACCGGCCGCGGAAGACCCAAATCATGGAAAAGCCACAGCAAAATGGACATCTCCTCTAGGATATGAGAATATAAGCAGTTCATCAGACAAATATATATACACAGACACACATACATACCGTATCTCACAAAAGTGTGTACACCCCTCAGTGAAAACACTGAAGGAATGACACTTTGCTACAAAGTAAAGTAGTGAGTGCACAGCTTGTATAACAGTGTAAATTTGCTGTCCCCTCAAAATAACTCACACAGCCATTAATGTCTAAACCACTGGCAACAAACGTGAGTACACCCCTAAGTGAAAATGTCCAAATTGGGCTCAATTAGCCATTTTCCCTCCCCGGTGTCATGTGACTTGTTAGTGTTACAAGGTCTCGGGTGTGAATGGGGAGCAGGTGTGTTAAATTTGGTGTCATCACTCTCACTCTCTCATACCGGTCACAGGAAGTTCAACAGGGCTCATCATGGCAAAGAAATCTGGGGATCTGAAAAAAAAAAAGTTGTTGCTCTACAAAAAGATGGCCTAGGCTATAAGAAGATTTCCAAGACCCTGAAACTGAGCTTTACCATGGTGGCCAAGACCCTACAGCGGTTTAACAGGACAGGTTCCACTCAGAACAGGCCTCACCATGGTCGAACAAAGAAGTTGACTGCACGTGCTCAGCATCATATCCAGAGGTGGTCTTTGGGAAATAGATGTATGAGTGCTGACAGAATTGCTGTCATCCCAGATGGAAGCCTCTTCTAAAGATGATGCACAAGAAAGCCCACAAACCGTTTTCTGAAGACCAGCAGATTAAGGACATGGATTACTGGAACCATGTCCTGTGGTCTGATGAGACCAAGATAAACTTATGTGGTTCAGATGGTGTCAAGCGTGCTTGGTGGCAACCAATTGAGTATAAAGACAAGTGTGTCTTGTCTACAATCAAGCACGGTGGTGGGAGTGTGATGGTCTGGGACTGCATGAGTGCCGCCGGCACTGAGGAGCTAGAGTTCATTGAGGGAACCATGAATGTCAACATGCACTATGACATACTGAAGCAGAGCATGATCCCCTCCCTTCGGAGACTGGGCAGGAGAGCAGTATTCCTACATGATAACGACCCAAAACACACCTCCATGACAACCACTGCCTTGCTAAAGAAGCCCGAGGGTAAAGGTGTTGGAATGGCAAAGCATGTCCCCAGACCTAAACCCTAAAGGGCACATGTGGGGCATCCTCAAACAGAAGGCGGAGGAGCGCAAGATTTCTAACATCCACTAGCTCTGTGATGTCGTCACAGAGGAGTGGAAGAAGACTCCAGTGGCAACCTGTGAAGATCTGGTGAACTTCATGCCCAGGAGGGTTAAGGCAGTGCTGGAAAAGGATGGTGGCCACACAAAATATTGACACTTTGGGCCCAATTTGGACATTTTCGCTTAGGGGTGTACTCACTTTTGTTGCCAGTGGTTTAGACATTAATGGCTGTGTGTTGAGTTTACACTGTTATACAAGCAGTACACTCACTACTTTACATTGTAGCAAAGTGTAATTTCTTCAGTGTTGTCACATGAAAAGATATAAAAAAATATTTACAAAAATGTGAGAGGGGTACTCACTTTTGTGAGATACTGTATATGTATGGTGGGAATATAACATGATGGCGTACAGCCCCAGAATAACCAGTTTGTAGAATGAAGTCCTCCTTAGAGGCAGAGTAACATGACTGAAAGAGGGGTAAGCCTCTGAAGGTAATAACTGGTTCAGCTGGTGCTGATGAAAGACATCACCAGGGAGAACCTGAGAGGGAGAATTCAACCAGGCCATCATTTGGGATGCGGTACTTGAGAATAAATATATATATATATATATATATATATATATATATATATATATATATATATATATATAAAATCACACTTTTGGCTATAAGATGACGGGAGTGTAACCCCCCCCCCCCCTGCAAGAGGGACCTAATTGTAAGAGTGCTAGAACATTCTCAAAAGGAAAGAAAGGTGTTCTCGTTATGGGGTGCCTGAGGTGTCAGGAGTGTCATGAAGGCTGCCTCGAGGGTGGTCAAAAGAAAAGATTCCCCACAATAGAATTGATATGTTCAGTGGTTGCGCTCTGTTGGTGTAGAAACCCCCAGAGTGAAGTTTCTATTGAAAACCAGATGGTGAAAGGAGCTTGGATTAGTAGTGAACCTGAAGGCCCTACTCTAAACAATCTCAAGTCTGGGATCTCCTATTGTGTAGACCTAGAAGAATAGGACCAGGCCCTATAATAAAGGTGTAAGGTACAGATCTGGAGCAAGCAAGTTAGAAGTGCAGCCAGAAGACAATGTGGTACAGAGTACACGGAGGATAAGAGGTCCTGCTTGTGTAACAGGAAAGTAGAAGGTACACAGGTATACTGAGGTTATGCCTGAAAAATAGTTAAACCTTGTATAAGGTTACGGAAAAAGCTAGTTAAACTAAGAAAAAAACAAACGTAATTAGCAGGAGAAACTAACAAAAACAAACCTCCTAATGCCAGAAGTGTAAAGTGAGGGTAGAAAGAGGCCTCGCTAAAAGGCAAAGGCGTCCTCTTGAAGGGCATAGGAGTGCTTCTCTAAGTAGACAGCAAGGTCTAATGTGGTAGATTAGAAACAACCTGAGTGGGGAAGGAAGAATCCTCCTGCAAACTATTCTAGATCTTCATAGCCTAGGGCAGGGATATGCAATTAGCGGACCTCCAGTTGTTGCAAAACTACAAATCCCATCATGCCTCTGCCTCTGGGTATCATGATTGTGGCTGTCAGAGTCTTGCTATGCTTCATGGACTTGTAGTTCTGCAACATCTGGAGGTCCGCTAATTGCATATCCCTGGCCTAGGGTAATGATCAAGCATAAAGGTTGGTTCGGGCAAAAAGTGATATCTGGCCTTCAACATCAAAAGCTATGAATCCATATGTTGAAGTGACAATGGGTCATTAAATTTTCATGATGTGACATAAAATGAACTGTTAGGGGAGGCAGTTCAAGCCACTAAACAAAATCTAGTAGTAAGGTTGCCTGACTATGGGTAGCCTCCAGGAGAAAGGTGGGGATTACTTATTGTGGTATGGTAAGGGAGACCTGTGCCATAACAGCACACCTAGCTCTCTGCTTCTTCCCCCTTTCCTTCCCCCCCATGCCCGAAGGCTGCAGCGGGGGGCAATATGTGCAGGGGCTAAAGAAAAGTGATGTGGCAGCTGCATGGAGCCATGGGAACTGCAGTCCGCTAGGAGTGCTCCGCCATGTAAGTGAATGGGGCAGCAAACTACAACTCACAAAAATCCCTGCAAAGGAGGAGAGAGGAACACAGAAAAAGGTAAACCCCCTTGGCGGGACTTTAAATAGGTACACCACAGCACCGTAAAATTGAATTTTCTTTATTGAACAAAAAACAAATAGAAGTTTTTTCCACTGATAAGACAATGTGCGTACACACAACAAATAGACAAAGTCATAAAATATGATTGTATAAACAGGGATACACTTCACCATAGATGCGTAGAATACAGAATATCATAGATGAACTAGTACAAGTTTGCTGTTGTCCGAAGATGGAATTTGGTACCCAACATATGTTTCGGGTTAAAACAGCAGACCCTTCATCAGGGGTACTTTACAACGGACAAGCCTCGAGGTGTAATTAAAATCAAATTTCTTCTGTGTGGAAGAAAGTTCTTTGCTCAAACATAAACAGCCAATTGAGCACAAAAGCAGGTCCTCCAACAAAGCTGATCAGAAGTCATTATCGGGTGGGCAAGTGTGGTTGGGTGGTATGCAGTGGCTTGAGTAATAAGAGTCCTAAATGTGACTCAATGTCAACTTGTGTAAAAAGTATATGAGGAACGGAATAGATGGTAGCACATCCAATTACGCATCACTTGCCGTGCTGCGGTCGGAGGCCAAAGTCAGAGGTAACCGATCGGATCTGCCAGTGGCATGAGTACCAAAAGCCCCATATACCTTCCCAGCTAGTGCGCCATGACCCGCCACCACTAGATAATGCTGTATTCTAAGCATCTATGGTGAAGTGTATCCCTGTTTATACAATCATAATTTATGACTTTGTCTATTTGTTGTGCGTACGCACATTGTCTTATCAGTGGAAAAAACTTCTATTTGTTTTCTGTTAAATAAAGCAAATTCAATTTTACGGTAGTGTGGTGTACCTATTTAAAGCCCCACCAAGGGGGTTTACCTTTTTCTGTATCCAAGCAATAGGGATGAGGTGACCACCACTACCAATACACCTTCAGTCTGTGTGGTTTTTCAGATTCCTGAGGAAAGAGCAAGAGGGACTGCAAACAGACAGGCGTCCAGCAGGCCAAGTGATGATTACTATTGTAAACCTAGGGTATACTGTGGGATACAGTAGTATTATTTCAGTCTTACAGTCTTAACAACTAGACCGTACAATTAAAAAAGAAATCAAAGGATGGCATATTTCACTTTAGTTGTGCTCTGTGGAATAAGCATTACTCCTGTGGTGCTTGTCACTTCAGGCCCCAGTGATGTCATTCAATGTAGTGGTATTCAGATGTTCCTGACCAACGCCTTCATGAGCAAAAGTCCTTCTATCCTTCTCAGAGACATTGTATTTCTTTCCCTTCCACCCACTAGAACAGACCATTATTGCTATAAGTTACTTACTTCTGCCATTTCTTTGGCTTGTCACTCATGTTTAGCAGGGGAAAGATATGACTAATGAACAGAGGGAGGGGAAAAATATAATAGTCTAATGGAGGCAGGGAGACACGGCAGTAATAAGAATCAGTACAAAGAGCTGTGGATGCAAAGTGAGATCACTTTAATCATCTCCTTTAGACTTTACTCCCTCCTGTGTTTTATTAGTCTGAAACGAAATCATCAATATATAAAAAAGGAGTGCGTGGTCACTTTATATGTTCATTGTATAGCCACCACGTTTACATTGTTTACACATTTCTGTTGCAATTCACATTAAAAAGGATTTGCCAATTTTCAGTCACCTATTCAAACCTGGTGAATCTTATTTCTGGAAAGAGGCGGCTATTGCAATTTAAGGGCATTTTTTGACAAATGCATGAATATGGTGCCCATTCACCACAAATGCTAACTGTATTTCACAATTTATAGGTAGAAAGTGCATTACTCATTTTTGATCTCGCATGAAAATGCTGCCATATTACTAATCTGGCCATACCACCAGTTTCCCCCGGATGGCTGGTGCAGGCACTAGATAAGCATCGCAATGATTTGGTACATTCCTTGCAGTCTTATTGGAAGTTAAATCACCATGCCAACCAACCAGTCTGCAAGAATCTTTGAAGATAAAACTTAAAGTGAATCTAAACTGAGTTTCCCAAAAAACATTCAAGGCATGCTGTGAATGAGAACGGTCACAGTTACTAGTGTGCTTCTGTTATAGCGCAACCAAACTGTCAAGCCATCATATGGTTGATCACATGTGCAGCACCATGGCAACTGCAGATCAAACAGAGGTTAAGATGGCAGCTTGCTTGGCTGTAAAGGATAAGAGGGTTTAGTTCCTTAAGGGCTGGTTCACATGAATCACACAGGAATGCACTATGAATTTCTGTGTGATTTTGGTTCGTTGTGATTTGAGCCCATTCATTTGACACCCAGGAACATATGCACTTAAGCAAGGGACAGTGATCCAGGCTGTGGGAGTCAGGTCCAAAGGGAAGAACACTACCAGCAACCCTTAGTGGATTGAGAGCTGGAAATGCCCACAAGACTGTTGCCACCATACTGCTGGTATGGAAACTGAGCTATGCCAGTAAGGGTACTCACAATAATCCAGCTTAAGAAGGAAGAGAGCTCAGTTGACCGAAGTTACTTTAACTGCTATATGACCAGAAATATGACCAGAAGAGCCTGCATGCCGATACATACAGTGGGTACGGAAAGTATTCAGACCCCCTTAAATTTTTCACTTTTTGTTATATTGCAGCCATTTGCTAAAATCATTTAAGTTCATTTATTTTCCTCAATGTACACACAGCACCCCATATTGACTGAAAAATACAGATTTGTTGACATTTTTGCAGATTTATTAAAAAAGAAAAAACTGAAATATCACATGGTCCGAAGTATTCAGACCCTTTGCTGTGACACTCATATATTTAACTCAGGTGCTGTCCATTTCTTCTGATCATCCTTGAGATGGTTCTACACCTTCATTTGAGTAAAGCTGTGTTTGATTATACCGATTTGACTTGATTAGGAAAGCCACACACCTGTCTATATAAGACCTTACAGCTCACAGTGCATGTCAGAGCAAATGAGAATCATGAGGTCAAAGGAACTGCCTGAAGAGCTTTAAATGGAAGACGTTTGGGACGACCAGAACCCTTCCTAGAGCTGGCCGTCCGTCCAAACTGAGCTATCGGGGGAGAAGAGCCTTGGTGAGAGAGGTAAAGAACCCCCCAAAGATCACTGTGACAGAGCTCCAGAGATGCTGTTGGGAGATGGGAGAAAGTTGTAGAAAGTCAACCATCACTGCAGCCCTCCACCAGTCGGGGCTTTATAGCAGAGTGGCCCGACGTAAGCCTCTCCTCAGTGCAAGACACATGAAAGCCCACATGGAGTTTGCTAAAAACACCTGAAGGACTCCAAGATGGTGAGAAATAAGATTCTCTGTTCTGATGAGACCAAGATAGAACTTTGTGGCCTTAATTCTAAGCGGTATGTGTGGAGAAAAAGAGGCACTGCTCATCACCTGTCCAATACAGTCCCAACAGTGAAGCATGGTGGTGGCAGCATCATGCTGTGGGGGTGTTTTTCAGCTGCAGGGACAGGACGACTGGTTGCAATCGAGGGAACAATAAATGCGGGCAAGTACAGGGATATCCTGGACGAAAACATTCTCCAGAGTGCTCAGGACCTCAGACTGGGCTGAAGGTTTACCTTCCAACAAGACAATGAACCTAAGCACACAGTTAAAATAATGAAGGAGTGCTTCACAACAACTCCGTGACTGTTCTTGAATGGCCCAGCCAGAGCCCTGACTTAAACCCAATTGAGCATCTCTGGAGAGACCTAAAAATGGCTGTCCACCAACGTTTACCATCCAACCTGACAGGACTGGAGAGGATCTGCAAGGAGGAATGGCAGAGGATCCCCAAATCCAGGTGTGAAAAACTTGCTGCATCTCTCCCAAAAAGACTCATGGCTGTATTAGATCAAAAGGGTGCTTCTACTAAACACGGAGCAAAGGGTCTGAATACTTAGGACCAGGTGATATTTCAGTTTTTCTTTTTTAATAAATCTGCAAAAATGTCAACAATTCTGTGTTTTTACTGTCAATATGGGGTGCTGTGTGTACATTAATGAGGGAAACAAATTAACTTAATTTAACAAAGAGTGAAAAATTTAAGGGGGTCTGAATACTTTCCGTACCCACTGTATTTCATGTTTACACATCGTTACTGGCTTGTAAAAGCATCTGCTCAAACCGAAAGTATCCAATCCTCTGAAACATCCCATTTTCTCTTAAGTTAATGGAAGGACAAACCAGAGATCCTGATCTCTGACCATTGAAATGTCCCACAGCAGTGTTTATCGAGGGGAGGGAAAACCAAACCAACTACACCCAGAAAGGTACACTGACGCCAAGAAACGATAATTCCCCATAAAAGAGGTCCTCTGACTGAACGATGCCAAGACTCAGTTCCACAGAACGAACAACAGGTCCCGAGTGTCCGGGGGCCTCTACTAGGGAGTGGAGGGAAAACAGATGAGATCTGAACAAAAGCAGGAGCTGCAATGAAGACCCACACAAGAATATCTAGGTCGAAGAGAGAAATGCACACTCCTTGCGGTAGGAGCAACAAGTGACAAGAAAACAATGGTCTTGGAAAAGATAGAAGGCACTCAGCCTCAACACCACAGTATCCCTGTGCAAAACTAAAAGTAATCTACAGAACATGTCCCATTGAGGGGATGGCAACAAGAAAGACAATCTGACAAGATAGCAAAGGAGGAGACCTCCTAATAGGTTCAAGAAGGTAGAAAGCAATGCTGATAGAACCACACACAGAACCACACACACAACACAGCACAGAAGTTAGCCAGATGAGCTCAAGAAAGACTAAATCGTGGAAAAGACAGCAGTGTGGTCAGACATAAACCTGAAAAGGATGACCCTCCAGTTGACAAATGTTGTGGGGCAACAAAATAGCTTGAAGCCCCAGCATGAGATATCAGAGACACAGGATTTCCCTGGCTACTTAATCTCCTGCACCAAAGGGCATCCAAGACACCACCCCAAAACATTAGACAATCAATGAGATGCAAAGTAAAAAAAATGATTCACAAATGTGGACCACAACTCCTCTGTTAATAAATGTCCATAGTGGTAAGATGACTACAGTCCAAATAAATAGGGATGGGATGAGAAGAAAAGAGCCCAATCAACTCCTGCAGCACCTACCGAGACCAGGGATGGATCTCCATACATGCATTAGGAAAAAGACACAAGGCTCTGGAGTTAATCAAACTGCAATATACACCATTTATTGAGCAGAACACTTACATCGCTGCTTGCTCCTGACAGCTGGCATTCCCTGATGCATGCTACCACACTGCCTGCCCGTTTTTACACTGGATCCGATGTGGTTTATACTATCCTCTGCTGCATGTTGCGCTATCACCTGGCTGTATTCATCTCACATCTTAGATGCCATTCAGGGCTGGTGTAAGCGATTTAACAAGAACCCCAGATGTATGTGTTATGCTAAATAAATGGTGTATATTGCAGTTTGACTAACTCAAATGCCATGTGTATCTTTCATCAGACAATCAGTGAGAGCTGTCCAAAATGTTGGGAGGCAGAACCCCCCCCCCCAGTTCCAAAGCGGAGCTCAAGGGTCAATGAGTCAAGAAACGCCTGACCCTCAGTAACCAATGATGAATAAGGATAGAACCAACTGTTCCATGATGACAGAACTGGTGTGGTAGAGGTCGTAATGGAACCAACCTAATGGGACTGACTGAAAAAAAACAAAAGAAAAAAAAAGAAAAAGAAAAAAAAAAGACAATAGTAGGCCTAGGAGATTTACACAGAATCACAGACTAACTCCTGGAACCATTATGTCTGAGAGAAATGTTATACCTGTGAAGAAACACCTAGGCTTAAACAGTGAACTGCCACAACATAGGGTTACAAAGAATTAGTACCCCAGTGAAAAACCACAGCAAGGTACGTATGATCCACAGCATGTAGGCAGAGACCCTACCCTTACAATATTCTCCCACAAAGTAAATCAAATATCCCAATGGGAAGCTCTAAAAACGGTAAGGCTAGCACAGGGACTATGCCTACCAGAGCCTGCAGAAGACGAGCCACGGCAGAACCACAGCTGAAAATGCTGGTGGCCCTCTAGCAATTTCAGCAGGCATTAAAAGTGCTTGAAAAGCAAAGGTCATATTAAGGTAGGTATCCGAGTGGTTCCCAAAAGTCAAGAGATCTTTATGATGAGGAAATACTTAGACAGATCTAGGAATGATAGCACTCCCCAAACATCAGCCAGGAGAACAGAGGCAACTCATAGGTTGCCTGTAGAGTCGGAAGGCAGTGTGAAAGCATGGACATATAAGAGACCATAAAACAAAAAGGGAGCAAAGGACAAAGCACCAAGTATAGCCCATTGAACCAAACCCAGGCCTCATACATGCTCAGGACCTCTGGTATGCAAGGACTGAATGGATTGTCACTTGAATAATGGAAGGCTAAGGGCTGGGGATCCATGTAGAACCCAGTTCAGGTCCAGCCTTGGTTGTTAAAGGATGAAACAGCACAACATTAACCCTACATGTTTTCAGGACTGCAGCAGATGAACACTTCCACCCCTCAGACATTCAAGAGAGGGTTTCCAATACAGCTTCAGAGGTGGAATCCCAGAAAAAAGCATCAATCACAAATGCTTCACCCCTGCCCATTCCACAGTCCAAATATGACCAGATGAGACTGCATGCATGCCAATAGCAAACACCCATGGGATAGGTAGGGGATCAGCACTAAGCACTATCCTTCCCACAAATCCAAGGCTGTCACCCTAGGTTCCCTGTGCACCATAAGATACAGGATTCATGTGGGTGGAAAAACTATATTCGACCATAGGAACAATTGAATACTCACAGGAAAAACAACCCTGCACAGTATTACAGAACACTGCTGGAGCAGTCCCCACAGGAAAGTGGTTCCTCCAAAGGAAGACTGGCTACAAAAAACTCTGGTAGGAATGACAGGCTTAATAGGAATCTCCAAGACTCCAAAAAGGTATGGAAGGGAGTAGACTGTGCATTAGGAATCTGAAGAGTGACGGCTCTATGATCTCAGTCAGAAACCCAAACTAGTAGAAATTACAAGCTACACAGAAGTTTGTGAGGTACACCCCACAAAGCCTGGGTTAAGACAGCTGCCTGTGACGCTATATGCCCACAGACAACAAAACCAAGCCAATGAGACAGCAGACAGAACTGATATAGCCTCTACAGAAGGTGAGATACACTTATGGACATTGTGGCAGACACAGGACACAGTCTAAGAACGGGCCATAATGCATGTATAACAGGAGCATAACATCCTAGTTAAAAACCAACAGAAGCCAGGTGCAGTAAAGATTGCCAGGAAGTGCATGGCAAGTATTAAATAATCAGCAATACAGCCGCCCTTAGGTCGCTGCTCCCAGCATGAGAAGAGAAAAACCATATATGGGGAGTGCTGAACCAGAAGGGGGTCTGTCCAATTAGGATAAGATTAAATAACGTTACAAAAAATTTGGTAACACTTTATTGTAGCAAAAAGACAAACAAAAAAAGTGTATGCAATAAAAAAACTGGTAAAAAGTTCTTAAAACAAAATTCATGTGAAAACAAGTGAACCAGCTTTAAGTTCAAACCTCACCATGACCACATGGAAGAATATGTGGTGGATGGATGGCTGTCCCTCCTCTCCTGCAGCTTTGGGATGAAAGAAACACACCAGTGCCCAGGGATGACAAACAGTGCTGGGGGATGCAAGCAGCTTGGGGCAGCTCGAAATGAAGATCCAGATGGAAACTCACCACCAGCTGGAAAGGTACACTGTGTTCCAAAGACACCCCAGATGATGGGTGGATGGACCTAGCCTGCTGTGAACCAAAGATCCGGGGGAGAGGAGGCAAGCTGATGGAGCTGGGATCAGACGTGAGCAAGGAGGGAGCCATTCAGCAGCTCTACTTCCGAGTGTGGTGACCTGTGACTGACAAGTCCGCAGTGTCAGAGCCGGCACAGCCAATAGTGAACTCCCATTGTGGAGAACGGAGGGGAGTGAGGTTGGAAGACATAGGGGAGAGTACAAAGCCGCTGGGAATCTGTATAGGGGCCGGAGCCATCAGCTTGTCTCCTCTGCCCCGGATCTTTGGTTCACTGCGGGCTAGCTCCATCCACCCATCCTCTGGGGTGTCTTTGGAACAGTGTACCTTTCCAGCTGGTGCTGAGTTTCCACCTGGATCTCCATTTTGAGCTGCCCCAGGCTGCTTACACCCCCCAGCGCTGTTAATGTAATCTCTGGGCATCTGGTGTGTTTGAAAATTAAACCTGTTTCACTTGTTTTCACATGAATTTTGTTTTATGAACTTTACCAGTTTCTATTTATTACATTTGTCTTTTTGCTACAATAAAGTGTTATTATTAGCATTTTTTTTGGAACGTTATCCTAATTGGACAGACCCCCCTCTTGTTCAGTGCTCCACATATATGGTTTTTAACATACTAGTTAACAAAGAGGAAGGCCAAATCTGGGCAAGGGAAGACTGTTGTTACCCCAAAAAAATAGGGCAATGTTCTCCCCCATCCCTGGGAACTGCGTAACTATAAACCCACAGGGTCCACAGAAGGTACAAAGAGGAAGGACAGGCCCTGTTATTCTCCACAAGGAAACTCTCTCCCTCCTAGAAAAGCAAGGGATCATGTAAGGGATCCAGCAGGGGATACGAATGAAGTTGCCACAACCAGGATGAGAGGCAAATCCCCAGAGACTCACTGCATGCCAGGAGGAGGAGAATTGCTAGCCACACAGCATAAAGGAATCCTTCCCGCGGCCAGGAAGCCTGTACAGTGTTCAAAGATAGAGAAGGTGCTGGGCATGGCATCATGCCTCGTCCAACCATACACAGCACCTCCCATTCACAACATGCGAGCCGTCCACCTCAGATTCCCTCCCCACCCCTATGCTATGTACAAAGCAAGGGTAGAAGTGACATCAGAAAAAAGGCAATGCCCCAGACAAAAAAGATGATGTCGCAACAGTTTGCACCAGTCGCCCGCAAGCCATGGCCTAAATTACAGAACCCAGAAGTTTGGCGCGCACTCCATGGAAGGGTCCTGAGAGCCGGAGAGGGAGAAGAGTCGGTGGTGATTTAATAAAATATTTTAAAAAGCTCTGTAGTGTGATTTTTTAATCTTTTTTTCAGGTGAATGGGTAGAGGTACAATGTACCCCATAATCATTCACATAGGGCGGAAGGGGCCAGGATCTGGGTGCCCCCTTAAAGGGGGCTTCCAGATTCCGATAAGCCCCCGCCCGCAGACCTCGACAACCACCAGCAAGGGTGGTCGGGAAGAGGCCCTTGTCCTCATCAACATGGGGACAAGGTGCTTTGGGTGGGGGGCCCTGCCCCAAAGCACCCACCTCCCATGTTGAGGGCATGCCGCCTGCTATGGTCCAGGAGAAGGGGGGGGCTCGTTCATCCCCCATCCCCTTTCCTGGCCTGCTGGGCTGTGTGCTCGGATAAGGGTCTGGTATGGATTTTGGGGGGACGGACCCTATGCCGTTTTTTCGGCGTGGGGATTCTCCTTAAAATCTATACCAGACCGAAGGGTTCCCCTTCAAGATCCTCAGCACACAAATTGCACCGCAAGTCAGATCATCATGATCCGACTTCTGGTGCGACTTCTATTCAAATCAATGGGCTCCCATAGGGAACCATTGAGTTTGAATAGAAACAGAGAAAGGCCGGACGAAGCTTAACGCTGTGTATACAACATTAAGCTGTGTTTTTAGTGTTAGAGCGTTTTTACAGCTGAGAAACGTCTCTCAGAACCCACTGGTCTTGGGTTTTTTTTACAGCTCAAAAACGTCCCAGCCAAAAACAGTTGATAACAGCCTATGTGTGCATGAACACATAGTATAACATGATGGGGAGTTTATTGACTGTAGAAAAAAAACGTCTGCAGCTAAAAACAGCTGCTGTAAAAATGTCCAATGTGCATGAGGCCTAAAGGAAAATTGTACAAGAAAATTTTTTTAATGTATGGCCAGCCTTACTCTTTCATCAGGAATATTTCAGATACACGTCAATATGTGTGTGGTAGAAAAATAAGACAAGACAATCATGCTTAGAGCAGATGACTTTATTGAATGGTAGATAACATATCAGCAGTACAGACCAGATCTTTACTACATTCTTATATAACTCCCCAGCAAATTACATATTCTAGGTGATAGCACTTCGGTTAAAACCCAAGTGTAAGCTATTATTGCACTCGGTTTTGCAGGGACAAAAAAAAAAAGGGAACTGCTCTTCTCTAACACCATGTCTGTGGTAAGAACTGCCTCGGTGTAGGCTTGCAGCTCTGAGATTAGCTGCTATTACCTGTGATGATGGGGTCAAGCACACAAAGTATTGTGCACCATAGCTTCTAGGCAGAATGGGGCTATTTGTTTAAATTGGGAGCTTTTCAGCTAGATTTGGGGAAGCCGCTCATAGCATTTAAACTAAGCAAACTTTTTCTAAGCAGCACAGTGTTTTTCAACCTACTGGAGCCCCTTGACTGCATTTTATTCAAAAGGTGAACTTACCCTTTAACAGGTTCAAGTTCTATCTTTGACACCCTACACCTAAAATTAATTCAGAGGAACACAATGCACTCACATGGCACATCTGCTGCTAGAATGTAAAGCATCATCCTTATGGATACAGCTTTTAAAATCAATACCTACAGATGCAGGGCTAGGAAATTTATAAAATGAATCTGAATATCTTGCACAATCTTTGTAAATGTATTCTCACATGCCAGGAGGTTTGTTTTCAACTGCTATATTGGCAACAATACACACACGTAGTTCATTAATAGTGCAAAAAAATGATTGAGATGTAAACACTGTTAAAATCTGGGCTGTTCACTTTTACCAAGATTTGACCACTGCCCAACTTATAAAATAAAATTCTTTAAAAAAAGCTAAAAATGTGATGTTTCTTTATCACAAATCATTTTAGTTAACGTGCATGGGCTACTGCAGGAAACATGGCAAGTAATCAGCCCCGACTAAAGTAAAAACTACGACCCAATGTGTTTAAAGCTGGCCATACACGTTGCGAATACACTGGCAGAAATTTGCTACATGGGTGGCTCTGCCAGGCCCCTACTGCACAACATCTTTTGATTAAAAATCAAAGGAGCCAGGCAGAAAACTGTGTCCTGAACAGTTGACGCATTCGATCAGATGCAACTGCTGTTCGAGTGTGGCAGCTGTCAGAATACAAATAGCTTGGTAACAGGGATTCCGCCCATCCACACTGTAAACATGGATTAAGGAAACTGTTAGATATTTTACGTTCAGTGTACATGCTGAGCAAAAAATATCTAAAAGCGTATGGCTAACTTAAGACAGCATTAGGCCTCACTGGCAAGATGGAGCTTTCCAGTTACCGTGGAATAATATTAGTGCCCTGTTAGATGACTGGGGGAGCCTCAAAGGTTGACAACTGGTTTGAGTAACTCATCCCAATCTCCAGGAGGCTTACATAAAAATAAACAATAAAAAGAAATAAAACTAGTGATAGTTTTTGGGTGGAAAACATATCACTGCAAAGGAATACATACTGACATTGCGCTAAAAAAGTGGGTGTTGCACAGAGTTAAAAGTTACATCGGTAAATTACATGTAATATGACACAGCAGCAAAATCATCTTCACAAATTGCCCTGAGAAGTCATCTTTGTTTTCGGTCCACTGCTCAGTCTGTGGTTCCAGGTCTTTTTATCACCGCTGTATACTTCAATGGAACATTTTCCGACTTCAAAACCACCTCTAGTAGAGTAAAGATGCTAATTACCTGTAAAAGAAAGGAAAATGAGCACATTTAACATGTACATTTATGACACATATCTTTCAGGATGAATTAGAACAAGCCAGTGACCTTAGCCACACTTTGGTTCCAAGTTTGTTAGATTTAGCTGGCTCCCCCTCTCATCAGCCACATCAAAAACATATATCCAGACACATACCTGGGATGAGACAATCATGTAATTGTTACATCTTTCAGCATTTCACTGTCCCAGAAGCCAATAAATAAATGGTGCAATACTGCGCATATGGTGGCTCTTTAACAAGCAGTACAGATCTGATATTTCTTTACACATTATAGTTATGAAGATGCATGAGTAGGCTAGATGGGTGTTTTTTATATATATATATATATATATATATATATATATATATATATATATATGGTTCTAAAGGCTGAAGGCTTTTTACCTTCATGCATTTTATGTATGAAGGTAAAAATATACTTCCCCAACCCCCCCACCCCCAATCCTTAGCCAGTCCCCTCTGATCCAGCGATGTTCAGAATAGCCTTGGCTGGATGGGGACTCTCCCTCATTGGCTGAGATAGCAGTGGGAGGCCCATTGGCTCCCACTGTCAACCACAACCAGTGAGCCAATGAGGAGAGAGCAAGGGGGCAGAGCCGAGCTACAGCTTTGTGTGTCTTATGCACACATAGAGCAGCGGCTCGGAAGTGAGCACATAGCGGTGCTCCCTTTCTCTGCTTGAGGGGGAGGAGCCAGGAGTGCCGGCGAAGGGCCCAAAAAGAATCTGGGCTGCACAGAGCAGGTACATATGACATGTTTGTTAGTTTAGAAAAAAACAAAACAAAGCTTTGGTATTACTTTAATGTAAAATCCTTTCCTTGGAGTGCATGAAGGACCACAGAATTTAGTAATTAAGGTGCATTAGCTTGCTATTGCCTTCAAGTGATTGAACAATGGCAAACAAAGCTGTAAGGACAGCTTAGTATAAAACCTCCTACTCACATCTGTCACACGCACTTGTTCCACGCACAAGCATCAGGTCTTTCCCTTTGTGTGAAGATGCTGGCTTCTAGTATTTCCAGGCATTCCGTACGATCAAAGAGGGGGCACGGTCTTAAACTACTAGCATACAGGTTGCTCAGTGTTCGAGCAACATGTTCACACAGTAACAGCTGGACCCCGTGTTTCCTAGTGACTTTTCAAGTGTTTTTGTGCACCTCCCAGTGTTGTTTTATGACTTCTGAATGCATCATTTCAGTCTGGACCTAGTTCCTGTGTTCTTTCAGGGATCTCTAGATTTTCCCAGTGTCATCACGAATTACAGCTTTGTCTCTTGTTTCCAAGCCTGCATCCAGCCATGCCATCCCAGTGTTCAATTCTATACCTAACTCCAGTGACCCTGTGCACTCCTGCCGGCATCCAGTCTTCCTTCACCGTCATGGCTCCATCTGCAAATCAACCAATTACCTGCTTTTCTGCATCAGTGTGTTTCTCCGAGTGTTCCAGCCAGACTTGTATCAGCACCTGTGCACTTGCAGCTTGTGTATCATCTGTGGCTGTGTGTTCTCATTAACTCCTGCCAACACTCGTGTTATCTGCTGCCTAGTGAATCTAGTGCACCTGTGCTGCAAGGAACTTTCAATTGCTCTCAGATGTAGCCTGCTAGGGTGAGTCAGAAAACTGTAATTTGGGTATTGCCTGCAGCTTAGCATCTCTACCTCTGGGAGATCTGAAGAAGACCAGGCAGTACAGTAGACTCTGCACCTTGGCCCTTCTGAGGACTCTCATGATAAGGGAGCATAGAGCCAATCTCTGTGACTATGCTGTGGCTTTTGCCTACAGGCATTATCCCGGTACTGATCTTTTCAGCTGGCGATTCTCTTCAAGGCAGACATGATCTGAGTGGCTACTTAGCCACTCAATCATTTCTGTGGGTGGCGGAAGGGGGTCCCGCCCCACTCCCACCGCCACCTCTCTGGCTCTCCTGGTCAAGTTCGATCTGGTTAAGCATGAGGGAGAAGCTGGAAAAGGTAAATGGCATAAAGTACTGTGCAAAAGTTTTAGGCAGGTGTGAGAAAATGCTGTAAAATAAAAATGCTTTAAAAAAAAAAAAAAAAAAGAAAAAAAAAAAAAAAGGGATTTTATTAAAACTTACCGTAAAATCCTTTTCTCTGAGTTCACTGACAGACGCAGCCCTTCATAGACAAGTGGTTTATGCTCATCCTACTAGGAGTAGACCTGGCCCCTCCCAGGGGGCCGTCCTCACATCAGCATATAATCCCCCTGTTGTGCATAGCATATCAGTTCGTAACAAGCCGTACAAACTCAACACAGAGGGGTGGTGCTGTGTCTGTCACTGAACTCAGAAAAAAGGATTTTACTGTAAGTTTTAATAAAATCCCTTTTTCTCTTACCTCACTGACAGACGCAGCCCTTCATAGACAAGTGGGGATGTCCCAAAGCTGTGTCAGTCAAGAGGGGTGGGCAAGCAACAACAGAATCCTCTTAGGAGGCGCCAGCCGCGCCTGGAAAACTTTGCGGCCAAAAACAGCATCCGCAGATGCTGAAACATCAACTTCGTAAAACGTGTGCATCGAGGCCCAAGTAGCCGCCTCGCACACCTGTGACACCGAAGCCTGGTGTCCGAAAGCCCAGGAAGTGCTAACTGCCCTGGTGGAATGAGCCGTGACAGGAAAAAAGGGGATACTTTGCCCCGAACAGTATTCGCATGAGTCACGGTCTGTCTGATCCAACGGGAAACAGCTGACGAGGCCGCCAAGCCCTTGCACGGACCTTCCGCCAGCACAAAACACAGCAGACTTCCGAAAGGAAGCTGTAGCCACCAAACACACCCGCAAAGCCCACACGACATCCAATGAAAGTAACTCAAATTCCTAGGATACGATGGATGCGGACATAATGAAGGAATAACAAAATCTTCATTAATGTGAAAAGAAGAGACCATCTTCGGTAGAAACAAAGAATAAGGGCGCAAGACCGCCATGTCCTAGTGAAGGACAATGTAAGTAGACTTGCAGGACAACACTGCCAACTCAGACACCCGCCTAGCGGGTGTAATGGCCACCAAAAAACCACTGTCTGTGACAGCAATTGGAAGGGGATAACCCTGATCTTCTCATATGGCGGTTTCTGCAGCACAGAAACCCCAAATTCAAAACCCACGGTGCCAAAAGGTGACCGTACCTGAGGAGCCACATGGCGCACACCCTGTACAAATGTACGAATCAACAAAAGTGACGCCAAAGGCCGCTGAAAGAGAATCGCCAGTGCCGAAATCTGACCCTTGAGAGCACTCAGTGCCAACTTTTTATCCAGGTCCTGCTGCAAAAAAGCCAGCACCCTGGACACCACGTAAGAGCGAGGGTTCCAACCCCCCGCCTCATGGCAGGCGATATAGACCTTCGAATTACCTTGCGTGCCTTAAGCATGGTAGGGATGACGGAGTCAGAGACACCCCTATCCCTCAACACCTGGGACTCAATAGCCAAGCTGTCAAAACCAGCGAGGGTAAAGCAGGGTGCAGGATGGGTCCCTGTGACAGTAGGTCTTCGCGTAGCGGAAGACGCCAGGGAACATCTGTTACCATCCGCACCACGTCGGCCTACCAAGGACGCTGAGGCCAATCCAGAGCTACCAGGATTGTTGGAATCCCTTCCTCTGCTATTCTGCGCAGTCACCACGGAAGAAGCTTGATCGGAGGAAAGGCGTACAGGAGCCAAGTACCGACTCCAACTTGGTACTATGCGTCCGTTGTGACTGCTAACGAGTCTCTTGTACTGCACACAAAGGCCTGCACCTTGTGATTGAACCCGGACTCCATTAGGTCCACGTCTGGCGTGCCCCACTTGTGGCAAATCTGGCGGAACACCTCTGGATGTAGGGATCATTCCCCCTGATCCAGTTTCTGGCGACTGAAAAGTCCGTCTGCCAGCTTTCTAAGCCCGGAATGTAAATGGCGGAGATTGCTGGCACGTGAATTGCTGCCCATCTCAGAATGAGAGCCGCTTCTGCCGCTGCTGCCCTGATGGTTCACATATGCCACTGCTGTGGCATTGTCCGACTGAAACCGAATTGGGAGGTTGCGCAGCCCTGCCGACCAGTGGAAGAGACAGAGCCTGATCGCCCACAGCTCCAACACACTCATCGGAAGGTGAGATTCCTGTGCCGACCAACGTCCCTGAGCAGACAACTGCCCCAGGACCCCTCCCCAGCCCGAAAGGCTGGCGTCCGTCGTCACGATCGACCAGTTCAGGGGGAGAAAAGACTTCCCCAGCTTTAGGGACGGGGCCCGAAGCCACCATTTCAACGATCCTCTGGTCTGGTGACCCAACCTGATCAGCCTGTCCAGGGACAGGGGTGACTTATCCCATGGTAACAGAATCGCTCTCTGTAGAAGCCGTGTGAGACTCTGGGCGTAAGGTATGGCCTCGACCGCTGAAACCATGAGCCCCAACACCCGCATAAAGCACCGTAAGCAGGATCACTGGCGTGACAGCAGGGTTCGCACCGCCGCTTGTAATGACAGTAACTTGGCCGAAGGTAGGAACACCTTCGCCTGCTCCGTGTCCAGAATCAGACCCAGATATTCCAGGCGACAGGACAGGATCAATGTCGACTTCTGCAGATAGATCAGCCAGCCGAAGTCTTTTAGCGAGGCCATGGTGATAGCCACGTTCTCCTCCAGAGCCGAAGCAGACTCCGCTCTCAGGAGTAAACCGTTGAGGTATGCTACCACCGCAATGCCTCTCTGCCTCAATAGCGCCAGCACCGGAGCCACCAGCTTGGTGAACACCCGAGGCCAGACCGAAGGGAAGCGCCATAAATTGGCAATGTAGGTCTCCCACCGCAAAACGCAGGAAGCGCTGATGCCAGAGACAAATGGGAACATGGAGGTACGCGTCCCTGATATCCAGAGACGCCATGAAGTCCCCTTGGTGCAGGGCGGCCATGACCAGACAGATTCCATTCTGAATTTTCGCGCCTTCACAAAGTGGTTTAGCACTCTTAAGTGCAGACCTGGCCTGACTCCACCCTTTGTAGGTACCCAAAAAGATTTTGATAGAAACCGCGGGACCCTTCCAGCGGAGGTACCAGCACAATCCCCCCTTGTTCGGAGAGCTTCTGGACAGCCTCCAGGAGAGCCTCCCTACGCCCCAGAGGGAGTCTTAAGTTAGATGGGAAGAACCTGTCTGGGGGTAGAGTGTTGAACTCTATCCTGTACATGGAGGACACCACTTCCTGCACCCACTGATCGGAAATGCGGGCAGTCCACCTGTCTGTGAACCCCTGAAGTCGGCCCCCCACCCGAGAATCGGGCGGGGGCAACCCATCATGCGGAGGACGACTTGTCCTCGGCCTTTTCATTCTTACTCTGCCAGGGCCGTTTACCGAACCCCAAGGCAGCCTTGCCGCGCCTTGAGCCCTTGCCCGCTGCACCGGGCGCACGAAAAAACTTCTTCTGACCCGAAGAAAACAGGACCCTGCTTACGGCGGAACTCCCGCCGCTTGGGCTCCGGAAGAAAATACTCTTCCCTCCAGTTGCGCCCCACAAGGACGACCACCCTGAAAAGGGAGATCCGTGAGACCCTTCTTAGACGCATGGTCACCCGACCAGGAGCATAACCACAGCCCCCATCTGATAATGACTGCGAAACAGACATTGCAGAGAGCATGGGGAGCAGGTCCAAAGCTGCATCACACATGTATCGAATCCCCTTTATCAGGTGCTCTGCTCGCTGTGACGCCTCAGGTGAGTTCCCGCAGCTCAACTCGCAGTGCAACCCAGTCGCACACTCTGTAAGGGATTGCGCAGCCATAGCTGACGCCAGAGCCGGTCTCATGGCTGACCCCGCCAACAAAAACAGTGCTTTGGACACCGCCCCCATCCGGCTATCAGCCGGATCCTTAAAGAAGGAGACCCCTCCAAGGGGATGGTTGTCGCCTTATTCAGGCGAGCCACCGGAGGGTCCACTGCGGGGGATGCCCACTTCTTCACAAAGCTATCCTCAAAAGGGTAGCGTACAGCGAAACGTTTTGGCAGGGCAAAGGAATTCTACGGACGCTGCCATTCCTTATATACTAGCTGGTCATAAGGGCAAGCCCTAGGAGACCTAGGTGGATTAAGAGACCCACAAACGTATACGGACTCCTGAGACTCCCCAGCTTGGTCCAGTCGCAAGGACGCATGAATATTGGCGATCAGGGTGGCCACCAGCGCCTTTTCGTGCGCTACTGAGGCCCCCTGATCCTCTTCACCGTCCGAGGGCACCGCTCGTCCTCTGAAAGCTCTACCAGGGTCCCCGTGACCACAGAGGCCACTTCCGGTGCAGAATCCTCCCCCGATGAAGGCGGGGGGGGGGGGTGGACTTTTTTTAGGGGCCCCCTAGCCCGGTCTGGCACCTCCCGGGGAAAAAATTCCCCAACTACTGCTCCTGAACAGAAGAAAAATCTAAATCAAATCAACATTTGGTGCGACTACCCTTAAGGGTTCTTTCACAGGTTCTTTTGACGGGCTCCGCTGCTCAGTGGGGATCCATCCGTTGATCCCCGCTCAGCCGGCGGATGACAGGACGGTCTCTGCACTCCGTGCAGAAACTGACCTATCAGAGCTCCGCTCTCCGCTATGGGGGGATCGGATGAACATGGACCATCTGTCCGTGTTCATCCTATCCACCAGACGGTTTCCATCCGTCTGTGTTAAGCGGATCGGAGCGGATGTCAGCGGATATGTCACTGCTGACATCCGTCGTTCCATAGAGGACTATGGAGCGTCCGTTCAGGTCCACCTGAAAAACGGACAGGCGGACCTGAATGGTCCGTGCGCGTGAAAGGACCCTTAGTTTCAAACCAGCATCGATTCTAGGTACACACGGTGTTTGTGCAGTTTGTGAAGGAACTCGGCAGGTAGGTTGTTCCAAACATCTTGGAGAACTAACCACAGATCTGCTGTGGATGTAGGGCTACCTCAAACCCTTCGGTCTCTTCATGTAATCCCAAACTGACTTAACCACTTAAGGACCGGAAGGATTTCCAGCTTTAGGACCGGAGCCCTTTTTGCGATTCGGCGCTGCGTCGCTTTAACTGACAATTGCGCGGTCGTGCGGCGTTGTACCCAAACGAAATTGGCGTCCTTTTTTTCCCACAAATAGAGCTTTCTTTTGGTGGTATTTGATCACCTCTGCGTCATTTCTGATCGCCGCTATAAACAAAAGAAGAGCGACAATTTTGCAAAAAAACCCAAATTTCTTACTTTTTGCTAAAATACAAATCCAAAAAAAAAATATAAAAAAACATTTTTTTTCACCGTTTTTGGCCGATTTCTATTCTTCATCATATTTGCGATAAAAAAAATCGCAATCGGCGTTTATTGATTGGTTTGCGCAAAAGTGGCCGCGTTTACGGATGATGAGAATTCATTTTTGGGGTTTTTATTTTTTTTTATTTTTTACTAAAAATGGCGGCGATCTGCGATTTTTAGCGGTACTATGATATTGCAGCGGACATGTCGGAACATTTTGACACTTTTTTGGGACCATTGGCATTTATACAGCGATCAGTGCTATAAAAATGCACTGATTACTGTGTAAATGCCATTGGCAGTGAAGGGGTTAACCTGCAGGGGGCGCTCTAAGGGTTAACTGTGTTCCCTGGGCGTGTTCTTACTGTAGGGGGACTTGCCTAGCTGGGGAAAGGAAGTGGTCACAGCCTTCACTTACAGGAAGGCTGTGATCACTTCCCTTCCCCCTCACACAGAGCGGAGGTCCGTGTTTACATACACGGACCTCCGCTCATTCGCTCCGGGGGGGGCATCGCGGGTGGCCGGCGGCAATCGAAGCCGCCGCACCCGCTCCCTGGCCCCCCCCGAACACAGTGAGCGCGCGCTCACAGTATCTCTATATCGCAGCCGCCGTTGTATGACGGCGTTTTGCATTACAGAGCCACTTTGCCGCCGTCAATCTCCGATCGGCGGTCGGCAAGTGGTTAATGTTGAGCCCAGGGCTCTGCGGGGGCCAAATCATCACTTCCAGGACTTCTTGTTCTTTATACAGTACTGAAAATAGTTCTTAATGACATTGATAGTATGTTTGGGTCATTGTCTTGCTGCAGAATAAATTTGGGGCCAATCACACACCTCCCTGATGGTATGGTCCTCCTCACATGTACTAAAATAAAGGACTGAATGACTGAATAAAGGACTTGACAATTCTGGGTATTTGGCATTAAATATCCACTAGCCTATTAACAGAGAAGAGGCAGGCCTCAGACATGAGCAGTTGTTAGACAGAAGGATCTATAAGGATAGGTCCAGGATTCCGAGTCATCCTTGGACCAGACAGCTAAGGTCTGACAGGTGGACATGGCAGCAATAGCAGGTTGTAGGGCAGGGCCTGTGAGGAAGAAAAGACGGGCTTCCAGCCTTTAATCCAATTGGGGTCTTTGAACATTAGGATGCCCTTTAAGACAGTCAGCCCATTTCCACACAGAAAATGGCCAAGATCACCACAGGAATAACCCACTCGTGCAACTGACAATGGCACATGCATGCGCAGTGAGAACCTTGGAAGGAGACTCTGGCAGGAGTTGTGGGAGTAGCGTGTCTGAGCAGCTGCAGTAAAGGACAGCTAAAGCACCAAATTCAAATGTGACACAACTCCCACAGTGCAACCAATAGATTTGCAGTCTGGACTTTGCAAGTTATTCCCTTAGGGAAAGAACTGGGGTAATGTAAGCACCACATCTGATTTTTCAGCAGGGCCCAAAAATGTAGCATTAATTGTTAGACTGTGTGACAGTTGAAACACTATTGAGAGCATACACGTTGTCTTATCAGAAAGTTAATACTCCATTAAAGTGGTTGTAAACACGAAAAAAAAAAAAAAATTATGCTAGACAAAGGCATAATGCATGTATGCATCACATAATAGTTCATTATGAAATACTTACCTTAGATCGAAGCTGTTGCTGTCCCCGTACACCGTGATGACGTCACTCTGAAGAAACGGCACCCCCCGGGCCGTGTCTTCAGTGCACATGTGCTGATGAGGTCGGCACATGCGGATACAGTGACTATCTCCTAAATGGTGCAAGTTTAGGAGATATTCACAGTATCTACAGGTAAGCCTTATTATAGGCTAACCTGTAGGTAAAATTGGTGTAACAGGGTTTACAACCACTTTAATATGCTGCAGAAAAAGTCAAATTTCAGACTAAGGTTTAACATTCTATCAAAATCAATGGACACTGAAAAAAAACCCCACAATACACCTCATATGTTGGACCTCCCCTTGTAACACACACTGTTATCAATGCACTTTAACATGCCATTTATCACACAAATGGTCAAAGGCTAGAATAATAAACTGCAAGAGTCACGCTGATTTACTCATTAACTACCAGTAAGAAATTCCGATGCTTGCAAATAGACTTTTAAATCACTGAATAGAACTGATTCGCAAATGGAAAAAAAAAGTACAATTTCGATTAGAACGAATAAGTATTATGGTACAGATCTCACAAAGTACCCTTAGGGCCGGGTTCACACAGGGGCGATCTGACTTGCGGGGGCCACTTTGCTAGGCGATTTGAAAGCAACTTCAGCGCGACTTTGGGCAACTTATAGCGGGACATGAGGCGACCTACAACACGACTTCATGCCAGGCGACTTTGCTGTGGCCAATCAGAGAAGGGAGGGAGGGGGTTTCCCTAAATAAATTCTATTCTTTTCACTGTGAAGTCACTTCTGTTTAGATGAGGGATCCGACTTGGAGGCATCTTCAATTTTATACTATGGGCACAAGTCAGATAGACGTTGCCTCCAAGTAATACAGGAATCCCTTCTGAAGTTGCAGCGACTTCAGAAGTGTACATAAGGAGGGCTCCCATTCACTTCAATGGGATTTCTTGTGTCAAGCAAACTGGGGCGACTTGAGGCAACTCAAGTCGGATCGCAAGTAGTCCCTGTGTGAACTGGGCCTTAGCTTCACTGTGATTAATTTGTAGCATAGTCATTTACCTGTGGCACTGGTTCAGCCCCATCTTGTTCTGGTTTCCACAACAGAGTCAGCTCTGGCTTCTTACCCACTTGCTGGAAATGTGAGCTCACTAGAGGCAGAGCCTGGAAGACACATCAGCATTGTGATTAGGCTTCCCATAACATAGGCAGTACACCACAACAATCCTATGTATGAACATGTCCGATGGAAGAATTGCCTGAGTTTCCCATATCTAGCATATACAGCTTATGGTTTATTTTTAGCCTGAACAAACAGGAAGAAAATAAATATTGTTCCAGTTGTCATACACAACTCTTTCGAGTATTATGCACAAATCCTACTAGACCATACTATTTTAACCACTTCATATCCGGCCATTTCTGGCACTCCTCTCCTACATGTAAAAATCATCCTTTTTTTGCTAGAAAATTACTCAGAACCCCCAAACATTATATATGTTTTTTTAGCAGAGACTCTAGGGAATAAAATGGCGATCTTTGCAACTTTTTATATCACACGATATTTGCGCAGGACTTTTTCAAACACTTTTTTATGGAAAAGAAACAGTTTAGTGAATTAAAAAAATACAAAACAGTAAAGTTAACCCAATTGTTTTGTATGTTGTAAAAGAGGATGTTACGCCGAGTAAATTGATACCCAACATGTCATGCTTTAAAATTGAGAACACTCGTGGAATTGCGCCAAACTTTGGTACTTAAAAATCTCCATAGGCTACGCTTTAAAAATTTTCACATGATTAGAGTTACAGAGGAGGTCTAGCGCTAGAATTGTTGCTCTCACTCTAACGCACGCAGCGATACCTCACATGTGTGGTTTGAACACTGGTTACATATGTGGGCGGGGCTTACGTATGCGTTCGCTTCTGCGCATGAGCGCGCGGGGACGGGGGGACATTTTTATTTACTTTTATTTTTACACTGTCTCTTTTATTTATTTTTTTGATCACTTTTAGTCCATTTAAAAGAAATGTAAACATCATTTGTAATAGGAATGGTGCGTGACAGGTCCTCTTTATGGAAAGATATGGGGTCAATATGACCTCACATCTCTCCTGCAGGCTGAAAAAAAAATTCAGATCCCGGCCTTTCCAGCCGTGATCACGGCTTTGCCTATAAGAACGATCAAGCGGCTGAACTGCCGCTATGATCATTCTTTTGGTGTAGGGAATCGCCGGATGGAAAGAATGATATCTGAATGGTGCCTGTAGCTGCCGGCACCATTCAGATATCACCACTCGAAGTCCAGGCGGGAAGGGGTTAATACCAATTTCTCAAGTAGGGCTGCAATGAACGATTATTTTCGCAATCAATTAGTTGGCTGATCATTGTTTTGATTAATCAGATAAAAACCTCAAAAAAAAGTCTGGAGTATAATTTAGCCAATATGTAAAATTAAAAAAAAAAAAAAAAAAACTACATATTATTGAATATCTGATATATGCAGTGGTGAATATAATTAAACAGCTATATGGTTACAATATAAATTTAAAAAAAAAAAAAAAAAAACTAAAACGCTGTTCTGCAGATTTTCAGAAAGGACTGTAATATAATATTATGCATGACAGAGTCCCTTGTCATAAGCAGGTAGCTTAATACTAGCTACCTGTGCCTGCTGCCACTTATGATGGGCATATATGAATAATTTTTTTCATTTGAAAATTTTAGTCTTAAGAATGTTTGTGATCGAAAACAAACAGCGATTTGACCCCACTAACGATTAGAAAATTCAACAGTGATGGGAAGATTTGAAGAAGCAGAATGGAAAACTCTTGTCAGTTGAATGAATTTTCAGACATTCAGTAATTACATTCATTTTAAAATTGTGAGTGCTGCACTGTATTTCCTGACATGTAAGCAAATAATGCAGGCCAACTAATCAGCTGATCAACTTATCTATTCTGAAAATAGTTGATTATGAAACGTTGTCAATTATGTTGATTAGTTGTTTCAGCCCCAATCTCAAGTAATTTATTTAATTTCATTTATCACTGGTCAAGCTTACATTACAATAGATCCGCTTCTGGACACCATATCTTAGCACCAAAACATCAAAGGACTCATTTAACACCCCCATGACCATTGCCTCTGACTCCAATGGGCCACTTTCCTGGAAAGACATAGAAACAGGGACAATGAGAAAAAAAGATCAACTATAAAAAAACACTATAAGAAACACATCCTAAATGTGTATCATACCCCCACATCAAACTATAAAATTATTAATAGAGGTAATGGATGCATATACAAGATAAATTTTGACTTACCGTTACACATTGCCTATTTTGGAGTACAATACAGGAAACAGGCATAGTATCCATGGATCATGGCTTAAAGAGTTGTACCTTCAGGTGACTGGACACTGGCAGCTCTTGAGAAGCCCCCTGGGGCGCTTCCTTATAATCCTATTCATAGATAATGGGAGTTCCAAAGCAATGAATTTGAATGTGAATAAAACACAGGCAATAGGTAACAGGTCCCCACATAAAGGGATTTTATTATAACTTACCGTAAAATCCTTTTCTCTGAGTTCACTGACAGACGCAGCCTTCTTATGACACGTGGGGTTATGCTCATATTACTAGGAGTAGACTAGGCAAAAATAAAACAAAAGCATAGGTTGGCCCCTCCCGGGGGGCCATACTCACCTTAACATATAATCCCCCTGCTCTGCATAGCACATCAGTTCATAACAAGCCGTACAAACTCAACACAGAGGGGTGGGTGCTGCGTCTGTCAGTGAACTGAGGCCCAAGTAGCCGCTTTGCACACCTGAGACACAGAGGCCTGGTGTCTAAACGCCCAGGAAGTACTAACTGCCCTGGTGGATTGAGCCGTGAATGGAAACGGGGAAACCTTGCCCCGAATCTCATATGCATGAGTCACGGTCTTCCTTATCCAACGGGAAATGGTAGCCGACGAGGCCGCCATGCCTTTGCGTGACCCTTCCGGCAGCACAAATAAAGAATCAGACTTCCGAAAAGAAGCTGTAAAAAACAAATACACCCGCAAAGCCCTCACCACATCCAAAGAATGCAGTTCAACTTCTTTGGGATGCGACGGGTGCGGGCACAATGAGGGAAGAACAATATCCTCATTTAAATGAAAAGAAGAAACCACCTTCGGTAGAAACAAAGGGGAAGGTCGCAAACCGCCCTGTCCTTGTGAAGGACCAAGTAAGGTGACTTGCAGGATAACGCTGCTAACTCAGACACCCGCCTAGCGGATGTGACAGACACCAGAAAAGCCACTTTCTGCCACAACAGTCGCAAGGGAATGTCCCTAATCTTTTCATATGGTGGTTCCTGCAGCACAGAAAGCACCAGATTCAAATCCCACGGTGCCAGAGGCGACCGTATCTGAGGAGCCACATGACGTACCCCCTGTACAAATGTACGGATCAGTGAATGAGACGCCAAGGGCCGTTGAAAAAGAACCGCCGGGGCCGAAATCTTACCCTTAAGCGTACTTAACGCCAGGTTCTTGTCCAGTCCTTGCTGCAAAAAAAGTCAGTATTCTGGACACTATATAAGAGGGGGGGTTCCAACCCCCTGCCTCGCACCAGGTAATATAGGCCTTCCAGGTCCTATGATAAATCTTACGTGAGGTACCTTTACGTGCTTCAATCATAGTAGGGATCACGGAGTCCGAGACACCCCTATCCCTCAACACCTGGGACTCAATAGCCAAGCCATCAAAGCCAGCGAGTGTAAAGCAGGGTGCAAGATGGGCCCCTGAGTAGGTCTTCGCGAAGTGGAAGACGCCACAGAACATCTGTCACCATCCGTACTACATCGGCGTACCAAGGACGCCGAGGCCAATCCGGAGCTATCAGGATTGTCGGGATTCCCTCTGCTTCTATCCTGCTCAGAACCCACGGTAGAAGCTTTAGAGGAGGAAAGATGTACAGAAGCCGATACCGACCCCAGGGCGCTACCAGTGCGCCTGAAGCGACCGCCAACGGATCTTTTGTTCTGCACACAAAGGTCTGTACCTTGTGATTGAACCTGGAGGCCATGAGGTCCACCTCTGGCGTGCCCCACTTGAGGCAAATCTGGCAGAACACTTCTGGATGTAGGGACCATTGCCCCTGATCCAGAGTCTGGCGACTGAGAAAGTCCGCCTGCCAGTTTTCCACGCCTGGGATGTAGATTGCAGAGAGAGCTGGCACGTGAAGTTCTGCCCACCGAAAGATCAGAGCCGCCTCCGCGGCTGCTGCCGAGCTTCTTGTTCCGCCCTGATGGCTCACATATGCCACAGACGTGGCATTGTCCGACTGAACCCGGACAGGGAGGCCTCGCAGCCTTTCTGACCAACGTGACAGACAAAGTCTGATCGCTCTCAGTTCCAGAACATTTATTGGAAGACAAGCTTCCTGCCCTGACCAACGACCCTGGGCATAGAACTGACCCAGGACCCCTCCCCAGCCCGATAGGCTGGCATCCATCGTTACTATCGACCAATTGAGGGGGAGAAAACAAATTTCCCAACTTTAGGGCCGGAGCCCGAATCCACCAAATCAAGGATCCTCGGGACTGATGATCCAACCTGATCAGTCTGTCTAGGGATAGGGGGATTTGTCTCATTGCGACAAAATCGCCTTCTGCAAGAGCCGAGTGTGACTCTGGGCGTAAGGTATCGATTCGAAAGTCGACACCATGAGCCCCAACACTCGCATACAGAACCGTAAGGAGGACCACTGGCGTGATAACAGGGTTCGCACTGCTGCCTGAAGTGTCAGGTGCTTGTTTGGTGGTAAAAACACCGTTGCCTGCACCGTGTCCAGAATCAGACCCAGGTATTCCAGCCGGCAGGATGGAGTCAATGATGATTTCTGCAGGTTGATCAGCCAACCGAACTCTTTTAACATGGACACCGTGATTGTCATGTTCTCCTCCAGAGCCGCAGCAGACTCTGCTCTCAGGAGTAAATTGTCGAGGTATGCTACTACCGCAATACCTCTCTGTCTCATCTGCGCCAGCATCGGGGCCACCACCTTGGTGAACACTCGGGGAGATGAAGCCAGCCCGAAGGCAAGTGCCACAGACTGGTAATGCAGGTCCCCCACTGCGAAGCGTAGAAAAAGCTGGTGACTGTGACAAACTGGAACATGGAGATTCGCGTCCCTGATATCCAGGGACGCCATGAATTCCCCTTGGTGCAGGGCGGCCACGACCGAGCGGATGGACTCCATCCTGAATCTCTTCGTCTTTACGAAGCGGTTTAATGCCTTCAGGTCCAGAACTGGCCTGACACCGCCCTTTTTGGGCACCACAAAGAGGTTTGAGTAAAACCCGTGAAAGCTTTCCGCCATGGGTACCGGTACAATCACCCCCTGTTCGGCAAGCGCCCGAACGGCGCCTAGAAGCGCCTCCCGACGCCCCTGAGGGAGTCTCAAGTTTGAAGGGAAGAACCTTTCTGGGGGCAGAGAGATGAATTCTATCCTGTACCCGGAGGACACCACCTCCAGTACCCACCGATCGGTGATGCGGGCAGTCCATCTGTCTGCGAACCCCAGCAACCGGCCCCCCCACCCGTGAGTCGGGCGGGGGTAACCCATCATGCGGAGGTTGATTTAGCCTTCGCTTTTTCGGACTTATGCTGCCAGGGCCTTTTACTGGGCCCAGTGGAAGCCTTACTGGACTTGAAGCCCTTACCCGCTGAGCCGGGTGCCCGAAAAAACTTCTTCTGACCTGAACAAACAGGGCCCTGCCTACGGCGAAAATCCCGCCGCTTTGGCTCAAAGGAAGGTCTCGGTTTCGCCGCCCTAAAAGCGGCATCCGTCCCGGGACAAACAAGTCCAGTCTTCTTCAAAAAAGCCC